>CALNVZ010003433.1:37590530-37659772 GCA_940671915.1 Paracentrotus lividus
CCACAAGAAAAGAAAAAAATATATATATAACTACAGTGGCCGGTTCGGCATCCAGGTCAGGCCTGCAGCTGCGCCCCCTCCCACATTAAACATAGCCTATAACATAATGCTCTTGTTAAAGCTTTATATCTAAGGGCTCCCCGGCCCTCTATAAAACTGATGAAAAAGACTAGATTTTGGCATTGTTGGTATTTATAAGCTCATAGTTTATCCGCATGATATCTGCCTATCAGGACAACTTATAGCCCCTGAACAATTACCCCCAGGACAACTGCCCCAGAAATCAGACATGGAAATAGGGTTAGGTGAAGTGTTAGGTGGTCAATTTTTGGCAGGGTACTTGTCCAGAGGTAATAGTTTTCTAGGGGTTGTTGTCCTGGAACTGCATATCTTGCTTCCCTTTTTTTTACACGCCCTGTACATACAGTATGTCCTTCTTCTAAACTGAACTCTGTAAAACGTGCCAATGTGATGATTATGAAGTAAACTTGATAAAATTTGACTGCAATTTGAGACAGGGCAGCATTAGCATACCACAGTCATGACATTACATGAACATTTTGTGGTCGGTTTAAGATATAGAAGGCTATTTTATTTAAATTCACTTTCCCTGCTATCGGTCAGGAAAATTTGTTGTTCCGATGTAACTGAAGTAGTGTTTGTTATAGTTAGTATGTATTTTTATTAACAAGTACATGCGACGGTGTAGGCATAAAATCAAAAGGAAAGTGCACTTTAATATTACATACAACTTTGTTTAAAAAATACCACGCAGTAAGGCCGAGTGGGTAAATGTGATTACATTGTGGCAAAATCAAAACAGGTGTCTGGCTATAGGATTCGAACCTGCAACCCGCTGTTGATTGAAAACTACGAAGCTTGAACCGCTATACCACGACATCTTCAGAGATGCCAATCCTACGGAATAATGATAACATTCCAAATTAGAAAGTGAAGAACACAAATGATTGAAACAGCTGAAACAAAATGTCTCGGTAACAAGAGAAAGAAATCTTTTGATATAAATACATTCCCAATATTGAATGACAGAGGAAAAGTTATTATTCATGCTTACTCTCGTGAGACGTCATGGGGTTCAGCTGTCTCAAATATTTTGATTATTTGCGTTCTAATTTCTAATTTTATAATTATTCCGTAGGGTTGGCATCTCTGCATCTTATAGAGAGACAAAAAGCTTATAAATTTTATTTTTGTAAGAAAATGGCTACCCAGGGTATTAACCAGCAATGTATAAAGATCATTTGCATTGTGAAAGCGTTAAACTTGATACCATTTTTATCATTTATTTTTAGTATATGGTATTTGCGTATGTATAAACAGTCGGAAATATTGATATATTTCGTTTGAAAATTTTTTATTATTTTTTATTTTTTATTTATTGTTTGTTGATGAGAAAGTTGATATTTTTTAACACACTGTCTTTAATAATACAGGTCGATGGAAAACTTGTGATACTTTTGATACAGTTATTTAAATATTATTTAAAAAATGCAAATATAGTGTAAACCATGATGCTCAATGGTATGTAAATTACCTGATTATTATAAGATGAACTATAATTTTTCTATTATACAATTAATTTAAACATTGAAATAGATGAGATATTAAATTACGGTTGGCCTATGTATTTTGTGAAGGGGAAAACTATCACAAACAATTTTGGGCAATCACCATGACTTTTCGTAATTCATGCGCGTATTCTGGGGGGGGGAGCTTTACGGGCCCCGGCCCCCGGGTACGCGCTCAAAAGGGCGCCAAAATGACCTGCAAGGGGCGCCAAATAGACCTTAGAGGGGCGCTAAATTGAGCAAAATGTTTGTTTTTTTTAATTAAAAACGCAAAAATGGACATGATTTGAGCCGATTGACCTCTCAAACGTACACCTATGGTTGATATATGACCTTCCGTTTGGCCGCAAATTTGAGTTACCTTTTGGCTCGCCCGGTGTAACGTGGAAAAAAATAGGATGTACCTTTTTGGATCCACCACTGGGGGCGCCAAAATCAAAATCCCATCGGGCCCCCGGGTTGCCAAATCCTGGATACGCGCCTGTAATTGTATTGTATATATTTTATATTATATTGTTCTAGATGTTAATCAAAACCCAGTAATATCAAAATTGGGTACAATCCACAAATCCCACAAAAAATTGAAGCCTGCGGCATTGTGAATTAAGAGCCAAAGCCCTGAATCATCTTTTGATTAAAAAAAATCCCTTGCTCAGATAAATACGACTTCAAAAGACATGCTGTACGACCCGCAATTTCGTGTTGCTACATGTTGTCGTAAGAATAGAATAATAGTTTTTTTGCTTGTTTTTTGGGGGTTTTTTATCCATTTTAGATGAATACAACATCGATAATTCGGCGATTCGAACAGATTGTGAAATTTTTAGAACAAAATTAATATGTTAATCCAAGAACAACATTTTAGGATGGAGAGATATTCGGTGCACTGCGGAAGAAATTTTTGAGAAAATGATGAGAATATAGGATGAAAGGGAATACTTCCTTTCACTTGAGGAGAACCACAACAATTGAGACTCACGTAAGAATGTGGTATGATAGAGGTATACTCCTGATATTAACCACAATGATTGGACTTATCTGAAGGATGGTATTCTATTGCGAATTCAAAACTTTGCGATTAGAGATATTCAAAAAGAGAGTCGTTTTCATGTTGAAAAATACAACAACATAAAAAACGCACAAACAAACAATTTTGCGGTGGAAGGCAATGTATAAAAAGTTTTGGTGCTCAATGCATAAGCATGTTCCATTTGTCCATTATTACAATTGTCGTAAATATCAAGTATATATAATATATATCCGGCTTTGATCACCAAAGTTCATAAATTATTTATGTAAACATGTTTTATAGGTCTCATCGCCTCCTGATCTAACAAACATCCTCGGTATTTTCTATTTATGTGGCAAGTATTTATCATACAGACCTGCAATATGCATGCAATGCTTGTGGACAGCTGTCATAACCGTGTTTGTCTGGCGCTCCCGAGGAGGTGTATACATAGCAATTCATGCAATATAATTATTGCTATTTATACGTCAAAAATGTCCAGGGGGCATTTCATGAAAGGATTTGTCGGACGTTTTATCCGACAAATTTGCTCTCAGCCAATCAGATGCAAGCATTTCAGTAGCTTATAACAGTTTGTCGGATAAAACGTCCGACAAGTCCTTTCATGAAAGTTGTATTTTTGGAATCACAATGGGTCATTTTGAAATTCGGAAAAATAATGTGGTCAATCATTTTCTCAATGATTATGCGAGTTGCGGAATTTATAGATACCATGGTAACGCGGTTCGAATCCCGGCTACTTCACTGAAGTTCTTTTGGTATGACATTAATCTTAACTTGCCTCACTTGACCCATGTGAAGATAAATACCTGGTGGAAAGTATTCTCGAATCGTTGTGCGATGGTTTGTTTTATGGTATGCCGGATGCTGCTACAAAGCCAGGTTAAAAACATCTAAGCTCTTTAGTAAATTTATATCATAATATAAAAACGGACATTTTTATCATTGCGGCAACATAGGAAATCAAGCAGACCTATATATCAAATTGATTTTCTTTTGCCTATGCTAGCATGGAACTGGTATTATTATTATTATTATTATTATTATTATTATTATTATTATTATCATTATTATTATTGTTATTATACATATAATGCATGTACGTGATTATTATCAGTGACATATCCACCCCGTCCTTAATCAATATTTTGTTATATTTTTTATCACAAAATGTGGAAATATAATGTGTGTGGAGTTATCTTTTTTTTTTATTCAGAAATTCAAGATAATTCAATGGATAAGAACTGAATTATACGAAGAAAAAGAGTAGAGTAGAGCAAAGTTATGAAAAGGGGCGTATATTTATTACCAAAGTGACATAACATGTTGTTATTTAATCAGATATCTGTGATTTTTCTGTATGGTAATATATTCGACTGCGAGAGGGGCATATCGTGTTTTGATCAACATGGAACGCAGAGATGAGGAACGGGCAGCCATTTTGGCACCTATACCCTTGATTCAAAGCGCTCCGGGAAATAAAAACCGATAATAATCTAGAAATAATATAAGTAGAGTATGAAATTTGTAATTATTCATAAGTTTTATCAGTACTTAATCTTGAAATGTGAATTTTCTGATATAAGAAGTCGAGTTTTGTAAAAGGTACAAGAATGGTGCTGATTTCCAGATGTGGAAATATTTTGTATACATTTCAATAGAGAGATAATATTCGATACCTTATGCAGCGGTCACAACTCGTCGTAGGCTACGGGGCACGTGCCATCGACGTAGCCTGCGTTGTATGTGCAATGCACGCACAGGTCCTAATTAAACTTCTGCGATTCCTGCAATTCTATAGTAAGGGTATTGCAAAAACTTCCTGCGCGTCGTACATGCATTGTACCTGCGAGGTACCTCCGCTGCACGAATTTTCTACGAAATCCATCGTAGGGAGTTGCACGTCGATGGTACGGCGAGTTGTGACCGCCGCATAAAAGGTATGCGATCGTTTACTTTCCGACGTACAGAACGCGTATTGTTTGTTTGCTTGTACACTTTCACATGCAATTCCGTTTATTACCGTTAACAGATTTTGGGGTCAGCGAATTTTCAGCGCTCAGAAATCACAAAGCATATTATTTTCTCGGCATCGCAAAGTTTACTATCGTATACCTTCATGCAAATAAAAAGCTAAAAAAGAGTTTATGTTTACACAGAGTTTCTAGATAGGTACATATCTATAGTACAATTACGTAATAATATAAATTATTAATTTTCATGACACCCTACATTCTTTGTGTATACCGCCTGTATTTTAGAATCTAATGTTTTATTTATTTAGTTAACAAATGTTATATATTATAACAAGATTCAGTTTGTGCGAATTATTTATAATATATATCATGTATTCAAACGGCGAACACTGCAGTAAATGATGATTTCATAATCAGGATTAGAGATATTTATCATGTAAGAAAAAAAAAACTTACAGAAATCATCATGTAGGGGCCTACTGTGTTACAATAGACCGTGTCCATAAAAGCTAATATTTTTTATTGTGTTCATGCAGAGAACTGTTGGTTACTTAATTCCTTTTTAAAAATCTGTATCAGCATCCATTTACCCCCCCCCCCCCCCCCCTTCCATGATGTAAGGAAGGGCTCACGCTGAAATTATTTTTCAGTTATTAAAACCATGTACAGAGTAAACATGTTAATGTAAGGACAATTGCACTCCCCCACCCCACCCCAAACATACACACACACACATAATGTTTTCAAAATATTTTCCCCTCAAAATATGGATTTCAAATGTTTTTTTTTTTTTGTTTTTTTTTTTATCTATATTAAAAATTTTTTTTTTTTAGATGCTTCTCTCCTCCGACCAGGATTATCCAATCTGGATTACACCTGATTAATTTAATTTGCTAAAAGCGTCAGTGTAAACTTCTATCTCCAAGTGCCTATATAGCCTCATACAATTAAAGATGGAAGTCGACGTCTTGTGTTGTTGTTGTTGTTATTATTATTATTGTTATTAAACGAAGGATTATGCAGTGCAATAAAGGTTAACAAATTACCCAGACTTATTCGGTTGTCTTTGTGTATTCACTTTGCAAGATTGTTTTGTTTGTTTATTTATTTCTGTTTTAGTTTATTTTATTCTATTTTTATCGGACAATAGCATAGTCTAGTTCTAATTCCACTTGGTCTTCAGCCAGTTCTACTAATTTACTTTTGGTCTAATTACCATTTCGTCTAATGTCCATTTCGTCTAATTTCCAAATTGATCTAACACCATTTGGTCACCTCCAGTAACAAACTGATAATGGACCAAAATTCATTTTGGGAATTAGACCAAAATGTAATGAGACAATTTGGCTATTAGACGAGTTGGCAGTTAGATCAAGTGGTCATTAGACCAAGTATGTATTAGACCAAGGAGAACTTAGACCAAATTGTTATTAGACCAAATGGGTTTAGCCCATGTGTTATTAGACAAACAGAGAATTGAACCAACTGTTGTTAATATACCAAGTGGATATAAACTGGAAGAAAGGCAACCCCCACCCCAATACCACACACACACACACACACACCAATCACACAGACAGTGATTTACCACACACACACACATCACACACACACACACACACACACATGCACATCAACCCTCCTCCTCCTCTCCTCTCTCTCTCTCTCTCTCTCTCTTCTCTCTCTCTCTCTCTCTCTCTCTCTCATCTTCCTGTGGAACCATTCAGAGCTCTCAATTTTGGGTCCATGTAACAACTTATTCTAAACTAACGCTTTCTTTCTAAATTTCAAATTGGTCAATGACTAATGTAAACATTAACAAGGAAATCCACTAAAAGGCATTTACTGGCCTACCTTTCAAATACAAAAAGCAGGTAACACATTTGACAAATTTTTTGCTAAGCCTAATTAGATTTAACCAAACCTGCTTTTTTGTACACTTGAAATAAGGAGCAGTATCAATGGCAATGATCCTATATGGCTTGTTTCATTCAAAGTTATTTTTTCAGGTGTTTTTCCGTCAATTTGATTGTTTTAAAAGTTTGTTTTATTCAAATGTCATTGCTTCCGTTTCGTCCAGGGTTGGGGCAGACTATACATGCACGACTCTTCTTACATGTACAATACTGCCCTACTGTTGACAAAAAGGAAGCAACTGACATACCAATCCAAATTTGAGTTCTTAATGTTTCCATATTTCATGTGGTGCCATTTTTGCTGTCCAATTTTCATGTCTCAAAAGGGTTTATCTGTCTTTAAAATACAAAGGTAATTAAATAAGAATTACATTGACATCAGTGAAATTGACAGACACATTTTTCTCTTTTACAGGAAATTGTCACTTTTGCAGTTGCCTTTCCTTTTTGTCAAAGTACGGCAGAATACACCTCACACTAGGTTTTGTTTGCAAAATATAAACACTGTGGGAATGAAATTTTTATATTATAATTCAGTTTTTATACATTTAATAGACTTAGCTCCGTCACATACAATCAAAGGTCATTTTAATACTTTCAAACTGGAGGCCAAAGTTGATGATATCAATAAACTCATCCCCCATGCTCAGAACCAAGTTAATTAACTTTGTTTTAATATAAAAACAAACTTGTTATACATAAACAGATAGGCACATCGAAAGTGTGTTGCACTCGTTTAAAACTTTGATTTGATGAATTTCTTTTAATACAAAAGCTTTGTTATTGAATCCAATGCTCGTTTTAACAAGAGTAGAACTGTATAACAGCTAAATACCCACATTGTTCTGCAAACAGATCCAACATGTAGTAATGGTATTTATAGAACTCCTCCAGCTGGAGTTTGCAATATTACAAAAAATAAAGTAAAATCTAAAAAGCACAAACTGAAAATTTCATCAAAATCGGATAAAGAAATATCAAAGTTATGTTTTTTCTTAGGTTTTGAATTTTTTAAGCGAACATTCTCAAATTGGCAACGTGATGATGTCACAGTCCCCCTGAACTTTCTTGAATTTTTATTGTATGAAATACCAATAAACAAGACTTTCTGCCCCTAGGCCAATAAAAACAGGGATTAATCCTTGTGGAATGTTCAAGGTCACAAATGCTTTTACTTATTTCAGTATGAGTGATAGATTTTCTGTATATCGCAATGTATGAAAAAAAATGAGATAAATAAGAATTTCATATAATAAAATATACAAGAAGTAGGGGGACGTGTGACATCATTAGTTTGCTCATTTGAATATTCAAATATTCATGAGACCTGTTCATGAGACCTGCCAAGAACTGTTTTACAAAAAAAAATTCAATACCTAATTAATGCATAAACTTTGTTATTTTTCATCCGATTTTGATGAAATTTTCTGTGTTTGTGCTGGTTAAATTTTACTTTACTTTACAAAACTTTTTAATTTCAACCCGCAGTCCTCCTTTAACTTGAGCTGCTGTGTCATACGATCAACCTTGCCCAAGTCCAATCTGTTGGGACAGAAGACATAGCTCCGACTTGGAAAAAAATTGGACTCATGAAGGGTTAAAAAGAATATAGAATATTAAGAGATGACTTGAAGAGACCTTCAACTTTAAATGGTGATTATTTGACTAATGCAAGGTTGACTCAACATTGATATTGTTGATGATGGAAGTGATAGAAAAAAAAAAAATTCTCTCACAATAATGAAAAAATCTTGTTGTACCCATGCTCTTTATAAAAAAAGAGGAGACTATACATGAATCAGGACAACCAACCCCTGGAAAACGACAAGGACAAATACCCCCCAGAAATAGGGATAGGGGGTCAATTTTTTGGCAGGGAGTATATGTACAATGTAGTTGTTCCAGGGGGGGGGGGGTTGTCCTTGAACTGTAATAACTTCGTAACAATTCTTAGTACAAAATAGATGAGTAATGAGCACTTTGGGCTATCAACACCACATGATTAATTCAAACTCCAGCAAGCTTTTATATTTTGTTTTAAACAAGTTGAATAACCAATACACAGCATTATCAACATTTAACAATCAATTGGAGGCCGTTTCTCTCAATGTGTGATTCCATTACCCGATTTAAAAAAAGGCTTTAATATGGAGATCATGTACACATTTTTATTGCCATCGACAGCTGGAAACATATTCTGCCAAATATTTGTGAAAATATTCATTAAAGGGAATCTAGTGTAGTGGGAAGGTGTGGGGAAGATGAAGAAAATTATTCTGAGCTTTCCTGTTATTTTCATGATATTTGGGAAAGATATCATAATAAAAAGCTCCACAAGAAAAGATTGCTCCTGAAACGTCCACTCCACCCAGGTGCAAATGGGTACCCGGGAGGATAATTCCATATAAGGCGCCTATAAATGGCCGACTACAAAATATGGAGTTAAATCCAGTGATCGGGGTAATAATATACTGTAAAGCGCTTTGAGCCACTTTGGGAAAAGCGCATTATAAATAATGGGTATTATTATTATTATTATTATTAAATGCCTTAATAGTCATTATATGATCCTAAATATAACACACAGCTAACTTGCGTGGGTCCCGAACATTTTGTTTTGCCCCATACATGCATTTCTGTGTAAGTGGATGTGACTCAAAGCTGAAGTGGGTTAATTTATCATTTTGGCATTTCCAAATCCTCACAGCACAAAATAATGCTTAGGTGAAATATTATCAACCTCTCCAATTCACTTTTAGACAGTGTCTTCCACATTTCAATGTCATGACCAGAACTCTATTTTCACTTTAAATTTGTGTTACCCACTAGAAAACCTCCAAGAAACAAACAAACAAATTTTGCATGGTGTTCAGTGCTTATTTGCTATCTATTTGGCGAAATTCTCAGAAATAAAACCCTCAAAAAAATACCAGGTTACATCACACTAATGTATAAATCTTTCCTTCAAGTGCCTCAAAAGTTTGACATAATTGTTGACATACTGCCATTAAAATAATATTTCCTCAAGCACATAAAAACTTCAGAATATGCTAGATAAACCATGCATAGTCTTATAGATATATAATCCAGAACATTTTTCATTACTGTCTCCAATACAAAAAATGTCATTAGTAATATTCTAAGGTGTTAAATCTTGTAATCAACTTGTCTAGCAGCCATGGAAGTTCGTGTCAAAAAAAAAAGAAGAAATAATCATGTCCTTTCCCTGTGCAAAACTCAGCAGTAGATGGCAGCAGACATATTTAAGGCAATGGTTAGGATTGATCATGACTTTGGGAATTCATACCCAGGATGCTTGGGGGATGTTAACACTCAAATCACCCCCCCCCCCCCACCCCCACACCCAACCTAGAGAGGAACCATGTTTGCTACCAACGTTTTGATAATAGTAATAATGATAATAAAAGTTGGATTTAAAAGCCCTTTTGCCCTTATTAGGTTTCAAAGAGTTACTTTCGATCACCAGGCTGTAGCCGAGTCACTCTGATATTAACATACTCAAGCATTCAAGAAATTTCTTCCCTCCTGAGACCCAGTTTCTTCACCTGGGTCGAGTGTGGCAAATGCAGATTAATGACTTGCCAAAGGACATTAATGATTGGGCTGGGAAAGGTACCACCTCCTTGACGACCGAAAGTTCAGCATCCTCTCCACAAGACCCCAAAATATCCATTTGCAGCAGTTTTCGCGTCTTCAAATCGATCGTCAAAAGTCTTTTTCTATATATATAGTTCGTCATGGGCATCTACTCCCGATGGTGATCGATGCTCTAGTACTGACTGTTGCCTCCAGACATCATAGACTTGAGTTTATCCTTATTCTGGTACAAACAGTACGCTGAAGCTAGAGTTAATCCTACAGCTCCTCCACGTAGCATCTTAGGCACTCCGGCTGTATCAAGAAGGGGAGGGGATTCAGACATTTTAGTTTTGATTTAGTGATTTTATTTACTTATTTACCAATGATAGCATTTCATGACAGATAGAGACAAATTATCTACTGTATAAGCCAATATTTTCGCAGTTTTGGACTAGGTGGGAAATTCATGAGAGCAAAATTTTGTGATTTTGGTGATGATTTCATTACTAGCCTCGTATTGAAGTAGAAATTTTCGCTATGACTGATAAATAACAAATAAAAAAACAAATAACCCCTTATACAGTATACGACATAGAAATAAAGCAATACAAGTGGTACACAGATATATACACATATTATAATGTTGTCAAACATAAGACTATACAAATACTATTGATACAGAGTTTTGGCAAAAGACTATACACTCCATATTATGTAAACAATGTTTCTGAGAGGGATTCTGGATGGTTACAGCTTGATATCAGCTGGTACATTATTCCAAGAAATACTGCCTAAGAAGGAAAGAGTAAATTGGCCTTGCTAAGTCCTAAGTTTTGGTAGATGTACCTGTCCATCTGCTTTTTGTCTCGTAGAATCTGTGCTGTATAGCATTACAATAATCAATTAATCAATTTATACATGTAAAGTTCAATTCCATATGACCACGTAAAGCCCCAGAAGTACAGGGCTGTTAACATTTATGAAGTGGTTGAGGAAGTCAGCTTTTCTTGGAAATGCTAGAATTTTGATCTATTGCTACACACTTGAAATCATTCACATTTACTTAAACATTAACTAGATCTACATGTAAGAACTTGTCATTTATGACAATAATGTCAGAGCATTACCAATTGAAGAATTCATTTGCTTAATTTCCTCCTTTAAATTCTAACACCATGTGGTAGCATTAACAAAAATAGACGATATTCAGAAAGTGTCGCTCCTTTGCAGGTATATCTATTATTAGGGTTGGGCAAATAATTACTTTTTTCTAAAAAGTTATTTAAAAAAAGTTGTTTTTATAGTCAAATTTGACGTAGAATCCAAAAATGACAATTGTTTTTGTGTACGATGATGTCTGACGTCGCTAAAGTGCAAAAAAAAAACAAAATAGTGTATTTTGCCCATTCATCACACACTTTATAGGTATAAATCGGTTTTATTTTGTTTCTTTATGGATTTTGATGGTCTAGAAGCTCAAATCTGACAATTCTATCGTGACCTACATGTAATGTACCTAGTATGTGTTACAGGTGTTATTTAGTGATTTTTAAAATGAGGTGATTTTTGCTCGATATTGACTGAAACTAACTACCAAGCTACACTAACAGTCAACTTAGGTAGGATTAATCATGTTGGGTTCCCTGACACCCAAAATCCATATAAAAATGTAATAAAAGTGGTTTATACCTATAAAAAGTGTGATAATTGGGCAAAATACGCCATTTCGGCGGCCATTTTTTTTTTTTTGCACTTTAGCGACGTAAGACGTCATCGTACGCAAAAATAATTGCCATTTTCAGTTTCTACATCGAATTTTACTATAGAAACAACTCGTTTGAAAAAAAAGTTGAGATTCGCCCAACCCTACTATTATACTTTTTAAGGCTCTCAAGTTATCACGTCTAACCTGAAAACATGGCAAATGTTACAAATAGGCAGAGTTTGAAATACAAACCTGAAGATTTATAAAGAAGTCCAGTCATTGTAGCAGCACCTAACGTGTTAATCTCATCATCAGTACCTCTGCTCCATGAAAGACCAATACCAAAAATGGTGTACATAAGAGCTGTCAGGAAAGAACAATATTAAAACTGGAATAAAGAACACGTCCTTTTGTTCTTATTTTCTTCAACGGCACTGTATACAACAAATCTTTTTTTTGTTTTCATTTTCATGTTTTGCTTTATTTTTTCATGTAATTTTGAGAATAGTTTACCAGTCTCTCCCCCCCCCCCCCTCCCCTTTAGGATTAAATAGAAAGACATAAGTGAATAAAGCTGCATGTGGGGATCAAACCAATACTGTATTGTGGTGCCTTACTTATAGCATTACATCTGCAAACTTGTGTAACTGCGTTATTAGGATTATACATAAATCAAACAAACCCCCCCCCCCCCCCCGCGCATATCTTTCCTTAATATAAACAACTAATTCTCACACAATATTTCTCTTTCAAATATCAGGGAAAACATGAAAGACATGATGACAGGCATACAAACATATGCTTCCTACTCTACCGAGTGAGTCAGAAAAAACTAAGCAGCTAGAAATATGTCAATAACAAGAAAACCAATTTATGAACCCCAAATCAATATACATATTCTGAAAGTGTTACAACATCTCCCGCATCTTCTGGTACCTTTTTTTTTTAAAGTGTAGTATGTCTTTACGCTTGGATGAATACGACGCATTGTTTGCGAAAATGTAAATTTCGAATTGCATGAAAGTGGGGATAAAAATGAAAACAACAAAAGCTAACAAAAAAGCAACTCCATCCTGATTAGAAATTTTAACAAAAATGTTTTGAGTCAAATAACTTGGCAAGGGTTTTGTTACACTATCAACTAGATTCTGTGCAAAAATGAGATTGATTCATTAGATAATCCATAAGTGAGCTCACATGAAAGAATAAATTGTCACTTACCGACCTAAAAAGGGCTCTTGATACTTTTGAAAAGTGAATATTTCATCTTTAACGTGTGCTCCCTCATGCTTGATTCTACAGATCTATCTCATTTTCATACAAAATGTAAAGTTATTTAGCACACAACGTTTTCGTTAAAAAGTTATGCTCTTTTAATAACGATGGAGTTGCTTTTTTGATAACTTTTGTTGTTTTGATTATACACCCACTTTTGCACAATTCGAAATTTACATGTTCGCAAACAATGCACTTTGTTCATCCAAGCGTAAAAACATACCACACAAAAATGGTATCAGAAGATGCAGAAGGAGTTACTCTTTCAGAAATTATTTGGGGTTTATAAATTGATCCTCTTTTTATTAACATTTTTCTAGGTGTATATTTTTTTCTGACTCAGTTGGTATATCAAGTCAAATATTTAGGGTAGCATACCTAGAAGCTACATGTACATGTACTCTCACACTGACTAAAGAAACTAAAGTTACTTACCCACTACTCCTATTGAATTGGCAGAAGAGGCTCCTTGTTTGGTGACAAGTGTTAGCATTCTAGAAATTGAAAGACAATTATTCACTCAATTTTATATATTTTTTTTTCCTTTAAATAGGTATGGCATATATTACGTTCCAGTTACATCCACTAAATCCATGTACATCTATATAGATAATTTCATGGCTAACTTCTAGTTTAAGAATTTATTACTTTCTTCCAATGTGGTTGCTCAGACTTTAGTTAATATAAACTTGAAATGTCAAGAATGATCTTTCCTTTAACAGATTTGGGAGATTCCTTAATTCCATAATGTATGTAATAAATGTTAAATGTTTAAATACATTTCCTTCTCTCTCTCTCTCTCTCTCTCTCTCTTTGGACATGCCAAATATTATGTTGAGAAGCTTTCAAATTGAGACATCACAAAACATTTGAACTATCAAAATTAAATGCTTTTTTTTCATAGGCTACATGCACACATACTGTACATGAACATAATACAGTCTGTGTAAAATAAAATGGTACAAGTGGAAAACATTTTTTTATAGTATGAATATTAATCACAGCCTCCTATTGTTTGGTATTTTCAAAAAGCAGGAAGATAAGGCTTTCACCTGCAATTTTTTTCATCACATTTGGTGTTGTAATTTTTGAAATATGACTAGTTTTCTACAATCAAGAAAAATCCATTTTTCGCACGCAGTCCCATGCCTTTGTGTATAGGTTTCGCATAATGGCCATAAAGTGCTCAATTTTGATTTGTTCCTCGTCGCACAAAATTTAGCATAACTTTTGTTTTACGAAAGCAAATTATACAGAACAAAGCGCATCAGCAAGGAAAATTATTTGGCTTTATTTTGGTACCACATACACACATTATTTGAAAATATTTCACACCTAAATATTTTTTTCCGACTGTACCATTTTTTTGACACAGACTGTATGAAATATCTTACTGTGACATGCGAACTCTGCCAGCAAGCTCTTTCGTCTCAACACCTGATATACGTAGACCATTCACTGCTCCATACAAGGCACCTACAATAAAAACAAAATCAGATCTTTCAAAACAAATTCATATATTTTCTGGGCTTCAGCACCCCCCCCCCCAGCTTTTTTGCAGTAAACCATTTACAAAAACGTGAAAATGACCATCTATAACTACCTTTTTTAATGGATAACCGACCAAAGGTCCAGCAACAATTTCTCTGGGCTTTATTTTTGTCCAAGATATAGGGTTGGAGTTGGGGTGGTGATAGGGGTTTTATGCTGTGTATAGGGTTAACGTGAGGGTGATGCATATTGTCTTGTCTAGGGCTGAAATAAGCCATTCAAACTGTTTGAATGGCTGAAATTAGCCATTCAAACAGTTTTGGGAATTGACTACAGATTAACTGTAGTAAGAGCAAATGATATGGATAAATTTATATATCTGGAGGTCATATTAATAATAACAATAATAATTATGTTCATATAGTGCTTAATATATCCACTTGTTTTCAGCTGTTTCAAAGCACTTAGAGTGTTAAATAAATATCATCCGGCTTAGCTTGGCTACCCCCGAAAGGTGCTCACAGCAATCAAGAAATTACTTCCTCTCAATACCCATTCATCTTACTTCAGGGTTCCCAGCATTTCAAGAAAACAAAATTCTCTGAGTTTTCCCTGATTTTTCCCTGATGAAATCTAAAAATTCTCTGTTAATTATTTAAATTCATTTCCAGTTTTGCGTATTCTCTTTGTTGCTGCCATGAACTATTTGCAGTATAAAACACTCGTCTGACTGACTACTGAGCTTCCTATTTTTGGGCAAACATAATTCCCTGACTTTTCCCTGCTTTTGAAGCATTATTATCAAATTCCCCGACTTTCCCCTGACTGGAAAAAAAAGTAATATAACTTTCCCTGTTTTTCCTGATGGGCTTAGAACCCTACACTCGGGTGGAGTGTGACAAATCTGTAGATTGACATCTTGCCAAATGACGCTAGTGGAATAGACAGGATTCTAACCACGTACCTTGTGATCGTCTGTCCGCGGACTTATCCACTTCTAAGTTGGGTGGTAATTATTAATATAATAGGACATGGTATTAATATAAAGTGGTTGGCATACTAACCGGCAAGACATGAGCTACCAATCTGAGAGAAAGCTAATTCAAATCTTCCTCTCGTCCTCGCTTGACCATTAGGGATGATAAACTGTGAGTCGCCCTGAAAAAAAAAGAAAAAAAGAGACAAGAGAAAACAGTAATAATCTGACCAAGACTACAAATTAATCCATTCTATTTCTATTCTAGGGATGTGCATTTCAATCTAAATTTTGATTCACAAACAAAATGTTCTAACTTTAATGCTTACTGTAAAGATGGAAATATTTGAGCAAAATGATAGAAAAAAATATTCATACATTTTAAAATTCCACAACGCAAATATTTTCATGCATCCAAACTTATATGATTTAGAGCATATTACTTTATTTTGTTGACAGTATTTTATTACTTATTGCGGGAATCATTCATTTATCTAGGGCTATGCATACTCTGCCAAACTTCCGTATCAAGAATTAGAAATCTCTCTTTGGAATATTACGTCATTTGCATGTATTTTTTAAACACAGAATCTTTCAGAAAAATAAAGGAATCTAGGGTCCACAACATCTAGAATCTAAATCTTATCGGGGAAACTACCCCCCCCCCCCCCCCGGACAATTACTCACAGGCCAAAGTTCTACCCCCAGAAATTAGGTAAGGTGTGTGGTTCGGGGTAGATTTTTGGTGGGAGGTAGTTGTCTTGGGGTAACTGTCTAAAGCAACCATTCTGTGTAACTCGACACCCATTGCTTAAAATTTCATATATATCCAATGAAAAAAATATAGTACTTTTTGGCTAGGTACATATTCAAATGGTATAAATCTGAATTTTCATCAACTTTTATCTTCAAACAACCGAGTTACATCACATCAAAGAGACAACAAACTTGCTCCAAAAAGTATGTTTTTTGGTAATGATTTTAATAATTCTATTTAAAGCATGTTCCATAGTGAGTAGATTCATAAATTTTAGTATTCTGATTTACTTTATACCCATCTTGTCATATCACATTGGTTCCCGCATTTATGTGAACCGAGCTTGACAATATTTCAAATTGAAAACACCCTCGAAATGTGTCGCGCGAGTCACAAAAATACACCCATGTTTTTAGTTCACTTAAAAAGTAGTAGAGGGTATGATTTGTAGTTGATAAAAAGTAAGGAGCTTAGGGTCCTCAATCATACCACCAAAGAAAATTTTCAAGTGCAGACCCCTTCATTATGAAAAAACACCCTAAAGCACTGTCACGCGAGTCACTTTAGGGTTTCTTAGGGTACTGTCACGCGAGTCACATTTGACAAAACAAGCAAAGTTTGGGAAAATAAAGATAATGATTAGGATTTTGTTGAAAAGAAACAAAATCGGCCTTCAAATAAGTCTTGTAAAATGTTCTGATTATCAAATTGAGGATAACAATTTGGTTATTAGGCCAAAAATGAGAAATAATAGGTAAATTTTACATTGGAATTTTGGTGAAAATGAGAAAAAGTGTATGGATTTCAACCCTCTAAGATATCTGCCATGGAATTATTAAATCTTCTGAAACTTGGCATCCTTGTAGGACATATTAAGAAATATAATCCCTCAAAGCTCCATACCTGTATCTTAAATATTTTCTGAGTTATCAAAATTTATAATCATAGGTCTTCATATTTGCTTTTCTATAAATTATGTTGCTACAATACACAAGTCAATGGGAAAATCACTATTTTGCATTGCATGTTCCAAGACCTCCAAATCTATCTTGAATGAAATAATTCTTTTGTTTTAAGTTGTATGTGATACAACTGACTATAAATCTTTTGTTTGGTTGAATTGTGGCCCATTCTACTATATGTAATCATGATAATTGGTTCAACTTTTAGCCCAAAATGACACTTGTCATGCGAGTCACACTCCTGTGTCACGCGAGTCACATTTTGAAATGGTGATAGAATTAAAATGACTGGCCAAAGGATACTGAAATTTTACCAGATCATTGCTTTAAAATGTTTCAAAATTATCTCCAGAAAATTTCATGCACATCGGATAAGTAACTTCTGAGGAAATTTCAGTCAAGTACAGTAAGGTCAGAAACCTTCAATAGTGTCGCGTCACGCGAGTCACAGGAAACAAATTGAAATATCTCCAACAAAAATGACTTTGCAACCAAAATTTCTTTGTGTTAATGTGTAATGTCATTACGTTGATTGAAATAAGTAAGAAAAGCAGGTCTGCATCATGAAATTTTGAAGTAATTAGCCTTAACAACTTGAAATTTTGTGTAAATATCACGCGAGTCACAATGGAATGGCTGAAAGGGTACCGTAAATTACCGTGTACAAGGCGCACTGGTGTATAAGGCGCACCCCGATTTTTGGGGTCTTAAAAAAAAAAAAAAAAAAGTTTCACGGAAGGTGCCAATAATTATTTCATCATCACATTTTACCAATTGTAAAGAAAAGTCACCAGATTTATTTTTAATTTATAATTATTTTTTAATAGTTACAAATTTATTCTTGTAAAAGAAAAAGATAATTTAATTATTTCATCCCAAAGAAATACATTTTATCAGGTTTCAATTTTATATAGTATATTAATTAATATTGGGGGAAATATTACAGCAATAAATCATCCAGATTTAAGGCATAAAGAGCTAAAAAATGAATTTAAAAAAAAAGTAGAAACGATTCCGATTACGATTAAAAACGATTATAATAACACTATATAAGATAATAAAAATAACTTGGCCCCATTTCTTCTTAAATAGCAGAAAAATTGTCCATGCATTTTGGGGTTATAATTTTTTTTTTTAGAGGCCAAAATAGTGAGAAAAATGTTTTTAAAAAAGAGAAAAAAATTTAAGAAGAAAATTAAAACCAGAAAATTAATTTTAAGGAGAAACGATTACGATCGATTATGATCGATTACGATCGATCACAAGTACTGTCATCTAAGAGCATTTTCTATGCACAATAAAGCTATAAAAGTCTGTATTTTAATCAAAATTCTTCCAAATTCAGGGAGGAAAATATTTTTAATTGTTCATAATTATAGTTAAAGAATAAAAACTTTAGTTTGCTTAAAGAATTTTAATTAAAAAAATCAAGAAATGTATGTTTTGATTTTAGTAACCGGCAAATATACGTACTAAAGTTTTGATATTTATTAGAAGATAACATGCATATTTAAAGCTCAGAAGTTCAGAATTTTTATTTTGACACTTCTTTGTATTTGTGTATAAGGCGCACCCCCGACTTTGCGTTGTCAAATGGTGGGGAAAGAGTGCGCCTTATACACGGTAATTTACGGTAGTTGTCCTATAACCATCTAGGAGGCTAGAATTTTGGATATATGCCTAATGTTCGGTTAAGGAATTTCAGAATAAAAAAAAATCACCATAAAAGTAGGCCTACTAATAGAAAAGGGGGAAAAAATCGGTGTTAAAGAATAAAGTGAACCTGATTATTCACAAAATTTAAGAGTCAAGTACTGAGGTCAGCTTAACTAGGCCCTTTGGCCTAGACTACAAATAAAAAATAGTCAAAATTACAAACCTGATTGAGATAAATTGGATCAACATTGAGGTATGGTGAAAGGGAACTACTGGCTCCTGATGTAACTGTAATGAGAAACAAAAACATTATAATAATTGTGATTGCCAAGCTCTGTTCATTCAGCCGACAAAACAACTGGCAACCTGACAACATTTGCCTCAAATATTCATGTCACGAGCAACTGGAAATTACGCTGAACTTTTTTTGCAATGGCCAGCAGGGCCACTTGGGCACGAGATCTGGGTGGCCAAATTTTCACGATTCCACTTTTTGCACTAGGCAAATTGGCATTGCACAATAATGGACATGGATACAGCGGATATTAGTTTTATTACATGTAGGATGGGGGGTCCGTTGTCCGGACACTTAAGCAGATAAAATCATCATCTTTTGCTCTGGATTTTCTCAAAATTTATGCAGTAAATGGCAAAAATATTTGTGAATATTTGTGCTTTGTTATATTGTCTGATATTAAAAGTCCATCAGTTGAAGAAATATTGATCACAAAGCTCCTAAAGTCGCCGTTTTGTCCGGACAAACAACCCGTCCGGACATACAACAACCGGGTATACTATTATTAAAATTTCAATCATTGTTGTCAAAAAAGAAAAGTCCAAAACTTCACTGCGCTTGAATTGCATGCAAAATGAGTGAGTGCGCAGACATGTCATGGGCACTATAATTCAGTTTTGCTCACACAAAATGACAAGCCCATCTGAAAATCGTAAAAAACATTGTTCTTGACCTTGTGAATAATTTCTTGAATTTTTTTTGTTTCGTTGATCATTAGAATATGAAGAATGAAATAACATTGATGATTCTCAACATAATATTTCACTTTGTAATAAAATCGAGATCGAATTTTAGGTGCGCACACATAGGTACTTCCTTCATAATCATAAGTAAAATAACATTAACACCAACAAAAACCCGACGTGATCTTGTGCAGCAGTCTACACAGCGCGCGCTACCGCCTCGCGACGGGGGCTGGTCGGTCAGCGCAGCATGCACTGCACTCTCTGCAGCATGACTTGTTTGGATTCGATGCATGCGCATGGGGTTATATTAACGCATTATTTTAGTTAAAGCCATGAATTTTAGGATGAAAACTTACCCGGTATGTTTAGAGATGGGTCACCAGCTGAATAAGCTCCATACGAGCCAAACAATCCCGAAGATGGAAACGAATTTTGATCCATTTTTAATTGATGAAAATGTCTGTGCTTTACCCGTCAGATGCACGTATATTTTACTCGATTATGTTACGCAAGTCGCAAACACTCAATTATGACATCATTGTTGAAATATCTGACTAGATCTTGCCATGTGTCTCACGTTGCCAATTTGAAGATCGGTTTAGCCCGTAAATGTCCCCAAGGAGATATGAAAAATTAAAAACAAACAAACAAACAAAACAAATAAAAATAAAATAATTTTTGAAAAGGTGAGAGTGGCTCGTACATCTAAATACATGCAGCCCATTGCCTCGAAGTCCCCTTTTAAAAAAAAGACAAAACGAGGGAGGGGGGGGGGGGTAACGGGGATGTAGCTCAAACTGATTTTAGGCCTACAATGAGTCAATAATTTATTAGTGGTTTTCAAATATATATTTGAATAATTCGAAATTGGCTATTGTCAACACAAATACGAGCCATAAAGTTACTGTACCCCCCCCCCACTCAGGCGGTCAACCATACACATGCTCGTTCCCCCACCTCCTCCCCCCCCCCCCCCATATTGCGGTCATTAATCAAATCAAATCAAATCATCAAATCAAATCAAATCAAATTTATTGAAACAAAAATCCGCATTTCGGATTATCTTCAATAACAAACATACAAAGAAAAAAAAAAGAAAATGGAACCAACAAAATGTATATATACATAAAATGAACATAACAAATAAGAGTTGACATAATGATACATCATTGTATAAAAAACGAAAACTATACAGATACAGATATATTATGCATGTATGTATTTAAAGAGATGCCCCCTATCGGTATATAGGGGAAGCCGCGTCAAAATTACCGGCTTTAGGAAGGGAAGCTGCATCAAAATTACCCCCTATAAGCTTTTGGAGTGGGAGCCAGCAAAATTACCCCCCTTTTCACTGGTTTTATCAACACATTCAGGACCCTATTTCAGCATTTGTCTGCACAGAATTGAAAACAGCCTCTAGTTGGAAATAGGTCGGGGGAATGCTAAAAGACCCCTATTTCAATGATTCTCGGGAGTTTTTCCCCCTACCGGAGCCCCTAAAATATACCCCTTTTCCGGAGATATCGGGAACAAGTATGACGGTGTATGGTTGACCGCGTAATTGGGGGTAAGGGGGTGGGGCTCGTTCCCGATTTTTCAAGGAAAGGGGTATATTTTGGGGGCCCAGGTAGGGGGAAATCCCCAAGAAATCATTGAAAAAGGAGTCTTTTAGCAAATTTTTCCCCCGATTTTTTTTATGGGGGTAGCTTTCATTTTTTTTTTTTTTTTTTTTTTTTTTTTTTTTGGGGGGGGGGGTTTCGTTGTTTGTTTGTTTGTTTGTTTTTTTTTTTAAGGACAAATTGTGAAATAAGGTCCCGAATTTGCTCCAAAAGCCTGTGGAAAAGCGGGTAATTTTGCTGGCTCCCCCTTCAAAAACCTGTAATAGTTATAGAAGGTAATGGTAATGCAGCTTCCCTTCCATAGAGGTAATTTTGACAAGAGTTCAAAAGGGAGTATCTCTAAGAATCCGGAACAAGCATACGTGTGTGGTTGACCCCCTGATCATGATTGGGGCGGGGCGGGCACATGATCAATAAAGCAACAACAACAAAAAATAATTTACGACTATAATACGCAATACATTACTAAAGGATAGAATTTCTCTGATACCATACCTAAAACTTTTTGATTCCTTCATAAAGCCAATCCTCTGTCTTCCTATATTATTCTGAAATATGGGGACCTATAGCTGTTTAATAAAGAGAACGCATGAAATGCTACAGAACATTCATACTCGAATCTTTACAATGATCATCGCTGTATGGTTAGTAGACCATACCACAAGGAGAATTGTCCGCATGGTCAGTAGACGAATTGATACTTAGACAACATTGTCAGTATAGAAATTGATACATCACATGGTTAGTAGATGATTGCCCCGATGATTGCTTGGCCAAAAGGTTATAGCAGACCAAAAGGCTAGTAGACCGATTGCTTGTTAGTAGACCAATTAATAGTATACCAAAAGGCTAGTAGACCGATTGCTTGTTAGTATAGACCAATTAATAGTAGACCAAATGTTTGTAGACCAATTTGTTGTATACCAAATGGTTAGTAGACCAATTGACAGTAGACCAAATACCAGTAGACAAACCGGGTGTAGACTAAATGGTAGTAGACTGAGTGGTTAGTAGACCAAATGAAGTTAGACGAAACGGTTATTAGACACAATCATGGATAGCGGACTAGGTGGTTATTCTACGAATATTTTAGTGGGCGAAGTGGTTAGAAGACCAAATGGTTATTAGACAATTGGATATAGTAGACGAGTAGGTTTAGACTGAATGGAGGTATAGACCTATCGGTTGTAGACAGGTGTTTTACCCTACAAATCAGCGATGAATAGCGCCATCTTAGCAGAAACTGCTCGGCCTTGCACTCACCAGTCCTCCCTTGAAAAATAACGGCTTCTTCAAATCCAGGATTTTAGGATAGGGGGCGCCAGGCCCGATAGGGGGTGCCGCTGAAATTGTCCGATTTAACATGGACAGTCAATGAGTTTTCAAATTGTAGGGGCGCGTCCCCTGCGCCCCGGCTCAAATCATACTAACCCTTCGACATCACAACTTTGTGACTGTGTTGCAGATTTGGTATTATAGGGGTTTTTCTTATCCGTTCGGTAAGATATTCATACCTTACAAATTATTAGTCCGATTTTCTTCAAACTTTTTCAGATCTGTGTTGTTGTTTTTTTCTTTCTTCTTCTTCTTATTTTTCTGCTATGGATAAAAACACTTTATTCTGGATCCAGACTTCCTATTTAAATGCCCCCATCTAATTGAACCTAAACTGAAATTATATACTCCAAGCTAACTAAAATAATACCTGCATTCCAATGTTTAAATGACGATAACAAATTTAAAGTTCTTATATCAAACGCTGAAAGTGATGAAAAACGTCTGAATATATTACAACCCGATAACCCTGTAACCCATTTTTTCTCTTTTTTTCCCCCTTCTTTTGTGTGCATGTATGTGTGTGTGTTATTATTTTCTCAAATTTTATTTTCTCAAATTGTATATGTTTTTTTATCATGTTGATTATGATCCTATTTGTATGAATTTTGTGTCAATAAAGATTGAATTGAATCGAACTATTGAGTTTATATGGCTCATGCATTGCCCCCCCCCCCCGAGGATCCGTCACTAAATAGGGCCTACATAATTATAAGCGTAGGGCCTACACGCATTAATTTCTTTGTTATTGGCATGATTGGGGGGAAGATCTCCTCCCCCCCCCTACCCCCCCCCCCCCCGAACAAAAGAGTGTGTAGACCTCTACAGTTCTGCGCCGGTGTAAATTTGGTGTAAATAAATATTTTATTTTATTTTAGATCTTTTATTTTAATTTAAAATATATAAGTCAAATAAAATAAACACAAAATGAATTGTCCGAACTGTACTTGCAAGTAAATGTCTGTGAACCAGACTATGTACCGCATTAATTCGGCAGAAATGGTTGCTTACTTCATCTTCCAAGTTTTTGGTAAATTTGGCATGCAAGCCGCATGTACTGCACGTGTGATGATTGTTGAGCACGCTTCTTTGTAAACCGTGTACTGTAGCCATAGGCTGGAGAAGAACGGTGCACTCAGCTTGGAACTCGCCCGAACTCCAGGCGTAGATAATTATATGTTTGGTCTCTTAACCAGCTCGCAGTGAAATCACAACCATCGACAAAAGAACTTGTAAGTACAAACTAATTTTTATTTTCACTTTTTGTGGCTGGTGCAAAAGGAAGGGAGACATGTCATGAAATGAATCCAAGGATTCGGGCAATATTAATGACTTAGACCTCTAAATGGTGTTACAAAAAGAAAACATGGAAAAGCCAAATTTGTCATTTGTTTGTCATTCAAATTCAATGTCGGGCATGATCATCATGATGAATGATTTGCAACAAATTATTTTCATAAAAGGTGAAATAATTGACATGCAATATCATTGTCATTGTCTAATGATTTGATGTAAATTTGTAATCCAGTAACAAGTGAAATAAAATAATAAATGCTCCCTATTTTTTCAATCCTGCATGTAACGTTAGATCTATTCAGGCTAAATCATTCGATCGATCCTACGCCTACATCATGTAAGTTACATGTCAACGCCACAGCCTTATTAGGATTTTTGATTGGCCTAAAAGTAACAAATTATTCAAGCATGAAATGTCACTTTACTGTAGGCCTACACTTATCATAAGTCTTATGATTATTCATGTTGTGGGTACAATTGCTGAACACGTAAAGGAGTGGACAGAGTAGTGTTTGTTGTGTGTGGTTGTGTAATTTATTTTCTCATCATCAAATAAAAAATAAAAAAACCTGCAAAGACAGGAAAAATACAATTAGTAAATACAGTCTACATGGTAAACAATTATGCAACTTATAATGAATAGAATAAGCAATAGAGCTAGAGTATTGTTTATATCATTAAAGGGGAATCCAACCCAAGGAGAGAATCAACCTTACAGGAAAGAGGAAAATGAGACGAGCTGTCTTTAAAAAGTTTCATCAAAATCGGTTATAAAATAAGAGAGTTATGGAAGTTTGAAAAGTGTAGTTGTTCCTTCTATTGGGATCCTCAAATTGGCATCATCTGCTTCAAAATGGACAACTCTCCATTCATTTTGTACACAAATTTTCAGATTTCCTCCATTTTCTTTCGAAATATATCTTACCTCCTTCTGAGCTCAACATATGTTGTGTGAAATATATTTTCCCATGACATATTTTGAGCTCAGAAGTAAAGAAGACAAATTTTGATAGAAAATGGGGAAAATCTGAAAATTTGTGTACAAAATGAATGGAGAGTTGTCCATAAGATCGGCCATTTTGAAGCCGATGATGCCAATTTGAGGATCCCCATAGAAGAAACAACTAGACTTTTAAAACTTCCATTACTCTCTTATTTTATAACCGATTTTGATGAAACTTTTTTTAGATTGCTCCTCTCATTTTCCTCTTTCATGTAAGGTTGATTCTCTACTTGGGTTGGATTCCCCTTTAATTATTATTAAAATTATCCTGTTTCTGCAAAACAAAGTATCAAATATCCCAGTGGCCAAAATGAGAATATACCCAATTGGAAAATGTTTTTGACCCTCAGTTGAAATGACAAGTTACTCATAAACTTCCACGTCTGTATTCTCGATCACAGATGGTCATTCTATCCTCGAGAACTTCGCCACCCTCTATAATGGCTGCAAATACTCTAATTTGCTTCTCTCATTAGCTACTCTCTCGTTATCCTCTGATAACAAACCTTCGCCTTGCATAGACAAAAGAGCAATTTAAATATCAATCCATTTAATCTTTTACACGCACTTGTTCAAGGGGAAGTTCACCCTGGGTTTAAATTGGTTTTAAAAAATGCAGAAAAATAAAAGAAAAATATGATTGAAGGTTTGGAGAAAATCGACCCAAAAATAATGAAGTTATGAATATTTAAAGTTTTGATTTTGTGATGTCACATGCGAGCAGCACTCCTATACATGTTATGTAGTGTAAATTCCATAAAGTGTCATTTTTTTCAGAAGAAAATTAATTATATCACCTGTGCGGTAGATACATCATCAAACATATAATATATGTTAATATACATGCCTCTATCAAATTGTCCCATTTATCAAGAACCATGAAAAAAGACAAATTTATGGAATTTACATACAACACATGGGAGAACTGCTCGCACATGACTTCACAGAATCAAAATTTTAAATATTCATAACTTCGCTATTTTTTGGTCGATTTTCTGCAAACTTTCATACATATTTTTCTTTTATTTTTCTGCATTTTTTAAAACCAATAAAATTCCAGGGTGAACTTCCCCTTTAAACTCTTGTTTGTCTTGATAACTCTTCATTACTCGCCGCAACTCTGCGTAGCTCACTCTTTGCAATTCGACGCAAGTCACATGATCATGATGTCTTAATAGCTCGCGCAATGTTTAAAACTTTAAAATTTGTCAAGATCCTGAGAACCCCTGATACACTCTTTCAAACTCGAGACGTACAATGTACTCGAGCAGTACTCGATAAGTACTCGTTGCTAATTGATCGTACTGTGCTTTGTATACTTCGCATTTGACTTTGTGCAAACTTGAAAAAAATGTACCATTTTCCCCCTAGTTTCTGCGAGTTAGAGCTGGGGAAGCCTGGTGCCTGCTGGTACTCGTACTTTCAACTCACTTTTGCGTGAAGAATGCATTATGCATGGTCAATTATTGACCTGGCTCTGGGAAGTGCTATACAGTGGCGATTTTCTCCCAATGGAAAGTCAATGCACAAATATAGGAATTGTTTGTTTCAATCTCAAGCCCAGTGTACAATACAGGTTAAAAAAGGGTGTAATTAGAAATATCTGATTATTTTGCAGAATTATATTGCAATAACAGGCCTACCCAGGACACTGGGTTGTGATGACCTTACACTGGGGTCACGATACCTAAATCATTAATGTATCAGCCCTGCAGACTGTCCCCAATGACAGTCCCCAATAGAACAGTCTGAGGACAGAGTACAGATTTAAAATTGACCGAGTTGGGCAGGTCGGTTTATATCCACTTGGTCTAACAGCAGTTGACTCAATTCTCTGATCGTCTAATACCACATGGGCTAAACCTATATGGTCTAACTTCCATTTGGTCTAATACATGCTTCATCTAATTCTCTTTTGGTCCAATGACCACTTGGTTTAATTGCCGATTCATCTATAGCCAAATGGTCTAATTGCTCTTCTTCTAATTCCCAAATGAGTATTTGGTAAATCGACCAAATGGTAATACACCTGTAGACCAATTGGAGATTAGACGAAACGGGCATTAGACTAAATGGGATTTAGATGAAATGGAATTAGACCATGTGGGATGAGGCTAAACGATCATTAGTCAAAGTGGGTTTAGACATTACTGGCAGCTCTGGTGTAGTGACATTGTGATTTAGGCGCCTTCTCCAAACAAAGTGCGTCAGCTTCCCGTGTCTTTTGTACCAAAAGACGATTTATCGGCTTTTGAATAGAATCCCGAAATCTTAATACGGTTTAAACACGTTAAAAGCAGAAAGCCAATTGTTTCTCGCGTTGGGTCAGGAAGCTGCGGGGAAAACTGATTGTTTGGAGAAGGCGCCTTAATGTGCTGTGCATTCATGAGGCGGTGCTAACTACATGTAATGTACATGTAGCTCAAGCTTGACGAATCGCATGTTATTTCCGATCTGATGAATTGGCCTGATCAGAATATCACTATCATCATCAGGCTTTTTGTCCGAGAAATTGATCATCTTGGGGCTTGTAGATTATTCCCAAACTACAACTGTATAACTTGTGTCTCGGTTTTGATTTTATCGCACTATGCCTATGGAGTGATACAAATTGCCTTAAAAAACCTACCGATCCCATCATGCACACGTTCATGTAGGCCCTACATGTACAATGTTCATTAGAGGTTGTTTGTGCAAGCTCGGTGTGTCAAGTTGTTAAATCGAATCTCGAGCTTTGGCTCAAGCCTAATGGAGCATCAATTTTGCTGTTGGGTTTTTTTTCTCCCCTGATCCACCTTGCAGCGCATTTTTTTTCAAGTGCGACCAAGGGTGTGTTAAATGTCAATTTTCAAATTTAAACGCCAACATGAGGCATGATACAAAACACAATTACAAAACACAAACAAGATCAGCGGTGCACTGTTCAGTGTCCGAAATTTAAAGCTGATTAAATACGTCGATCGTCTTTAAATTCCCGCTCTCAAAAACTAACATGTGCCCAGCTTTTTTCACTTGCATCGTAAGTTTCCACTGCAAGAGCACATTTAAAGACGTCTGAAAACTCAATTGTGTTCAGTGTCGCATTTCGTTGCATTTGCGATGCTGAAGGTCGTAAAATTGAAGCTGATCGTGTTTCAAAATGCACTTTTTTTCAATTTTCCTCTGAATCGAGATCTAAAAGACGTTACCTTTTTCGACCGGGAATAGGGGACAATGAACACACACTCTATATTGGTGTTTTGTAATTGCGTTTCATGATTCATGTTGGCGTTTAAATTTGAAAATAGACATGTCACAAACCCCTAGTGCACCGGAGAATATTATCTTAAGCTTCTTGAAGATAAGGATGTAAGTCATCGCACCTAGCGTGGATGCTTTCTAAAACATTCTCTCAGTCTCAGCATTTCCTCATTTATTTACGAAAATGAAGCATTTCCCCTTGCTTTGTCCCCCATCCTGCCGAGTATTGCACCCAAGGCATCGCTTGACGCATCTATGATCCGAAAATCCTGTTGACGCTCTCCATGTATAATAGTACGTGAAGGGCCCCCCTGTTGTCTTACTTTCAAGATTGAGTCATCCTTCAAAATATAGCTCTGCACCTATTGTTATTATTGTCCAAACTTTGTGTGCTTTCACTCAATGTGCATTGTCACAAAATATGACAGATCTGAGAACAAAATCATATTTTTTTATTAGAGGGTATCTGTTTGAAAGATTAAGAATAAAAGATAGTTCAACTCTAACGTCATACCAAAGGACATACATGTAGCATAAATTACAAAATAAGCTCTTTAAAATTAGCCATATTTCCATATGGATACACTCACTGTGCTCTAAATAAATTACATGTACATGTATGATTCCTTTGAAAAATAAGAGATTTCATGGAGTTTTAGGAGTGTCTACATGTAAGTTCTTGAAATCGACAAGTTGACAAATCTCATTTAATTTACTGCATTAATTTTAATGATGAAAATTATTGCACTTTGATACAAATTATTTTTCCTGTACAAGGTAAATTGAAGGAAATTGCTGATATTGCTATTTTGCTGATTAATGTTCACATACAATATTTTAGGGGTGAAGGTAATGCTAGATGAAGTGTTTGATGTGACATGTCAGGCAATCCATTAATAAGGATCTGACAAAACGCTTCCTGCCAGCAATTCTCCACACCTGCGTCACCTGAGACAGACAAAGAGATCTGATCTGAAGATATTCCTTTGTCCTATTAAAAATGGTTTAGAAAATGAACAATTATAACCTTGGGTGCGTTTATGGTCGATTTTAGAATATAAACAGGAACATGAATCGTGGTACAATTAATGCAATTAAAAAACACAGACATTACAAAGGTTGTGTTTATGGTTCCTATTTTCAGTTGTACAACATCTTTAAACTCAGAAAAATGTGTGTTTGAAAGATGATCCACTTCAATTCTATGACCATCGGCTATGCTGAGAAGGGGAAAATTTAAAGAGACTCCACATTTGTATATTATTAAAGTACATACTGTACATGTGTACAGCATTAAATTTACGACCATGAATAGTGCACTGCTGATCTTGATTGTGTTAATTACTTTATAAGCCAATATTTTCGCGTACAGATATTTTCACGATTTTGGACTAGTTGGGGAAATTCGCGAGAGCAAAGTTTCACAATTTTGGTGATGACTTCATTACTATAAATAGCCTTGTACTGAAGTGGACATTTTCGCGATGACTGACTTGCAAAATTCGCGAAAATAAAGTCACCGCAAAAATACATTGTAACCACTTATACAGTATGTGCTTGTTTAAAATAAATTTTGTTTTTGACCATGAACGCACCCTTATAGGTGTCTCAGATTCTGGAACGATTAGCCTCAATTTTTTGAGAGCCCCCAAATTTTGACTATTTACAAATTATGTAAGACAAGGGGCCATGTTTAAAAACCCAACATTTTTATGCCTCCGCCACCGAAGGTGGTGCCGGAGGCTTCATGTTTTCGGGTTATCCGTCTGTCCGTCCCGTTTACTCGTTATCGCGATATCTTAAGAACCCCTTGAGATATCAACTTCAAACTTGTGGATAGTATGTATCACCATAGGAAGATGATCTGATTAGATTTTGGAGTATGTAGTTTAAAGGTTAAGGTCATAGAGGTCAAATTGTTAGTTTCCATGTATTGAGTTCGTTATCGCGATATCTTGAGAACCAGTGAGTTGATATACATGTATGAGCTTCAAACTTAATAGTGGTAGTATGTACAATGTATCACCATAGAAAGATGGTCTGATTAGATTTTGGAGAATGTAGGTCAAAGGTCAAGGGTCACAGAGGTCAAATTGTAAAATTCCATGTACAGTTGTATTAATTTCGTTATCGCGAAATCTTCAAAGTTAGTGGTAGAATGTATCGCCATAGTAAGATGGTCTATTCTATGGAGTACAAGGGTGACAGAAGTTAAAGGTCAAATAAAAAAAAAATAAATACATGTAGGTGAATGTGCCATATATTTCTGATCTGGCAATCGCGGAGGCATTATTTCGACCGTGCGCGGTCGAGGATCCGTCCTGTTTGGTTTTCGTTAAAAGCCCCATAGAAAGCTCAGAAGTTCACAAGGAAATGAGCTAGATTGACAATACACGATGATGGACTGCATATGCCAAAAAATAAAAAAATTAATAAAAAACTGAAAGGAGAATGATAAGTATTTGTCACATACATGTACATGTATGTAGAATATATGCCTTTAATACTAGGAACAATGAAAAGAAAAGGAACAAAAATATGATGATTTGTTGCAGTTATAGCTAGACAAGTTGCAAAACGATGTATTTGCTACATTGTACGTGTATGATACCCTGGTACATGGTTTGTCTGTTTTATTTGTGTTTTTTTACCTGAATAATGAGAGTCTGTGGAGTAATTGTCTGTGTGAAGAGAACTCCAGATGTTCAAGAATCAGGGCAATTTGGAATGATTACCATCATAATGATGCAGAAAGTCTTATTTCAGTTTCGGTTTGCTGAGTTAAGCAGATTCCAGCTTTTATTACTGCAATCAATAGATGGTTCACAAGCTCGAGCCTGAGGGTGGTATCTCACTTTGCGGAAATGTCTCCGCGACAGAATAGAAAATTTTGTCTCTGCGACGGATAAAAAGTATTAGAGACGTCTCCGCGACAATTTATGAAAAAATAAGTCTGAAGTAGTCCCAAATCCGTCTCCGAGACGTCTCGGAGATGTCTCTAATACTTTTTATCCGTCGCGGAGACATCTCCACGAAGTGAGATACCACCCTTACGAATGCACCCAAAGAGAGAATACCTGTTCTTTCTCTAAAATAATGCACTAAATTGGGTGAAATGTACATTAGTTGGGGTTACATGTAGGCAGATAATAAGGTTTGTGAGAAGCAAAAATAGTATGGGGTTTTAAGGAAAGTATGGTGTTTAATGATAGTCCGGGGTTAGGAACCCGTCATGAAAAACTAAGGGTGTGTTCAACGTTCATTTTCAAATTTAAACGCCAACATGAATCATGATACAACATGCAATAAAAGAACACAAACGCGATCAGTGGTACACTGTTCAGTGTCGAAAAATTTAAAGCTGATTATACGTCCATCATCTTAAAATTCCGCGCTCTCAAAAACAAATATCTGCGTTTTTTTTCACTTGCACCGGAAGCTTCCACTATAAGAGCACATTTAAACACGTTTGAAAACTTAATTGTGTTCAGTGTCGCATTTCGTTACATTTGCGATGCTCAAGGTCGTAAAATCGAAGCGGATCGTGATTCAAAATGCATCTTTTTTGGCATTTAAATTTTCTTCCGAATGGAGATCTGAAACATGTTTACTTTTACGACAGGGAATTGGGACAATGAACACCAACTTTTGTTTCTCTTTACATCAGAGTTTTGTAATTGTGTTTTGTATCATGATTCATGTTGGCATTTAACATTTGAAAATGAACATTGAACACACCCTAAGGCTATTACAGAGCCTGTGATCCATATCAGTCCTGCACTGAGGGCAAGCAAGGAGGTTGCTGAAAGTACTCATTATTTCACTGTATTCATGGCATTTGGAATAGCCATCAATGTTGCTGAGCTTTCTAACTCAGAATCATTCACTTTAAGTTATTCATTGGATTGCACCTCATACATCTCTCTGTAGAATTCTTTAGCAATTCATGAGACATTGCACCGCTTACCAAGAGCATGGGGTCGAAGTGGTATTCACAATCGAAGAAGAAGAGGGCCCGGTAAATGAAAGTGTATGAAATTCAAATTGAGTTGGGTGGGAAGTAGGACAGCTCTTGACCTCCTCCTGGCCATGCTTTTGAGAGGTTTCCCTGATTCATCGTTTAATCCATGTAAATAATATGGGGCTACCTGGACATTGGCACTTGAGAGCAGGTGATGTTGAAGTGTTCAGTATGCATTGTCATGCCCCCCCCCCCCTGGATACAGATCGCTCACTGCATTATACAAGTTTGCAACAGGCCTGTCTTTCAAAAAAAATGTGCCCTACGATTTTGATCTGGGGGGGGGGACCCAAACCAGTTGAAGCGCGAATTTGGCACTACACCAGCTCAAGGTTGTGCAAACTGCCCGATATGTGCATGATAAGAACGGGCTTAGGTTTCGGGCTCGCGCACCATCTCTCAATTTATCGCACTATTTTGAGCATAAACTGCAAAGCTTCATGTAGCTTGGGTTTGGAAATCAGCCCAAGATAATTTTTGCTGAAACATGCCCAGTTTATAGAGAAAAAACCTGAAATTCACTAATCCGGTTAATTCATCAGATCTATCAAAAATAGCACAATATTTGTCAAGCCTGACCTAGTATAAACAGGGGTGTTATTCCTGCGATTTAAATCGGATGTGCGATTTTTTTTTTTTTCCAATTTTTTTCTTCCAATTTTTTCCCCCTCCAGGTATGCACAAAATTGCACAATTTAAAGTCCCAAAATGCAAAAAGTCCCTACAGTGGGAGGGGGGACAACCCCCTCCCACACCCTCTTCCCCTCAGTCGCTTCGCTCCCTCGGGCTTGGTCGCTTCGCTCCCTAGTATGTCTATTTTTTTTCAAGAGTGAATATCACCCCTGTATAAAAGCACTGCCTTGTGTTCCATTCTTAACACTGGGGTACTCATTTTTATTTTTAAAATGATCATAAAATAAATTACAGAAAATAATAATGACTGGGAGCAAATTTTGCAAGTCACATGTCAGATTACCCTTCAGGGAAAAGAACTGGAAACGAAGTTCAACTAAAAAAAAATTGCTTAGTGTGTAATAATCTAATCCTGAACTTCCTATCTAATATGTCCTTCGAGATAATCCTAAAATGACCAGACTTTAAATATTCATCTTTTGACCCCACCCATTCATGCTTTGAGTGATATTCTGACAAGAGTCATGGTTAATTTTTTATGGTTTGCTGGTGAAATTTGCTGAGAGATTTCCTTTTTTTAAGTTCAGAGATGTCCTTCAAGATAATCCCAAAATGACCACAGACTATAATTATTCATGTTAGATCGACCCCGCCCATTCATAATGTCTTACAGGAATCAATAATAGCTTTCTGGGTGTGATGTCGTACCTGTCAACCATTCCTAAGATGAGAAGAGGAAGGATTTGCACTTTGTCTTTTTCAAACTGTTATGAATCCAAAATTTCCTCTTTTCAGAATTTCTTTTTGTGGAAAAGCTTACAAAATTGCACTAGAGAATTCTTAATTTTTGCAGCAGGAGGTTTAAAAATTAATTGATTTTTGAATGATAGTTAAAATGTGTACATATAGGTGAGTTTGCTCTGCTTTGTTAAAGGAAAATTGTACAATTAACCGTAGGCCACCACTATAATGTCCACCTTTACACATACAGGTAGTAATCGATTTTCAGTTTCTTTAAACAGGTCTTTATCAAGAAACTGTAAAAATTTAAACTGAATACATCTCTAGGTGTAATAGTTTACATATTACATCCAAATTAGGAATTGACCTAGTGGACTAAAATCATGTGCTCTATCTCTCTCTTTCCATTTTCAAGTTTACAAAAGGTTTAGGAAATTAAAAGCAGCACAGTTTTGATACACTTTTCCCGTTCCAGGTCTCCATTAAAAAAAGAAAAAGAAAAACTGTTATGGTTTTGTTGTAGTCACATGAATTGAGCATCCCCCCCCCCCTTTAGTCTGCAGTTCCCAGAAACTAAGCTCTTATTCCTGTGGCTGCCTCCTTCCTTTTATTTTTCATCAGGTACACATGTTCGTTCATGAAAGGTGATGAAGTTCTTGATTGAAATTTCCCATTTAAATTACAAATACTTATATTCATCATGTGAATTGGATTAGCATTACCATGAGCCAACAGACAAGTCAATAAATAATCTCAAAACAAACTATCAATTAGAGAGCTGATGGAGGAACATCGCAAATGAACTATAGCTCAACTACTGTACATGTACATCAGCCCGAATTTTGAATCCGGGGAATTCTTCTGATCTGAACTAGCTCGATAAAATTTGTACATTAATGAGGATGTAATTGGCAATGTTATTTCGAGTGTTTGATCTCTTAAGTTCATGCCTTAAGTGTAGTCAACTTACAATGTAATTGAGGCGTTTTGGGAAAATATCATGCTTGCCTTAATTATTTCTACACATTGTATTGATTCACTTTGGTTTTACAGCTTTAGATAATTCATTCAGGTTGTCCAATCCCAATTGAACATCGCATGCTGTCCAAAACTCGAAGCCCAGGCTGAAATCGCTCCACTTGGTCTGATATGGACAGGATTTCTCAGATCTCGAGCTTTTCCTGGGGAAGAGCTAATCGGGGTAGAATCTCGAGATTGAGCAAACTCTGGCTGATGAAGAGGCAGCTTGTGTTAGAGACGGAGGATCAATTTGATGGCTGTTGGAGGACGACAAGATAATCAATTTTAGACTAGAGGGATCCATGTAATGAAATTTGTTTCCTTTAATTAACCTGATCAACATTAGATCAAGTGTTGTGTCTGTCTCGGAGGAAGTGGTCGGATATTTCTTTCATTCTTGTGATACACATTTCACATTGTAATATAGGGTTAGAGCTTCGAGAGGAATCAGTTTTGGTAATAAATAATAGAAAATCATAATTAAAAATGGCTACGGATTGTGAGTTTAAAAGTTTTTTAGTCTGAACGTTTGTTTCCCAAAAATTTGATTCTCCAAATATGATATGCAACGCTCAACACTAACAATTTTTTTTGGTTGCCCTGCCGGGCAACCAGATTTCCATTTTCCCCCAGATTTGGTTGCCCGATGGAAAAATGCTGGTTGCCCGAGAAAAAAAAAAAAAAAACATTAAAAACAAAGATCTTTGTTTGATTCACATGTGTAATCACACCTGTTTGGGGGCAACAGCTAATTGTTAGTTCATTCTCGTTTGGGGCTTCAAGTAGAGCTATGGCTCATAATAATGAATCATAAATTCACTGAAACATGATAACCAAAAAAAAAAAATTCTAAAAATACGCCTTATTAGCGGTGTACGCCGCCGTTTTTTGCCGTTGACAAGAAGTTCAAAAGTTGGGGGTGCAAGTATAGAGCTATAGGCTTGCCTTGGGATCGACGGAAAGTCAAAGACTTTTTACTACCTATGTTCTAACAAAATTATGTTCAAAATATGAAGAGTTAAATCACACTACATACCTTGTGTGAAGGTCCAAGTTATGGGAATGCTCTGGAAAGAAGTATATACAAAAGAGGGTTTTTAGGTATAACACATCATATTTTTGATGTAATATGACCGACACAACATATTTGCAACTTACCAGGTGGAGAGTGTGTAAACACCCGAAGCTACCGGCCTGGACATTGGCGATGAAGGGTGCTTTGCGATAATACAAAACAGATTGCACATTTAACCCTAATTCACGAAACAAAATATGCATCAAACATAACAATCACACAAGAAATCTTACCCCAGAATCATCGTACGGAGAAAAATCCAGGTTCTGACAGGTCCAAGTATAGACTATCTAAAAAACCTGCTATAAGAACAGCTTCGTTCATGGCCAAGATTTTCAAAAACAGCTAGCTTGGTCGTTCGCCTCCATATGTTGTGGCTGAGTACTAGTTCTCCGCTGCATGCAAACCCTTTTAATGTAGTGTTTATTAAGTGCCGAGATGTATTTTCTTTTAATTCTTTTGTTTAATCTTTCATTCACGCTAATTGTTTTGTTGTTTCTAAAAAACTGTTAAACTAAGTATATACTTCAGTAATTCCTTCATATTTATTTTTTTAATGTTTTTTTTTTAATTATTTTTTTATTTACTTTTGATTTTGTTTTATGTATTTTTTGGGGTATTGTTATTTCATTTTTTTTCCTTTTCTTTTGCGGGGGTCCATACTGTATTCTTATTATTTTTAATTTTTTGTCCCTCTTTGTTAATTTATTTTTCAGCTGAATATTGCATCTGTAAGTTTCCCATCAGTCAAATGACAAAGTGGCATGATCGCAAGACTATCTTCCAGTAATAGTGGAATCCCCAAAATCACCGACAGTGCAGTTATGTGATTGTTTACGATCCATGCTCTAGCCAAAACAAACCTTGTCGTTCATCAAACATGATACAAACTTTTCTGCTTCCGTTCCCATCTTTCTACTTTTCATGATTTTTCATCAACTTTATATCTTTCCCTCTCTCTTCTCTCTCTTTCTCTCTCTCTTCCTCTCTCTCTTCTCTTTCCTCTCCCTCTCTCTTTCTCTTTTAAAATATACATCTCAACCACAGAACTCCATCACATGCGCCTTTTATTGCAACACATGCACACACATAGATCCACACACATAGTACACATAAACATGGCACACTCATACCTGCGCGCTGCATGCATGCAGCTCTACAATATTATCATTGGCAATCTCAATCCTCAAACCAGGGGTTGGAGTGTGCGGCTTGGTGGAAATATGATTACAGATACAAGTGAAATAACAATTTGAATTTCTCTTTATATACCACAAAAAATCCCCAAATGTGGGCGCCCAGTCGGGAACTAACTTTGTTCATTTTTTTCTGGATTTGGTTGCCCGACAGCCCAATCTAGTTGCCCCGGGCGCCCGGGCACATGTTAGTGCCGAGCGTTGTGATATGGGTCTCTATAAGATTGAAATAAGGTATTTTTGCCTGAAAATGAGCATCTATAGCATTTCTCCAATTGTTTGCATAAACTAAGTTATGTACAATATATTTCTATCAGAGGTCTCCTTTCATTACAATCAGTATTACCTGTAACAACTTGTTCTTGACTTTAACCAGAAAAGAAGACGATGTACAATAAATACTTCTTTTTCAAGTATCAAGTCATGTACTTCGTGTCTGCTGTTCCATGTCAATGATTCCTGGAATTCAATTGTCTAGATTTCATTAGAGCGATTGCCAGCGGAGTAATGTACACGTATGCCGCTTTTGTAATATCCTAATACATGTAAGCAGGGTCCCTCGCAACAAAATTGAAGTCGCTTAAACTTTGAAACTCGAATGTCCTTTCTACGAGGTGACGTAGTTGAAATAAAAGTCATGTTGAACTTAAAACTTATTTCAGTTTAAAGGTTCCCATTTAAAAGCTGAACCATATTTCTTCTTCTTCTTTCTTTCTTTCTTTCTTTCTTATTTTTTGTCCTATCATTTTGTTTTCCTTTTTTTTTTTTTTTTTTTTTTTTTTTTTTTTTTTTTTTTTTTTTTTTGGGGGGGGGGTCCTCTTTATCAGTGGTACATTTACATGTTTCAGATTTTAACAAACCATCTTGTTTTCATAGATTCATGTGTTATAACTTTTTCTTATGTCTTTTTATTCAATTCTTCTTCTTAAATCATCTGTTAATGTAGTTAATAAGCTCCTTTAGTTTTGAAGATCCTAATTCCAGAAATGTGCATACATGTACATGTGTAATGTAGATGGGAAGTGGTGCAAGGGTATTTTGGGGATTTGATAATATCACAAAAGGTGCAAACAGGATAGACAGACGGGAAGGGAGAGAGTGAGAAAAAAAATCAAAGATATTGTGCCCCACTTAGTCGCCATTTTATCATGACATTGTATTCTAAAAGGAAATCATATAATTCAACCATTATGGCTATCCCTCAGACTTTGCACTCTACATTGTTTCCATGGCTACTCATTCTACAATGAATTGTACACTTTGCATAACGACAAAGAATTTGTAGTCCACAAAAATGTCTACATTTTTGTTTACGAAAGCTCTTTTTGGATGAAATTACTGCTTGATATTAGAATTCGTATTACATGTACCTATATTCTTGTTTTTTTGTGTGTGTGATAAGGTTCTTTGTGAGTTTAAATCATCTTTTAATTTATTAATTCTTGACATTGGAGACAATACACATATTTACCCCCTAAGGTCAACGTTAGGCAGTCGATTGAGTGGAGGTGTATGCTATGAATGTGGATAATGTCATTGCAATCAAATGTGACATTGAGCTCAGACAGGTTAAAAACATCTCATGATATAAAAAAAATCTGTTGTTTAGAAGCCTTCAAGGAATTTATATAACTTTATAACATAAATCGTGTGCTGTTATTAATCTTTTCAATTTCATTACTCTTGCAGGTCTGGACTGACTAGAATCCTACATCCTTTGCATTATGGAACCTTAGAAAGCAGTGCCCTAACACGCAGCATCACTATCCTCCGTTTCCAAGATGGAGGAATTGACCATGGAAGAGTCTGAGGGCATCATCCACAAGCAGAAAGAAACAGTATGCATGACGCGTAGTGATAGCATGTCCATTGGTTCCATCGGGTCAGACGTCGCATCGGTCGGAGGCGGTTCCGAGGAGATGGACACAGAAGATTCAGAGAAGGATCCCAAAGAGAGTTTCCTCCGAAGGGAAAGAGGCAGGTCCTCAGCACCGCAGGAGAGACAACCAAAGCAGAGCCTTGATAATATGACATTACCGCTGGACAACCAAAGAGACGCCAGTTACGATTTGGAGAGGATCGCCGGGGATGTGACATCGCCGGTGATTGAAAACAAACTCTCGGACGACGTGAGCGGTTATTATGCCATGAGGACAAGCCTGCTGTCACAGTCAGCAGTCATTCTTGAGAATGGAGGGGCTGTTGGGAAAACAAGCAGCGGAAGGTATCAGGATAACAATTGTAACGTTGGAGCGAGGGACTCCGGAATCATGTCTAGCTGTGAAGTCAGGAAGAGCAGCAAGCTCTTCCATACAGGCTACACGTCCGGTTCAGACTCTGAATCAGAGGCGGAAGGTTGTTGCATGCAGTCTGTGGATGAGAAACATGAAAAAAAGATTTCTAATTCGGAACAGGAGGCAAACATTCTATGTGCAGCTGATTTGAAAGTAAAAACTGAACCAGAGTCAGATGGTGAAGAGCTCGTGGTTGATCAACATCCGGAATCTGAGAGTAAGGACATCACCAGTTTAAGGTCAGTAAAGGCCGAATGCCAATCAAAGGATGGTAATGACGAACTGCTAAGAAAGGTATCTGTTGACATCCTTGACGGCAACGCTAGTGACTCAATGGCCGAGATTGAGAAGTCAGGCCTGGAAGCCAAGCTTGCACGGGTATCCAAACGTCGTGTCTACTCGCGAGCGAGAGATCTTGGCCAGTCCGACGACTCCAGCAGCGAGAGTGATTCTGAGAGCGATAGCGAGGATGAGGAGGAGGAAGAAAAGGAGATGATTTTTGAGGATCTGCAGAGTGCTAAGGTGCTGTTCAACGCTGCTCAGCCGGACTCAGAGAAACTGATTGAGCGTGATGCCTTGAAGATGGCGTGTATGGATGATCTATTGAGTGACTGTGGGTCAAGTGAAGACTCCAGTGATTCCAGTTCTGAGGAGAGCTCTGATTCTGACGACAGCTCGGACTCTGATGTATCAAGGTAATGAAAGCAGAAAACTGGAGCCCCGTTTCTCAAAACCATCATAAGTCTAAGTTCTTGGACAACCCATAGGGCCACGTGTTGTAGAATTAACATGCGTTTCAATGGGATGTCCACAAACTTAGACTTAAGATGGTTTTGAGAAATGTGGCCCCTGGTTTGAACAGCAGTTACGTGTTAAGGCAACAGATTGTCACTACAAATGGGTTACAAATGCAAAAGAAAGTACATATGTAATTATTCAATTCACTATACTGTACATGTACAGTATACATGTAAAGTCTTGTAGTTTGCAGAGATCAGTGTGTTTGATTATCAACAATATTCTGCCTTTTTTCAGGATGTAAACTACAGGTGACCGATACATGATAATAATTATCATTTCTCATTGTCTTTTTCATCTTGGTGAAACCTAATTGTTTAAACTGTGCAAATGTCCCACACACATTTACATTGTCTGGAGATCTGTTATAAAATCGTTTTCTGTAAATAAACCAAAATAGCTTTCTATAAAATTTTTACAATTGTTAGTCCTGCCAAGTTCTTACTAAACATTCAAAATTAGGAAATTTGAAAACTTACATGTACATGACATTTAGTTTGCTACGTTTTATGCATTGTAAAATAAGGTTTTTGTGGGGTGTGAAGGGGGGATTTGGAAGGAGTCTCTGTACATGTATACCTCATAAAAAATGGAACAGGGTTTAAGATTTCATGAATTTGAGATGGATCCAGGTGTTCACATTATCAGACTTGTAAACTCTTTGTGATAAAGCACATATTCTTTCTCTCTTTCCTTTCCCAATTCTTTTGGGCTTTAAACTTTCCTGTCAGATAAATTGTCATTCTTCATCAAAACCTGGTTGCTAGGCAACCCGAACCAGAGGAAGGAAATGAAATATGAAGTGAAAGTAAGGATGAAAAATAATGGCCCTGTGCCAGTTTGACTCCTTTCAAACAATGTTGGCTTAAATCCATTCTACTTTACTCTCAAAGATCGATTTGTCTTTAAAAAAAAAAAAAAAATTGTGTAATATTTTACCTAGAAGTTTTGAAACACATCAAAGATTTTCACAAAAGGATTCACACACAGAGGGAATTGTTTATACAATTGTGTCAATATAACAATTGAATATACTTCAGGACGATTCAACACTTATCCAAGGGCCACTGTACAGTGCATCCCACAAAAAGCAGAAACCGGACAGTCTGTAAATTTTTTAGGTGAAAACTATTCATGAATTATCAAATGCGTTGGTTTAAAGTTCATGATTTTCTTCTTTCTTTTATATGTACATGTACGTGTATTTGAAATTAAATTGTTAATCAAATTGCACAGAAAAGTTGGCAAATAATGTATGGAACTGCCTGGTGAAGAAAGGGATGCTTTGTGAGAATTTCTTCTGTGTTCTTCATTATACATGTACATTTATGTAGGTTTCTTTTATTTAATCTAAAATGATCGCGAATAATTGCTCATTTGCTTTGTATTTGGTGTCAAAACAAAGAAGACAAAATTAACTTTATCCTTCAAAAAGCGTGTGTTTTGACTGACCATCAAGGTTCCACTTTTTCTAAGACACGCTGTATAAACATGATCACACTTGCATGTTTTTATTTTTGGCTGTTTGACAGAGTGTCAACAATTTCATCTACATGTAATGTCCAATAGTGACACAACCATGTGTTCCTTCTCCTCTTCCTCCTACTCCTCCTTCTCTTCCTTCTTCCTCCATCCTCCTCTTTCACCTCCTCCTTCTCCTCCTTCTCTTCCTCCTTCTCCTCCTTCTCTTCCTTCTCCTCTTCCTCCTCTTCCTCCTCTTCCTCCTCTTCCTTCCTTCTCCTCCATCTTCCTCTTCTCCTCTTCCTCCTCTTCTTCCTCCTCCTCCTCCTATTCTTCTCCCTCCCTCCTCTTCCTCCCTGCTCCTCCTACTCTGCTTCTCCTCCTTTCCTGCTGCTCCTCCTCCCCTCCTCTTCTCCTCCTTCTCTTCTTCCTCCTCTTTCTCTTCCTCTCTCCTCCTATTACTCCTCCCTCTCTTCTCCTCTGCCCTCCTGCTCCTGCTGCTTCTCTTCCTCCTCATCCTTAGCTCCTCTCCCCTCTTGTTTCTCCTGCTCCTCCTGCTCCTGCTCCTCTTCTCTCTCCTTCCCCTCATCCTCCTCTCCCTCTCCTCCTCCTCCTCCTTCTCTTCCTCCTCCTCTTCCTCTCCTTCTCCTCCTCTTCCTTCTTCCCCATCCTCCTCTTCTCCTCCTCCTCCTTCTCCTCCTTCTCTTCCTCCTTCTCCTCCTTCTCTTCCTTCTCCTCTTCCTCCTCTTCCTCCTCTTCTCCTCTTCCTCCTCTTCCTCCTCTTCCTCTCCTCCTTCTCTTCTCTCCTTCTCCTTCTTCCTCCTCTTCCTTCCATCTTCCTCTTCCTCCTCTTCCTCCTCTTCTTCCTCCTCCTCCTCCTATTCCTCCCCCTCCCCTCCTCTCCTCCCCTGCTCCTCCTATCTCTGCTTCTCCTCTTCCTTCTCCTGCTGCTCCTCCTCCCTCCTCTTCCTCCTCCTTCTCTTCTTCTCTCTTCTCTTCTTCCTCCTCCTCCTTTCTCCTCCCCTCCTCTTCCTCCTCCTGCTCCTCTTCCTCCCTCCTCATCCCATCCCTCTCCTCCTCCTCTCTCTTCCTCCTCCTCCTTCTCTTCCTCTCCTCTTCTCTCCTCTTCTCCTCCTCTTCCTCCCTCTTTCTCCTCTTCTCCTCCTCTTCCTTCTTCCCATCCTCCTCCTTCTCCTCCTCCTCCTCCTCCTTCTCTTCCTTCTCTCTTCCTCCTCTTCCTTCTCCTCTTCCTCCTCTTTCTCCTCTTCCTCCTCCTCCTTCTCCCTTTCCTCCTTCTCCTCTTCTTCCTTCTCCTCTTCTCCTCTCCTCTCTCCTCCTCCTCTTCTTCTTCCTCCTTCCCCTCATCCTCCTCCTCCTCACCCCTCCTCCTCCTCTTCTCCTCCTCCTCCTCTTCCTCCTCCATCTCCTCCTCTTCCTCCCTCCTCCATCTTCCCCTCCTCCTCCTCCTCTATTCCTCCTTCCCTCCTCTTCCTCCTCCTGCTCCTCTACTTCTCCTCTTTCTGCCTGCTGCTCCTCCTCCCTCCTTCCCCCTCCTGCTCCTCCTACCTCCTGCTCACCTCTTCCTCCTCCTGCTCCTCCTATCCTGCTTCTCCTCTTCCTCCTCCTTCTCCTCTCTTCATCTTCCTCTTCCTCCTCCTCCTTCTTCTCCACCTTCCTCTCCTCCTCCTCCTCCTCTTCCTCCTGCTGCTCCTGTCTCCTCTCTCCTCCTCATCCTCTAGCTCCTCTCCCCCTCCTCTTCCTCCTGCTCTCCTGCTCCTCTTCCTCCTCCTGCTCCTCCTCTTCCTGCTCGCTCCTGCTCCTCTGCTCCTGCTCCTCCCCTCCTCCTCCTGCTTTCCCTCTTCATCCTCCTGCTCCTCTCCTGCCTCTTCTCCCCTTCCTGCTCCTCCTCCTCTGTCCTCTTCCTCCCTCTACTCCGGCTCCTCCTGCTCCTCTCCTCTCTCTTCTCTTCCTCTTATCTTCCTTCTCCCCCACCCCTCCTCCCCCTCCTCCTTTTCTTCTTCTTCCTCATCCTCCTACCCTCCATCTCCTCCTCCTCCTCCTCTCATCCTCCTCTTTTTCCTTCTTTGTGGCTGTCTTCTCAGATAGATCTTTTCATCCTCTTGTACTCCCCTTTACTTGTCTTCTTCTTTTTTCTGGTCCCCTCCTCCTCCCCTCCTCCATCATCCAACTTCTTCTTTGTATCACCATCATCATCATCATTAATATTTGATCTTCAAATGATCTTCTGTTTTATAATACATTTTTTATAATTTTTTTTTCCTGTAAATAATTAAGTGCTGATGATTCGGATGATGAAGCTGATGAGGAACCAAAGAACTACAAAGGAAGACAACATTCTACAGTCTCAAAAGAAGGACTCAATGAGGTATGCTCATAAGGTTACAGCTGCTGTTTTAATAAACCATTATTTGACATTTTGAGAAAGAACTTTGACATTACCCAGTCATGCTTCCAGACTCTTGCAGAATTGCAAATGAATGACAGACACATGCCCCCCCTTGCCACCATTAAAAGAAGGGAAAAATATACTGTAGGAATTTCAGCCTGCTGCGAAATACTGCTGCATGCATCTGAAAACTTGGGCCTCTCTGATCCATAGAATAGAGAAGGTTGATGAATTCAAGAAATTTTAAAAATTTTAGTTCTTTTAAATGTATACAATGGATTCATATTGAAACTATAGTAGGGAAAAAGGGCTAAATCTATATGACTTTGTGATTGGAAATTAGGTAATGTGCTACAGTGTACATGGACATATAATTGATCTCTTCTCTTTTTTATTAAAGTTGAATTTGAATCAAATTATTTGTGAAAAATGACAATGATTGCTCGAGGTATGTCTGGAGATCTAATGTATCTCATTGCTCACGCCGCTAAGTGATAGGGCTACATGTACCCTGCATGAATTTATAAGATATGGTAATATTTACATGATAATTCATTTTTACTTCTTGGTGTGCACATTACAGGGGTTGCCTGAGGTGGAATATCTTCAGATCTCTCTGCCATCATCAGTACAGCTCACCAAAGTAGGCTATGTATCCAGTATTATTGGGTCCTTGGGTGAGTACCAACTTGTTCACATTTACACTAGACTTGTTCCATAATTTCCTATTACCTGCATGTATAAAGTAAATTTCCTTCTCAAACATTTTATAAAGATACAGGTAATATACATGTATATACCGACACTTTCGCTTTGTTCACTGAATGACTAATAATACATACTAATTGGCCAAGTAGAAATAAAGATAAGTACATGCACATGTATTATAAATTCAGTTCACATACTATGTACATGTTATATTTATTTATTTACATATTAGAAATAAAAAGTGAATCATCAACACTTTCAATCTTTTCATTTACATCATTTGGAAAAATACAAAAACAAAAACAAAAACAAAACAAAAAAGATGATATCATTGCACAATAGTGAGGGGAAACCCAGACATTGCCAACAGCACAAAGAACCAGTGTTATTGATTCCTAGCGAATGATTCACTTTGACTCATGTAAAGAGACATGATCAAGTTGAACTCGCTGAGCGGCTTACTTGGTAAAGCCAAAATGGTATTCTTAAAGGTTATTTCACTTTGCAATAGATCAAGCGCATGTTGCATGTCCACATTTAAAAGCATTCTCATCGATCACATCAATATCTTTTTTCCATCGAGAATCCTGCAACTTGGAAGAATTAGTCTTGTTGTTTTCAGACCCTGAGTGTGTTGCCTCTTATGGTGCGTTTATTTCACATTAAACCAAAAAAGATTAAATATAGTTTAATATTTAATATTCACATTGGAAATATATATGAGCTGAGATGTAAAGGGAAATGTGGTTATAGCCACATCAGCTCGTCTCCAACAGGTTAAGAGTGCATTGTCATGGCTCTATACAAACATGCACCTGGTGGTCATGGGTGCCCAACTTTAAACAGCTAACCCTAAATTTCCCACATCTTAAAAGGGCACTTTACATGTATGCACACAAATTATCCTTAACCCATTGAGGGCTGAGCTTGAGTATACTCGGGCTTAGGTCTACGGGAAATGTGTGTTAAAGCTTGTCTCCAACAACGTATCATTACCCACTATGAAAATGGTTAATATGAAGCCCTGCACTATATGAAGATGTCAAAAATAATTAAATATATCCCCCATGTCACTCTTAACGCTGTCCTTCATAGAATAAGTCACCATCGAGTACTCACCCCTTATATTAGTTACTAATCTTGGTTGCCATGGTAATAAATCTGCCACGATGACAACTTTACCGCGATATCTTGTCCTCATAGTTTGGTTCTTTTTGTTTGGTTCCTGCCCTCCTTGCGTTGACCTGTGGGCATGGGATAATGACAATGCGTCTTTTGTCATCAAAAGCACCGATGAAAAAGGCTCTCTCTTTCTTTCTCTCTCTCTAACACTCTTTCTCTCTCTCTCTTTCTCTCTCTCTTTCTCTCTCTTTCTTTCTCTTTCTACATGAATATGTACATTGTTCGTCAGTCTACATATAGACTTCATGTTTAACATGTTTGAGGTCAAGGCGTTTTTTGTGTCCTTTACAAGAATGTCCATGTTTCTTTTCTTACAAATATAAAGGACAAATTATGATTTTCACTCCCCTTCCAAATACATGTATGTAAACATTTGAACATGGTAACTGCGCACTTTAAATTTGGAAACGACTGAATTGTCCCATTCCCATAAGCTACAATACCCACCCCCCCCCCCTGCATTCATAGGATAGTAACAATGGGTTATTATAGTATGTACATTTGTAGGACGTACCCATTCTTTCCAGGTGACCATTTTGTTGGCACACCTATGGCCCATCAAGGACAATGTCTCCTTTTAGTGACGCTTTTGCATTATCTTTGAAACTAGAATGCCATGGAATATGAATTACATATTGTATTGTATTGTATTGTATTTATTCAGACAAACATGTCTAGGGATGCAGAAAAGGATTTGTAAAAACCCGTACAGGTCTGCATCCCCGATAAAAAATAAAATTACAAGAAAATCAATATTGCATCAAAACAAAGTTACAAAATAATCATTATAAAAGCGAATATAGCAAATACTCATAATGAACACGATAAAGTAAAACAGGAAGTATGTACATGAGTAAATAGAGTAAGATAAAATCACATTCCAAAATATGAATATTGAGTATATAATGATATTAAACACTATTAGGAAGTTTGCAGCATAACAAGCATTTATGTATATATTGATATTGCAAATTTTGATGTAGAGTAATTATATTTAAAAGAAGACAAATACTGTTATTGCGGAGTTTAAAATAAAGTTAAATGTGTATTACTCTTCAAGAAAGAGCAAAAATCACTGAGATAAAGAGATTTTTTATGCCACTGTACATTGAACGTTTCTTGAATTAGAACACTTTAAAGGAAAATAAACATTGGAATCTCTAAATTGGCAACGCGAAGAAAAATGACTAATCGCTATTTTCAAGCGCAAATTGGCAATTTTTTCGATGCATTTTGTAATATTCATTAGTAAAGTGCTGTTCATTATTAATTTAATTTTTTTTTAAAGGTTGCAGGAGTGAAATAAATTTATAAAATTTGCCAATTTGAGGATCAAAAAGGGATTCATTATGACCTCTGGGAAATCTGTCATCTATAATGGGTTTATAAACATAGTACATGTTTCCAGTAACATTTATATCCAGGTCCTAGACAATGCACTCATTATCCATGTGGGTAAAGACAAGCAATTGCAAATAAAATGCCTTGACCGGGGATGCAAGTGCCATTTCATAGGATCAAACCGACAACCTTTGCATGGGCGGATCAAGGATTTTAAAATAGAGGGGGCGCCAAGCCCGATAAGGGCGTGACCTGCCAAAGTTTTCTGATTTAAACATGTAAAGTCAATGAGAGGTTTTCAAATTTTAGAAGGGTCCCCTGCGCCCCCGCAGCCACTGGACAATTCAACCATAACATTGAATACATACATTTGTACAACTGTCATGTAGGCCCCTATGCGTGTGTTTGTTGTCGAATATAACTTTTTGGCATTGAAAATGGGGTGGAGCTACAATATACATTGCATGTTCGACATGAGTAACTTAAACCTTTAAATAGTTGAAATTTTTAGAACAGATTTATAGTTTCCTGTATGTTGTCAACCACACTGCATTTCAAGAAAAGGATAAATCTTTTACGTCCTTGGTTTAAACCAAATACTGTACTTATGGAAATTAATTTTCGTGGATTTCGCGCGAAGATCGGCAGGCGCGAATTTGAAAACCTGCGAATATATAGGCATAATTTCTTATGCATGTGTTGTGTAGGTTCAATTGCGTGCTTACGAACATGCAGCGCAAATTCAGGAACCTGTGAATGTGCTTTGCAGCCGCTCAGCGTGAAAAATTAATAGCATGAAAATAGCATCATATACAGTATACATTATACAATGGACAGAATAGAACTTATATTGGTGCAGTACCATAACCTAACCAATATATAACCACTTCAAGCATCTCCTTTTTTTTTGTATAGGCTTATTATGTTCATATATTTGTAAATGACTTAGTTTATCTGCATTGAATATTTTGGATGGGTCACCTTTTTATTGAAGCACCCTATAGTATAAAGACATGGCTTGACAGCAAGTCTAATTTAGTAACAAGCAAGCACTGACTAAGATCGTCATTAAGGGTCCTGTCCTTGGCTTGAGAATCACAGAATCACAAGTCAGAAATAGCAAATTATGACAAGAATTTCCTTCGATATTGCTCATAGAGGTTACCGTTTCTTTAATTTAGAGATAAATAATTTAGCAATGAGTAGATTATTGAATCATCTGAGCAAAAGTGCAAGGTTGCTTATAATGTTTTGAAGATTATGAACAGGTTATTTTTAGCCAAGTATGTAATACATGTTATTAGTATACATTTCCATTCTTTTTTAGTCTTTAATATTTGATTTGCTTTTTTTTTTTTTTTTTTTAAGGTGGGGTTACAATGAATTTTCAAATGAGAGTCTTCTTTGCTATACAGTGATCTGACAGGGATCATTATTATTCTGGGTTTTTTTTTGGGGGGGGGGGTAAATTACCCCCCCCCCCCCCCTTCCTGCTTTTATATGTAGCACATTCTCTCAATTAAATACATGGGACCTCATAACACCAACAAAGAATTTTGATACTTTAAAAGTACATGTAACTCAACATTGCTATCTTTAATGGAAATATAAGCCGGTATTCTCGAAGGGTGACTAAAGTTTAATAGTGAGCCTACTAAAAAATACGTACACTGTATTTAGAAGGCCTACTTACCGGTACTTTAGGCACCCTTTCTCACGTTACATGATCAACTTTTTTTTTAAAGAAAGAAAGAAGAATTCTGTATTTGTACATTATAGAAATGTTTTACATATAGAAATGACCATCCATGCTGAACAGGCTATCCCAGATATTTTGTTGAGGGGGCTGTTGCCATGCATACATGTATGTGGGTAACCACCCTTTCCGATTTTTTTTCTTCTTCTTTTTTTATTTACACTTCTTACAATTTAGTTTAAAATTAAGTTAAACTTGATAATCAACTATTTTTGAACCATAAAAGCTGCTTTTGTGGCTTCTCAAAGAAAGAACAGTATCCCAAAAAGCCATTATCCTTGTACCCCCCAGAAATACCAGGAAAAAAAATTGATTAGGACTATGAACAAAAAAATTTGTGAGACTTTCATCAAAAGATTGCAAATCATGGATCATTGTCCTTTATGGTGGCACTGTATGATACACAATCCCTTGTCTCAATCATGTGAACAAAATTTATATGTTAAGGCTCCCAAAATTTTCAAATAATTCAGGATTCAAAGGGTTATAATGAATAAATCACTGAAATTAATTGAAATCATGTTTATTATAATGGTTTTCTTTTATCTTCCTTTACTTACATGTACAGTGATCATCCAAGCGGACCAAGGAAGCCCAGCCCTCAACATGGAAAGCGTTCTTTTCAAACCTGATAGAGCAGTTCTTGGTCAGGTGGGTTTCTTGTGTACATAAAACTTTTATGAAGATAGTTCTGGAGTTTGGTCATAATGTCAAAGAAACTGTCACAAAGTCATTAGAATAGATTTATTACACTGCTCTCAGGGACTTTTGTATTGAATTAATTAATCAATCATTATAATTCATGTGAAATCAACTCAATGCTACGAGATTCACATTCACTGCACACAGGAATGCATGTATGGGACTACACCCAAATGTTTCAACTTTGTTTTCAATTTTTGCTTTTCTGCAATATTATGACAAGGGATTTGAAGAGCAGTCCTTTACAGTGGATCTTAGTAGGATATTATACATGTACATGAATACAATTTGAAAGCACACTATGATTCTGTTCCCACTACTACATTTATACAGTGCATCCCAGATAAAAGTATACCCAACTTTTAGAGCCTCATATTAAAATTGTATAACTTATGTGTAATTAATTTTAATTTCATGACAAAGAGTAACTCATATTCTATCTAATGATACCAAAATCATACCGATACTGTCATGGATGACTGAACACTCGAGTGTTTAAAAAAATTGGTCAAAAGTAATCAGTATATACCAAGTTGTCTGAGAAGCAGCCCTGGCTTTCTGATCCTTCATTGTTTGTATGAGGTCAGCCTTCGTGAGTCCATTCATTAGGCACAAAGGATTACTTGATCGATTGAAATGCAAGGGCTGCTTTTGCTCGAACTTGGGACAGGGCACTTTTTATGCTTGTTTTTAAAGCCTAACTGCTTTAATAGTCATCCGTCACAACATAGGTATAAGTTTAGTATCATTGAAAACAATAGGAGTTCCTCTTCATCATGATATATATTTCACGCTCACACAAGCTATAATATTTTAATATGAGGCTCTCAAAGTTGGGTATACTTTTTTCTGGGACGCTCTGTAGATTATCTAGGGAAAGGCCATCCTGGATTGGGTAAAAGTTGTGAAATAAAAGAAACGTGTTTGGTTAAAAATCTGATTAAAAGTTAAAAGTTTCAAAGTTTTGATCTTGTGATGTCACTTGCGAGATACTCCCCAAAAGGTTGTGATATCAGTGGCAGATCTCCAGGAGGGGGTCCCCACGCCCTCACGCCAATGATATCACATGGGAGAGAATTACATTTGATCTTAGGGTTACATACGTATAAAAAATTAGGCAATGAAAAAGTATTTTCTTTGTTTTGTTCTTTTCAAAATGTAGATCTTTTGTATTTTGATATGTGGGAAGGACCAAGTTCTATGGCACAGCCTCTTGAATTTCGGCCAATATCTTGAACATAATTAGATTTCAAATATCTGTAATTTGAATCCAGTTATCATTTTAACAATGCAAAACCAGATTCTCTGTAGTGTATTATTTCAATGTTCCTCTTTCATTAGAAATGCTGAATTCTTCTTGGTGCTAAAGCATGTAATAATCAATACCGGTACCCCCTTTGGCAAAAGTGAGTTTGGTGCCAAGTGTTGTAGGATGTGTATTGCTATTGTGTGTATGCTGTGAAGCAATGGCGATCAACATTAAACTCAATTCATTCATGGAATTTGGGTAATTTGAATACAGGTATTCGAGCTGTTTGGACCTGTCGTCTCTCCTTTCTACTCTGTGCGTTTCAACAATGCAGCTGACATCGATAAACATGAAATCAAGCTCAAAATGGAAGTCTTCTTCGCTCCCCAAAACGTGGACGTGACTCAGTATGTCTTTACAGAGCAGCTGAAGAAGTGAGTATAGCAGGGAGCAAGGAGATCCTTGGGCAGGGCATTTTATCTAATGCTGTAATAATGGTCAGTATTCTCGAAGGGTGACTAAAGTAGGCCTACTAAATATGTATTTAGTAGGCCTTGCTACTGTTCAGGACAATACAAAGGCCTTCTAAACACGTTTTTAGTAGGCCTACTAACTTTAGTCACCCTTCAAGAGTACCGGATATTATCTTTATGATAATAGTTTTATTAAATTTATGACAGGTGTCAGAAAGATTTACAAGCATCCTAAAAGTAAGGTAATAATAATTGTAAAGCACTTGGAGATGAAATCGTTTTTTATTGACTTCATGGAGAGGCATACATGTAGCTATTTCTATGCTTGAGGGAACCTCACAACCTGATCTGACTCTAAGGCGTAGCTGCAGGTTTCTGAGAGGTTGTGAGGTTCCCTAGTGCCGATGGAAACGACTATGCCTCTCAAAGCAGTCAATTATGAAACCCTTTCATCGTCAAGTGCTTTAAAATTATTATTATTATCCCGGTTATATGAAATAAAATAAATATCAAAAATAATGGTCATGTATAAATACCGATGAGGTGATTCTAACAATTAAAAATCATAGACTTACAATTATTGGTCGAGTAAGGGAGGCAATTTGCGTTTTCCGTTTGTGTGGTTACTTCATGAGCTGGCTCACTTCCTCAAGTAAAGGACCGGGAGATGTAAATCGATTGGGATAAATGATAAGTGAGAAAAATGGATGAAGTATTCAATATAACATAATTCGTATTCTGCTCATTTTTGCGTTGTAAGTATTAAAAGCTTCAGCTGCCATGCCTTGTTTAATTCTAGATAATAATAATAACAACACATTTATATAGCGCCATCTGTCTAGTTGAACTATTCTGAGTCGCATTGTAAATCAAGATGAATATGTTAAATTAATATAGATTCTTTTATTTTGTGCTCTTCATGTTTAATATTGTAATCATATCCATAATTTACCATGTCTAGAATGCGGGGTTCTGACGCATCGTGGAAGAACGATGAGGAATGCCCCCCGGAGAATGCAGAGTTCAGTGATGATGAGGCAGAATCAATGGCAAAGAATAAGAAGAAGAGAGAAAGAAAGAGAAAAGTGGCACAAGGGTAAGTGACTTCTCCGTTGCCATAGAGCTTGATATACATGTAGTCCCATCCATGCCTTTTCTGTGTGCAGTGCATGTGACTCTTGGTAGATTTTTAAAAGTTGATTTCTTATTAGAGGGATTAAGTAACTTCCTAAAAACAAGTACAAGAGGGACCGAAATTAGTAAAATCCTATGGCTTTAACTGTAAAACAAACTACTGAAAATTTCAGAGCAAATGAAAGTCATTTTACTTTAACCCGTTGTATACTGAGAACTTTTTACAAAGCCGAATGAATCGTGATTGTCGAGCATGCTTGCAAGAAATTCTTTTCATTTAAAGGTGAAACAAAGACAGCTTTAAATAGATCAATGTCAGATGATTGAATTATAAAAGGTCTTCATATGTTTATACAATCATGAGTGAAATAAACGGTCGACAAGAGGTATGTTCTATGTTTTTTTAGCCCGCATTAAGCGGGCTTAGTATACAACGGGTTAAAACAGTGAAAATAAACGAGGCTAGGACTAAGGCCTTTCGCGATCAAATCACCACCGCTCTATCGCAAGCATCAGTGGTGTTCCACCCAGCAGGCAGAGTATGGGACTTCGTGACTCAGAATACCCTGTACATTCTGAGCCGTGGCCGTGTAAAATGTTTGCAAAAGCATCCGAAAATGGTTTTCAAAATAAGGACATGAAATCGTATATATCTGGATAGTAGGATAATTCAATAAGATTACAAATTTGGATTCTTGTTCCATGTTACTGCATCAATTTAATTTGATAATTTCAAAACCTTACCACATACACATACAACAATTCTTAGGAGCATAGTAAATCTTTCTCAATCATTTTGGGATTGTTTCTTCAACAGTTGAATATCCTCACCAGGGGGGCATTTCATCAAAGGACTTGTCCGACGTTTTATCCGACAAATTTGCTCTCAGCCAATCAGATGCAAGCATTTCAGTAGCTTATAACAGTTTGTTAGACAAAACGTCTGACAAGTCCTTTGATGAAATGCCCCCCGGAACTCTAATTTATCTCTGACTGTTATAATCTTTCACTTGGGGTACTGTAAAACCAGAAATTTGTGTGTCCATGGTATTTTTGCGAATTTTGCGAGGAGGCAAGATTCGCTAAAGTAAAAAAGGGTCTACTAGGTGTTCTGTTCCTTGGCTATTTCTCTCTTCTTTCACTCTTTTCAGCCCCTTAGCCTCTACTCTAATCCCTTCTCCCTCTCCCAGCTAATCATCTCTCTTTTGTTCCAGTTTGCTGTTTGATCACACCTCTTCTTGCTCTTTGATTGGCTGGCTTCTTCACACCTTTTACATCCCCCTTTTGTTCCCTTTGTTCTCTTCCTCCAGGCTTGCCATCTAGGTGTAGCCTTTTCTGTCTTTCTTTATATCCATGTTTGTTTCCTACTTTTCTGTGTCATTTTGTCTCTGACGAAGATTCTGCTAGGATCGAAAGCTCAGGCTCCTTTTGACTTCAAAGTAAAATGCCCGCGAAAGTGTATGTCTACACAAGGCATTGAATGCTGGTACAATATTGTACACTGTACAAGTATGTTGATTGTCGGCAATTTGCAATTTAGTTCCATTCTGTGAAAAAAGCAGTCGGCTCCAATTTGCAAAAGTTTCATGATGGAATGTTCCTGGTTTCACGGTATTCAATTGTGAGGGGAAAATATTGAATTTCAGTTCTATATCTTACTGTTTCTTTTGTCATTTCAGACGGATTGAGGGTACTCAGCAAGGGCAGACTCGGGGGAGACATGGTAACAGGCAACAAGGTGATTATTGTGACTCCATATTTAGTTTCTTATTTTCATTAGTCGGGTGATCTACTCTCGATTGGTAAATTGCCATTTCTTCTAACCCCACCTTGACTAATGTCCTGTTTGGTCTCATCCCACATAGGGTGTGTTCAATGTCCGGTTTCAAATTTATACGCCAACATGAATCATGATATAAAAAGCAATTACAAAACACAAACGCGATCAGCGGTGCACCGTTCAGTGTCAAAAATTTAAACTTGATTTCATTTCCATCGTTTTTAAATTCCCCGCTCTCAAAAAACAAACATCTTCTCCTTTTTTCACTTGCACCGGCAGCTTCCATTGAGAGAGCACATTTAAACACGCTTGAAAACTCAATCCTGTTCAGTGTCGTATTTCGTTGCAATCGCGATGCTCAAGGTCGTAAATTGAAGCTGATTGTGTTTCAAAACGCATCTTTTCCGGCGTTTAAATTTTCCTCCGAATCGAGATTTGAAACACGTTTACTTTTACGACCGGGGATGGGGGACAATGAACACACACTTTGTTTCTCCTTATATCAGCGATTTGTAATTGCGTTTTGTATCATGATTCATGTTGGCGTATAAATTTGAAACTGGACATTAAATACACTCATAGTCTCATTCTATTTCCCATCCCACATAGTCTAATTCTATTTCGTCTACACCAGTTTGTGTAATTAACTTTTGGTCTGATTGCCACTGGCCTTTTTACCATATCATCTAACTCCCATTTCATCTGATGTCCATTGTGTCTAATGTCCACTGTGTCTAATGTCCACTTGGTCTCACGCCACTTGATCGATTCCTGTAACAAACTGGTAATGGGCCAGTTATTCATTTGGGTATTAGACAAAAATTTGATGAGACTAATTGGCTATTAGACGAATTGGCTATTTGACTAAGTGAGAATTAGACCAGGTAGTCATTAACCCAAGGGGAAATTAAATCAAATTGTTTGTAGACCAAATAGGTTCAGAGCATGTGTACCAAGCTCATTTATTTTGGCGCTCTATTTGACATAAGAACTCTTCACATTTGCAATCAGACCATACTTGAGTCATAAATGTAACAAATAACCGAATAAATTACAAATAAATGCAACAGGTCCAAAATCCACTTTTCTCAGATTTTCAGAAAATCATATTGCATTGACTGGTGTTACATATTGAACAGAATCGTGTTTGAAATTGTGCATAGCTTTCAAATGATATTCCTGAAGTTGGTCCATAAAGTTGCATGACTTGATTCAGCTTCAGCTTCATCAAAGGTCTTTACGCTAAATTTTTATCAAAACGATACATTTCTATGAATGAAAACAGTGATGCAGTGTCAAACTGGGGCCTGTATAAGAGATTTGGAGATAGGAGTTTCAAAATATATTTGACGCCTTTATTTTCTTCTTCATCATAGACCAATTCCAAGGAAGGAGAAACCAGCCTAGAGCACATCCACCTCTTCAACGCCAGCCAGCATGTAGGCCTCCTCAGTTTGGCCCGCCCCACCACCACCACTACCAGGCCATGCCACGCCCTACAAACCAACAAGGATGGATGCACAACATGGGTCCTCCTCGAGGGGATTTCCCTTTTCCTCCGAGGCAGTGGTATGGTGCACCAACAAGACCATCTGGCTTTCCTCCTGGGGTTCCTCCCATGTTCCAGAATCTGCAAGCCATGGAGCCTGCCTCTGGTCACCAACCCCCTCAGATGATGCAGCAACAAGGCTACTCAGCTCGGAAGATCGACGGTTCTGCTCCTATGAACCCTGATGCATCCATGTTCAGTCCTCAGATGTTCTCACCCTGGCAGAAGAGACCTTCCCAGCCCCCTGCCTCCTGGGATGGGGTATCACAACCCGGAAGAACACCAGAGAATGGTTCATCAAACCCGCAGGATTCTTCTATACTTGGGAACCCTTTCAGTAATCATACAGTACCGCCCGTTCCTGGGTTCTCTTGTTTCAGCGTCCCTCCACCATCCCTCACTCGTTCACCTCCTCCGCCTCCAGGCGTGCCTCCTCCAAGGGGTGCATCTGACCACGCCCACAAACCCCCGTCATTGATGGAGCAACCTGTCCTGCCACCTGCATCGTTACTCCAAGCATCTCCTGGTCAATCGCAGTGGAACCAGACTCAGTTCGCTCCCAAGTTTGGATCATCAGTAGGCACTCCCGTCTCCACTTCCAATTTTGCACCCCCTCCCATCCCTCCTCCATCCTTTCATCCTAGAATGATGCAATCCTTCAGGAGAGATACCAAGACTCGGAACAATCAGGGTGCTTCACAGCATTGGTATCAGCAATCTTAGAGATATGCCTCATTATGCATTCATTTTATAACGTTGTCACATTACAAACATGTTTCATACACAGTCCACTTCTGTGATGACGAGGTGCACAGGACCAAGCCTATTATCACGTTTTCACAAGATCTTGTTTTACCGAATAAGTAGAAATTTAAAATTTCAACCAAAAGAATGGAAATTAGAGGTTATGTATAATCTTTTCTTTTTTTTCTTTCTCTCTTTAAAGGTTGGTTAAATTTATAATCATTTTATTATTATATTCTTTTCTTTAATGATTTTTCATTATCTGTGTATTTGTGATTTTTATTTTCAATTTATTGAGAACTTTGAATTCTACTTCCAGAAATTAAGCTTTCAAACAACTTGAAATTTATTGATATCTGTTCATTGTAACCAGAGATTTCGAGTGATTTTTTTTGTGGGAGGTTTGTTTTCTTTCCTATTTCCTCTTTTCTCCATCCACATTTGTTTTGTCTATAGTTAATTGACTTGAGTGAAGTTGTAATGTTGACAAGTTGAAAAGTATGTGTTGCTTTCTTTCATGTGTGACAAAGGTATGTCATACATTTGTAGCTTCATCTTGGTCCTTATAAATAACTTGTATTGTTCATGTCTTTATCCCAGGATGCAAAATTCTGATCACAAATTCCTGATAATACACACCTACTTGCCGGTAAATCATCAAAACGTCATCTTTTAAGGGTAGTGTCATCCTTTTTCACAAATTGCGAAAACTAATGCAACTTGGCATAACTTTAGAATATGATCAACCTATACTGTCTATCCAATCTTACTGTCATAGTTTGCCTAGATCAGTAATATGAAACGAAAATCTGACTACCCATCTAGACCAGCTGTCCATCAACATCGTTGATATTACAGCGCATGCAGCGCGGACCACACACAGCAATATACACACGGCACATCAGCGTGCCTTACTCTGGGCTAATGGTCAATGGTTCGCACCGTACGGTATATTTTTCGAGGTTCGAAAAAATAGGAATGAATTTTGATAATCGCAATATAATGACAAACATACACATTTGAGCTTAATCATGTTGTGGGAAGATATAATCATTGATATACTACTATATCCTCTCATAAACTAGAAATGTACGGTAATATTTTTGCCTGCAAAAGGATGACACTACCTTAAATCTCAAACTTTATATTAAAAAAGCTCCATCACTTCATTGTAATCCCTCGCATTTATCCCCAAGTTGATTTTAATCCTTTGGGTTTATATCAGGTTACCGTTTATAGCTTCTGATCACTCAAGCATTGAAAGCTAAGGGGTTTTCTGAGACAAACATCAACATAATGGCTTGCCATAGTTCAGTTAAGGCCACCGCACACCTTACGACTGGTCTACGATCCGATTTTGGAATAATTCGCATTTTGCTTATTTTCCGAAAGTATGAATGAATAGAATCTTATCATTAGAGGTTCAAATTAACTGTAAGATTACTGATAACAAATTTCAGAAAATTGCAAACCTTTATTTAGGAGTAAAGGGCAAATTGGTTTGAAATTGTAGCTAATCGTGCAAATGCTATGACGTCATTACGATTAGATATTGAATTCGCTTTTATTTTAATAAAGAGGTTACATAGTCACTGATTTAAACATACAAGTATTCCTGTGATGGTTTAGAAATCTGCAAAGTATGATGTTCTATTTCTAAATATCCACATCAATGTTATGATGTTTATTACACAATCAGGTCGCAGACAAATCGTAAGGTGTGCGGTGGCCTTTAGTAAATTGCCTGTCTAGTAATCAGGAGGTCTTTGGTTCGAATCCCGATGAATGAGGTCTTCCTAGGAAGACAAGCTGACTAGATTTTTGAAGAAGTTGAGTCAAAATTCATAGGTATCAGAGGTTAGTTACTGACATTGAAGACGCAGTTGCATTTGTTTTGTAGGACATGTCTTCCATTTTTTTTTAAATCTTGATTTTTGTTCCAAACCAGATGCAAGCATTTCAGTAGCTTATAACGGTTTGTTGGATAAAATGTCCGACAAGTCCTTTGATGAAATGCCCCCCTGATCACTCAAGCATTGAAAGCTAAGGGGTTTTATTAGACAAACATCAACGTAATGGCTTGCCATAGTTCAGTTAAGGCCACCGCACACCTTACGACTGGTCTACGATCCGATTTTGGAATAATTCGCATTTTGCTTATTTTCCGAAAGTATGAATGAATAGAATCTTATCATTAGAGGTTCAAATTAACTGTAAGAATACTGATATCGAATTTCAGAAAATTGCAAACCTTTATTTAGGAGTAAAGGGCAAATTGGTTTGAAATCGTAGCTAATCGTGCAAATGCTATGACATCATTACGATTAGATATTGAATTCGCTTTTATTTTATTAAAGAGGTTACATAGTCACTGATTTGAACATACAAGTATTCCTGTGATGGTTTAGAACTCTGCACAGTATGATGTTCTATTTCTAAATATCCACATCAATGTTATGATGTTTATTACACAATCAGGTCGCAGACCAATCGTAAGGTGTGCGGTGGCCTTTAGTAAATTGCCTGTCTAGTAATCAGGAGGTCTTTGGTTAGAATCCCGATGGATGAGGTCTTCCTAGGAAGACAAGCTGACTAGATTTTTGAAGAAGTTAAGTCAAAATTCATAGGTATCAGAGGTCAGTTACTGACATTGAAGACGCAGTTGCATTTGTTTTGTAGGACATGTCTTCCATTTCTTTTTTTATCTTGATTTTTGTTCCAAACCAAATATTGCTTCTTCATGCACTACTTACATGTAGAATATGTACATATGGAAAGATGATATGGTGGACAGTCTCAATCTCTTTCATGTACAAAGTCTATAATAAATAGCAAAGATGTATGATTTTGTTGTCTTTTTTGTATTATTTTGTTAGACCTTGAACACTTGTGTATTTTCTTCCTTTTTTTTTAAAATAGAACCAGAGGACGTACCCGTAAAGCATTTTGATTTGTATTTCTAATTTAGGAATTTATCCCGAATTAACTGAATTTTACAGGAATGATTTTATATTGATGTGATTCATACACAGAGCAACTTATAAAGCAAGAGAAGAGAGATAAAACAGGGTGAAAAAGCAAGAGCGTACAAGAGGGGAGAGATAGGATAAATAACGAGAGACTGGGGTGAGTTTGAGAGAGAGAAAGAGAGGGGGGATTTACAAAAACAAGAAGGTAAGGGTGGTATCTCCATCTCTTTTTTCTCCATGGTATCTCGCTTCGCGGAGACGTTGGAGAAAATTTCGTCTCCGCGACGGATTAAAAGTATTAGAGACGTCTCCGATATCGTGGAGACGTCTCGGAGACGGATTTGGGACTACTTCAGACTTTCTTTTTTTTTCATAAATTGTCGCGAAGGCGTCTCTTATACGTTTTATCCGTCGCGGAGACGAAATCTTATATACTGTCGCGGAGACGTCTCCGCGAAGTGAAATACCACCCTAATGCTACAGTCACACAGAACATACGTTGAGTTACGTCCAGCGTTGCGTCCAAAAAAGGTCATTTTTTCTGCGGATCCCCACAGATGCTGTCCGTACACGCCTCTGCAATAATTAGAGATATACAGGACAAATATCGGATGATACGAATAGTTAACGACCAGATACGGACACTTGCGTGTCCACTTACGAATAAACTTACGAGTCTACTCGGTCTCTTTGTTTTTTCAGACTTTCGGAAACTTCGCCGGACACTTCTGAACACTTGCGCTGGATTTACACGTATGGCCATGTGTCACAAGTTGGGGTATTGTAAAAGGTGGAGGCGTTACATTTGGAGGGAAATTATCACATTTTTTCACATAGCATAAAATGATGTACAGTCATAAGCTTGCAATAATTCATATTGTAGATAATTATCAGGCTACATGTCTGTGAAGTTTTAGCTTCGTTATGCTCATAGTTTAATACAAAGATACTTTTAGTGGAGTAGGGTAAAGGTGGAGGATCCTACGAGTGGAGGATCCTACGGTGGAGGCACGTGTTAAGCATAGGGAATTCCCATTTTGTTACTTTCTTACTGTTTGCTGCGTTATATCTTTGCAGCCAATTGGCTTATGGTTGAGTATATATCGTTCTTTGGGAATTTATGTGGTTCTAGATAAATGTGAAGAAAGATTTTCCAAAAGTAATTTAATCAATTAATTAATCATATTAAAACAAACTTAATGCACCATCCTCATAACAATGCATTGCAGGCATCAAAAATTGTCACATGCAATTTTATAACAATAATTGTCATTTTTTTTTCCGCCATTTCTTTGCATGCATGTAAAACACAATAAGTGGAAATATTACTTGCAATAAACTTTGTTTGATTGTAGTCCAATGTAAAAGACAGGATTTCTGCCTTTTTGCACTATTTTTCTCCTTTTTGACACCCTGTAGCGCGGTTAGAAAAAATAATTTGTATTACAAGTTTATATTTTTTAGAAGCATAGCGTCTTATTTACACAATCCACAGATATCATTTCATTTGGTGAAAAGATTAAGAAATTATTCGCCGGTAAAATTGTGAAGTTTTTCAAACCATTTTTTCCTGTAACACTCTGTATAGCTTTTATGACCACACCTTATACAGGCACAAAAATATGTTAATCATCCTCCTTGCAATCTCTGCTTTCAATATATATATACTTTTATACATGTCTGACTACTACTAAGAAACTAGCGATGTTTGATTGTGACAATGTACATTTCTACAATTTTTGGACATGTAACGCATTTTCCACCCAACTCATGACATGTGGCCGTATACAGATAACTTGGAATTGTAATGAAAAATCATATATCTCTCTGTCAATGAGTGTGGGGTTCTTTAAACCTTCGCTAATAGATCACCTTTCCTATTTCTGCTAGTCAGTGGCAGGTACAGGGTTCAGGATAAGGGGGGGGCGCCGCCGAAATTTTCAGATTTTATGTACATGTACAGTCAATGAGCGATATTCAATTTATAGGGGCGCGTCCCCTGCGTCCCCGCCTGGATCCGCCACTGCCAGTTATATGGCTTCAAAGTCCTACCCCAAAAAGCAGAGTGGTAAGTATAAAGACAAAGGCTGAAGAGGGCTACAGGACAACAGACGTTGATCCAGGGGGCAAACACCCTCCCCACCAAGAGAGAGAGAGATGAGAGAGAGAGAGAGCGAGCGGTGGGGGGGGGGGCTAATTAGGTTTCAAACCTCTTTTTATATCACTTCTTATACAGGCCATTTAAGAAGATCGATGCCTTTTTTTTTTTTGTTTTTTTTTGTTTGTAAATAAAGGAACCAATCGAAAATAAAACATCCCAGAAGAGACAACATGCAGCGGAATCCCTAATTCATGCAATTGATCACTAGATTATATTATAGTTTTTTAAGAAGTCTACCTCCCATTTATGTAGAAGAGGAAAAGAGAATTTCAATTTAGGCCCCTCCTTTTTTTCTCTCACATTTTTCCTCACGCATATTGAAGTAATATAAAATTGAAAAGCAAAAAGAGAATATAAAGACTTTATAACATTAAACAATTTTCTCTTTTTGGGGGAGGGGGGGAGGCGAGTGCATAACTTGCCTCGCTTCAAATCATTTATAGCATATTTTTTGTTCACTCTCGCATTCTATCATTTAGAAAATATGAAATTGTAGCCCAACAGATCAGACTGCCCTGCTTTCCTAATTATAAAGGTAAATAGAGTATTTGCTCTGTGCGCTCACGTGATTTAAAAGACATAATTTAAACAAATGGATATTTCTTTGACCGGGCATCAGCTCTAAAGAGGTCATAACGATGTTTATGCTAGGGATTATCCAACTAAAACGAATTCAAACTAAATTATGAAATACATTCTTGTCATAAAAAAGGGGGAAAATTGCAAGATTTAATTGCAGGAAATCAATCAAATATGGTTTCGAATATCTGTTTCCATTATTTTTTTCATTTAGTGAAATGAAAAATGAATTATTATTAGGTTTTTAAATTTGTCCCCCCCCCCTCCCTCTAGGAAATTAAGACCTACCCCTCGAAGATATTTACATTTATATAACCCCTATCCATGTGCAAACAAGAACGGGTGTTCGGGAGCTCCAAAACGTGAGAGGACGCAATTATCCACAACGCTTAAGAAGTTGTCCGCAGCTCTCTTAAGTGTATTGTTTTTGGATACTTAAACGTTTGATACGTTTAATTACGGATAATTGCGAATACTTACGGTGGACGCAAATAAACGCAAATGACGAACTTAAGAATTTTCCCGGATAGTCTGCGTCCTAGATACGGATATATACGTTCATTTACGGAAAGTTACGTTTAGTTACGGTTACTTACGTAATACGGCATCCATAAAGATGCCCTGCGAAATTTTGAACATTTCAAAATTTCGCAGGCTTGACGCCGTCACTGTGCGTACCGATACGGTTCAGTTTCGGACAGATACGTATACTTACGTTCCTTGCGGATGACCGCGTCCATGCTGCGTTCATGCTGCGTCCACTCAGCCAAATCTATACGCAGCGGACGTAACTAAACGTAAGTGTCTGTGTGACTGTAGCATTAGATTGAGGAAATATGATAAACAAAGAGAGAATAGGACGAGAGGGAAGGGATTTAAAAAGCAAGAAGGAAAGAGGGGCGAAATACGATAAACAAAGAGAGGGTGTGATGAGAGAGAGAATATACCCCCCCCCCCCCAAAAAAAAAAAAAAAAAAAAAAAAAAAAAAAAAAAAAAAAAAAAAAAAGCAAGAAGGTAAGAGTGGAGAAACAGGATAAACTGAGAGTAGGATGAGAGACGGAGTGAGGGAGCAAGAGAGAGAGAAAGAAGACATGTAAAATGGAAAATAAAAGATAAATGACATAAGAAACATGAGAGGTAGGTAAAGTAAGAACAAAATAGAAGGATGTAGAGAGTAAGCTATAAGGTAATATTAGGGGAGAATGGGGAAGACGGCAAGAGAGAGATAGAGAGAGAGCTTTGAGAGGGAGTTCGTAAAATAAAAGCAATGTTTCTTTTAGTATCTACAGTGCGTCCCAAAAAGAACTATACACTTTTGACAAGGCTACCAAATTAAAAATTAGGGATCAGGAGTTGGTCGAGCGGTAACGCTCATTGTCAACCTCTGAATCAGCCTACAAACTGACATGGAGCGGACCCTGCTTCGAAACCCAGTCACGTCTCTCGGATGGTGACGTTAAAGGTCGGTCCCAGACGTAAATAATCATATCTGATTGATACACGTCGGTCAAAACCCAATACTCCTCCCTCCCTCCCTCCCATGATTCTGGGGGAAAAGGTTTATATGTCATAAGTGTAAAGTTCTTTTTGGGACGCACTGTATATATATATTTTAATATCTATTTATAACCAAACACTACTCCAAATCCTAAAACAACGCAGCAAATAACATACACTACTCTCATCGTGCCACCAACTCCTACTAATCTTCCTCAAACTTGATCACTTGAGTCCATGGGGGCTTATTTGCCCTCCCCCCCCCAACCATCCACAGTCCTACCCCTTTAGAGTTAGGCAGCTGATCGCGGTTTGCACATAGTAGTGTGGGATGTTATATACAATATATTTAATAGTTTCCTTTCCGAGAATGTCTTTTTATTTAAACATGAAACTTAATTTTATTGTTTATTTATTTCTTTGTTTTCGACATTTTAATTTTCTTTATTTTTCGGGCAAAATTTATGACAGAAACTTTTTGAAGCATAATTATGCTGAAACAAATTGATTTCAGTCAATGGCAGTGAAAGAATCATATGTGTATTTCGTGTGTGTTTTATTACTAGAATATTGTTTTAACTTTATTTAGGATCTTAACCCTATCAAGACCAAGGTATTTTGAGGGTTCACAGGCCAAGGGGGGGGGGGGGGCACATCGTGCCCCCCCCTCCATATATTTTTAAATATTTGACCGATCACTTTCATATTTGGCATGACGATAATGCAACTCAAGCTCAACAACTTGGTAACACTTATTTCTCAAGGTCATCAATAGGGGCGCTATTTTCCATTAAAGTTAGTGTCAGCCTTTTTCACAAATTGCGAAAACTAATGCAACTTGGCATAACTTTAGAACATGATCAACCTATACTGTCTATTCAATCTTACTGTCATAGGTTGCCTAGATCAGTAATATAAAACAAAAAACTGACTACCAATCTAGACCAGCTCTCAATCAACATCGTGGATATTACAGCGCGTGCAGAACGGACCACACACAGCAAATACACACGGGCGCATCAGCGTGCATTATCTCTGCGCTAACGGTCAACGGTTCGCACCGTAAGGTATATTTTTCGAGGTTCGAAAAATAGGAATGAAGTTTGATAATCGCAATATAATGACAAATATACACAATTGAGCTTAATCATGCTGTGGGAAGATAAAGTCATTGATATACTACAATATCCTCTCAAAAACTGGAAATTTAATATTTTTGCCTGCAAAAGGCTGACACTCCTAAAGAAAGAAGACATAGAAAAATTCACAAAATTAGAATTAAATCATTTTAACTCCCTAAAATCACGGTTGAAGATGGAAACTGTTTCAAATATGTCTTACGATTCATTCATTGTTCATTCGTCAATTAAATTATTCAAGGTTGCCAAATGAGGGCGATTTATGCATTAAATAAGAAAAATTCAATCCCACCAATAGAGGGCGTTTTCGGTAATCACTTGAAATAATTAAAATAATAATTGTTTTTTGTACTAATTTTCACTATTTAGGCATGCAAAGTGAATGAATAATAAGCATAATCATATTTTGTGAATTTCATTGGATAAACTCATCTAAAAAATTATAGAATGTGAAAAATTGATATTTTCATATTTTCTATTATGTTTTTGTTTTGGCGCCATTTTTATATAAAAAGAAACAAAAACAAAGAGAAAGATTGGTATTCAGTGTGGAATGTTTTTTCAATTCATTTTGACTAAAGAAACCATTTATAACACCAAAATATTGTATAAAACTATGTATATCAAAAATGATCCAAAATTGGATAAACATGGTGTTAATTTGTGGTTGCCATGGCAACACGGAATATCATATCCCACAAAATATATATCAAAATGTTTGTGATTAAATTTTAGGAAAATCACCAAGTTTGGGGGAAATGAGCGAAGCGTATAGAAATGGCGTATAAAAGTTTGGTAGGTCCCCCCCCCCCCCTTGGTCTTGATAGGGTTAAGGAGCTAATGCTGTAATCCTAATTATTGCAAACCTGTTAGTCAGTCAGGAATCGCCTGAGATGTTTAAGCCAATCGGCAGCAGCCGTTGATGACATTCTTTTAAATTAATATATTCAACGATAAAAATGTAAACAAATTTATATTATTACGCCGTCCCGAGCGAAATACATGGCGAGCTAATGATGTACCTAAGTGTACCCTATATCGTGCTAATCCCTCATTATTATCCCCTTTTTTTTTTCCTTGTTGTGTATTTTGGGATTTCAGTTAATTCAAAAGGAAATATTTTATGTATTTTTCTTTGTGTGTGTGTGTGTGTGTGTGTGTGTGTGTTTATTCGTTCCATTTTGGCCAAACAAATAATGCTGGTTTTGTAGAGTCCTGTTTACCGAGTATCTCTCTCACTCACATCTCTTCCTCCATATCTATCGAGGTACATTCTTTCCTGTTATGTATTTCCCTGTGATGTCCAAACTATCAAACATATTACACGATCGCAAACATGACTCACCTTTCAGCATGCCAATGTCTATAGAAATATGCATACCAACCTCCTTCAGAGAAATATTTCCAACATATTCAGTTTAGTCCACGAATGATTTACAATGACAATGACAATGCACATAATATATAGCACGAGTCGTGTACAATCCATGTACGATAAATATTCTAGTCATGTTTGTGCGCATTCAATAAATTGCTGGAAATAGTGATTTTTGTTATTATATTATTATTATTACTTTTATTATCATTTTGAGTTATTTTCATCATTATTTTATCGTTATAATTATTATTACTTAGGGTCAGGTAGTTTCAAGATCCTCTGCCTATTACTACTGGCGGATCCAGGGGGCACCATCCCCGTAATTTTGGGTAACAATAATTGAACATACATAATAAGATTTGTAAAATTCCGTCTGCATTCCCTTTCGAATTTGTCCACCCTAAGCTTCTATCTCTCTCTCTCTCTCATTCTCTCTCTCTCTCTCTCTCTCTCTCTCTCTATTGACTCTGCCACTGATTTCCTTTTGTGTCATCTGTGTCTTACAAAGATATATCCGTACCCCCTTTCCTTATTCAGATGCTATGAACTAAGAATAGAAATCACACGAAACCAAAGAGGTCAAAATATTTTTTATTTGGAAAATTCCTGTATCACAGCAGGGATAGGCTATTATTATACAGTGCGTATAAAAAAAACAAAGTAATCAGTTTGAGAGGGGCCATATTCCTTCAATTTTTCTTTATTAATACCAGATATTTAGAAAAGCTTGCATTCTGGCCCCTCTAAAGCTGGATTACCATTGTTTCGATACGCACTCTATTTAGTGGTCCAATTTCCATACTATCAATATCATCAAAGCGCTTGGGGATGACGGAGGTGATAATATTACCCTTTCCCCATATTTCTGTATCGGCTGGGATATTAGTGACTGACACTGCAATAAATGGTCTTACCGATGATGAATTCATAGCGCGTATACACTGTGCGTCGTCCCAGGGAAAATGAATTCATGAATTTCTTATTTATTTCTTTGTTTTTCGACATTTTGATTTTCTTTATTTTCGGGCAAAATTTATGGCAGAACCTTTTTGAAGCATAATTATGCTGAAACAAATTGATTTCAGTCAATGGCAGTGAAAGTAACCATATGTATTTCGTGTGTGTTTTAATTACTAAGAATATTGTTTAAACCTTATTCAGGATCTTAAGGAGCTAATGCTGTATTCCAGTCACGACTTTCGGATGGGAACGTCAAAATGTTGGTACCAGACGTAAAAAATGCGTTGTTGTGACATCATCGGTCATAATAATGTCCACCCTGTTAACCAGACAGCACATTATCACTTGGATTTGAATCCTGAAACTAGTACGCCAATACTGTATTATGCTTTGTTATAGCATCGAATAGGTTCATGATCATAGAGAGTGGAAAAATTGACTAGCTAGTCTTCAGTCGGACCCAATCTATTTCCTCAAAGTCTCATATTAGAGTCTGTGATCGTAGACAACGCTACACCTTCGAATCTTCGTCGATGGCCGATTGGACATCCTGATCGACCTCGGGGACAGGTTGATAACCCAATCTTGTCTTATCTTCGACGATATCCTTGCGGTCAGGTGATGGTTCTACGTCCTTTTGTTCGTCTATTCCAGACAGACTTGACGTATTCTGAATGTTCCTACCGGCTCGTGTACATTTGGTGACCAGTGTCATCACTATGGCTGATATCCAGAAGAAAGCCCCACTCAAGTAAAATGGTAGATCATAAGACCCTGTGGCGTCGCATAGCTGTCCTGTAATTGTCAAAGATTGGAGACGGTTTATGAACAGAATAACTAGATGCTATGAGCTAGAAAATTGTGCTGAATATTTTGTAATCTGCAAAAACATTTTTTTTTAGGGATCTCTCGGAGTTGGTTATTGTTTAGGTGTTATCATAATATTATAAAGACGAGTATCAATCATTATTAACATTATTTTATGTCTTATACTCTTATATCCATCTAATATTTCTGACATACCCATTAACTGTGTACCAAGCAGATTCCCTAATCCTCCTACTGCGATCACCAATCCGATGGCACTGGAAGCAATATCGATAGGCACGTACTGTCTGCATACCAGCACCGTGGTCGGTATCATGACCCCTGCTCCGATCCCGTAGGTAACCACCAAGATGAACTGACCTGTGGTCGAGGTCACCAATGGGTTGAACATCGGTTGGATCCCCGAAACCACAAGAGCCACAAGGTAGAGGTTGGTGACACTAATCAGTTTGAAATCGAGGAGAAACCCGTGCAGAGTCCTGGCAAGGACACCGGTGATACCGTAGGTGGACATCACCAAACTAGCAGTGGTCTTTGAAAGCCCAAGATCGCGCACTAACTTGGGTCCTGTGAAGGCGCGATCGAGCGAATGACCTGTAAAATGTTCCTTTATAGCGCTCTGCAGAAAGAGATTTATCTTTAAAGACATCTGACTGATGAAGGCCTAACGCGGTGTGACCCTGTTGTAAAAATTTAGCTTCCAGCATAGCCGGTAGAAGTTCGTTCGTCGTGGTGGGGGGGGGGGGAAGGGGATTTTGGTATTCTCCCCAGTCTCTGGTTTCCCCTTTTTTCTCCCTTTTTTAAATTTGAATTTGAAATTTCTTCTTTCAAAACCGCTCTTGTGTGTAGGCTATTAGGAGAGACGGGGGGGGGGGGGGGGGGGGGTACGTGCAAACATAGAAAAACAAACACACAAATCTGATGAAAGTGATCCATTACTCCTTCAAAAGAGTTCGTTTTTTTTTGTGTGTGTCGCTTTGATGCCTACTTTGCATTTCTTATTTCTAATAGGCATCTTCTCCGGCGCTCTCTGCCAGCGTTTGGATGTCGCTGTGA
>CALNVZ010003433.1:37659797-37680821 GCA_940671915.1 Paracentrotus lividus
TTTCCAACTTGAGCTTAAACGTAGGGGCCGCAAATTGACCTGAAGCTGAGGGGGCACCTAATTGATATTAAACCTAGGGCCGCGAATCGACCTTAAATTAAGTAAGGCGCGCCCTAATTGAAAAGGGGAGGGGAGGGGGAGGGGCGCCCTTAAATATATTTAGGGGGCGCCAAATCGACAGTAAACTAAGCAACGCCAATAAACTTAGGGACGTCGAATGGACCTTAAACTAAGGGGCGCCAAATTGAGCTTAAACATAGGGGCGCCGACTTAACCTGAGGTTAAGGGGTGCCAAATCGATCTTAAATTAAAGGACGCCAGATTGAGCTCAAATGTAGGGGCGCCGAATTGACTGAGACTTAGGGTGCCAATTTATGTTAACTTAGGCTCCAACTATACCCTAAACTTAGGAGGTGCCGAATTACCTGAAACTAAAGAGGCCCAAAAAACACAACCAGAAAAAAAAAAAAAAAAAAGGGGTTCTTTAAAATGGTCTCTGTCTAGAAATAGCAAAATTTTAAAATGCCATGCCTCCTGTTTGTATATTTATAGAAAAAATTTCGCTCCGCTTCGCGCTCGCATCATCTTTCCCATAGATTATTACATTGTGTCGATAAACGCGTAAAATGTCCTTTTTCTAATCATTCCGAATCATCAAAAATTTCCGTTCCCTATCCGCACACGCCTTTGTTTTTCCTCTTTACCAGAATTTACATCATGGGATTCTAACCGTCAAACATTTGAATTTATTTGTTTCCAAGTTACATTTGTTATTATTTTTTTTTAAATAATTTTTTTTAATATATATTATTTTTTTTTGCATTTCAATTTATGTTCAACATATTAGCGGCGCCAAATTGAGCTTACACGTACGGGCGCCAAGATGACCTGAAACTTATAGGGCCACTGAATTAAGTTAAGGGGCGTCAAAATTGATTTTAAAATTAGGGGCGCCAAGTTGAGCTCACACTATATAGGGCCCTAAACGATTGAACTAAGGGACGCCGAATTTACCTGAAATAAGGGGGCAACAAATAGGTTTTAAAAATATGGTTTCTATATAGATAGAGCAAAATTTCAAATTCATGCATCCGGGTCTGTATAAACATAGCAAAATTTCGCTCGCGCTTTCGCGCTCGCATCTTTCCCCCTCCAATGAATTATTACATTGTGTTCCTGGGAACGCATGAAATGTCCTGTTTTTCAATCATTTGATACATCAAACTTCCGGTCAGCTTCGCGCTCGCCTGCGTTTTTTCCTCTTACCAAATTTTACATTATGGGATTCTAACCATCAAAACATTTCAATTATTTGATTTTACGTTATATCATTTTTGCATTTCAAATTGACCCAAATCTTAGGGGGCGCCAAATTGAGCTTAAACGTAGGGCGTCAAATTGACCTGAAGACTTAGGGATGCCAATTTATCTTAAACTTAGGGACTCCAACTTTATTTTGAACTTAGGGAGATGTGCCGAATTTACCTGAAACTAAGGGGGCAACCAACTTGGTATTTGAAATATATGGTCTCTCTGAAATTTTAATTCCTCCTGGTCTGTGTATACATAGCAAGATTTTTGCTCGCGCTACGCGCTCACATCATTTCTTTCCCTAATGAGTATTAGATTGTGTTTCCTGAGGAACGCATGGGAGTGCCATGTTTTCTCATCATTCAAAGACATCCGAATTCCGCTCTCGCATGTGTTTTCCTCTGACGATAATTAACATTATGGATACTAATCATCAAGAATTTAAATTTATTTGAATACACTTTACATTTTTTGCATTTACAGGGCATCAAATTACCTAAATCGTACATGTTATGGCGCCAATTTAAACTAACATTTAGGGGGAGCCAAATGATTAGTTGGCGCCAAATTTACTTAAACTTAGGGAAGGACACAGAAGGATAGATAAGCGGCTAGAATAATAAACCCCTCAAAAATGTCTTGCAATTCAACTTTGAGTCTCGTATCTTTTTGTTAATGGTCTATAATCATTTTTTATACCATTGGAAAGTTCATTTATTCCTCTTTACACTGATACCCCATTTGTAAAGGTGTGCAATGCTTGAATGCACAGTATTCCCGAATACAAATCACAGTCAGAAGGTGAAGTTGCCAAATGAATGGCTATTGTTGAAAGGCAGAGTTTCTATTGAGTATCATTAAATAGGTCATGCATTATTCCTCAATGTTTCACTTATTGTTTGGAAGATGAAATGTGCCTTGCCCAAGCTTTTTGCTTGGCATTGCTTTATTTTTTTTACCTTAAATTACCTGAAACATTATTTGACATTCAACCAAGAGTATCCAACATTGTTATGGAGCGCCTAACGCACAAACCAACAAACACAAAGAACACAAAAACCTTTTATACAGTTAAGAACTCGATGTAAGCAAATAGCCATTCATTGGCAACTTTCCTTTTCTGATTTCATTCGAGTTTGCGAGTACTGTGCATTCAGCATACATAACATCACAAATTGAGGTATCAATGTGACAAGAATAAATCAACTTTCCAATGATATCAAATTTAACCATCATAACAATCAAATAAAAAAGATATGAGGCTCAAAGTTGAATTGCAGACATTTTTTTGAGGTGGGGTTTAGATAATATTCATCTTTCTTTCATAATCATGTAAAATTAATGGGCAACATACGGTCTTTTAAATATATGGAGGCCAAATTGATCCTAAACTTTCAGGTCTCTATTAAATAGAGAAAATTTCGCTCGCATACCATTTTCCAAAGAGTTATTAACATTAATATTCGTTCACACGGCAAGCCTTAACTCCAGTTAACTCCAAGTTGTCCTCGAGACTATCCTTAGGCCTATGTTTGCCTGGCGGGGGGGGGGAGGGCGCCATATTTTGAAAACTACACAGGGCGCCAAAATCACGTGCGGGCCCCCCGGGGTGCAAAATCCTGGATACGGCCTGATCAAGGATTAATGTGATGATCTGCATAATATATCCTGAAATTCACCCGGGTTGAGTTTCGATCGGCCTCTTGTTTCCCCACGAACGATCACACCTTCCTCATGGTTCATCATAAACGTTGATAGATGAAATTATCTGTTTGATTAGGCCTATGCGTATTGTTTGCCTTCAAAGAAAGTGGCACAATGGTCCTATGTACAAGCATCACTATGCACCGCTACTAGCCCTTGTGCATAAATTATACGAGAGTCGTATGCACTCGATCGATGTACATGTTATGTTTTGGGCTGAAAATAGCTGAGAAACAACGTTGCATAGAAACTCGGAGAAAGGTTTACCTGTGCTATGTAATAGGAGAAATATTTAAAGCAAATCAAATATTACAGTCCTTTGTCTCAATGGAATGCTCAGGAATCAATCATAGCTTTCACGTCAAACAGGATTACCCTCACATTCGAAACAGCCTATTATTTCTCAGCTAATCGTTCGACCGAGCTAGACAGAGAGTGTTGTATTTTTCTTGTCTGAAATTCTGAATTTACGTTATAGGGCCTACAAATTCAGCTGTGGAATACATTACAATCTATATTCGGTGAAAAAAAGTGCCATGTCATAGTCAGTTGGGATAAGCAAGGACGGATGAATTTAATAACCGGTAGGCCTGAATAGTCTGATTTTGCCAATTAGTCTTGCTGGTACATTATTCTTGAGAGAGTGACAAGCGGTTATGTTATATTTGATACCCTTTTTGACATGACTTGATCTGGCCAATAAATGTATCATGAGATCGGTATAGGAACATGGCGTACTAGTATTCTTTTTAGGTCGATGGAAGGAGCAAGCTTTTTCTTTGATAATATCGGCGGAATATTAATACTTTCAATACATTTTGAAGTAGATCTCGCTATCAAAATGGATGGCGGATGGGGATGGTGCGTTCTCATTTCCACGTTCACAGCCCAGTTGCTCTATTTCTGGACGGTCCCACGTTGGTATCTACCTGGTGGAGTGGCAGGAGTACTTTGGAGTTGGGCTGCAACCGTGTCTGTCTTTGAACGGAACTGACAATGGGAATGCAAGTTACAGTAAGATTAAAGATAAAGAGAGAGGGGGGGGGAGAGAAGTAGAAGAGAGAGAGAGAGAGAGAGAGAGAGAGATGAGGGTGGGAGGAGAGAGAGAGGGGCGGGCGGGGCGGAATGCTGTATAAAAATTTGCCGTCGATCGGGGGGGGGGGGTGTTCATTATGTTCATTGTGTTCGCTCGTGTAATATGATGTACTTCTGACAGTTTTCAATATTGATGAGTATGACATGTATGAGTTTAACTGATTTTTAAGTTAATTTTATGTATATAGAGGCCCTACACATTACTGAACTTAATTTTCTTTGTTTTTTTGTATTGATGATAATCCGAAAATGCGGATTTTTTGGCTTCAATAAATTGATTTGATTTGTAATCTAATCAATGTATCACTTGCCTTTTACTGATAAACCTTCAGTGGATGGAGCTGGGGGGGCGGCTGCTGTCAGGAATTATTAGAGTTGCGCGATCGAGCGAATGACCTGTAAAATGTTCCTTTATAGCTGCTCTGCAGAAAGAGATCTATCTTTAAAGACATCTGACTGATGAAGGCCTAACGCGGGTGTGACCCTGTTGTAAAAATTTAGCTTCCAGCATAGCCGGGTAGAAGTTCGTTCGTCGGTGGGGGTGGGGGGGGGGGGGAGGGGGGATTTGGTATTCTCCAGTCTCTGGTTTCCCTTTTTTTCTCCCTTTTTTAAATTTGAATTTGAAATTTCTTCTTTCAAAACCGCTCTTGTGTGTAGGCTATTAGGAGAGGAGGGGGGGTACGTGCAAACATAGAAAAACAAACAACAAAATCTGATGAAAGTGATCCATTACTCCTTCAAAAGAGTTCGTTTTTTTTTGTGTGTGTGCTTTGATGCCTACTTTGCATTTCTTATTTCTAATAGGCATCTTCTCCGGCGCTCTCTGCCAGCGTTTGGGATGTCGTCTTGTGATGATGGTTGGTGGTGTTAATTGGGATGATGCCTCCTTCTTATCTTCATTCTCAACACAATTATGGCATCTCCATGTATTGAGCACTATAGCAGGTAGGCAGTTTAAAGATATAATCTCGGGTATTTATCATGGTATCAATGCAAAAAATGAGGGCAATTAATGAACCTGTTAGAACAGGTGACTTGATTTGGAAGCAGAGGCTCGAAAGAACCCAAATAATTCTTGGGGAGGGGGGGTGATGGAGGTCGGAGGAGGAGAGTAGTTTATAGACTTAAATGATTCTGCGTTGGCAACGTGCTCCTTGATCATAATTATTATTTCCGATTTAAAAATCGGAAATCGAAGACGAAGAAGAAGAACAGTTATCTAAAAAGAAAAAAAAATGAACAACGAAGGAAACTGACCAGAACTATTTATTTACTGACCAGAAATACATTTTGTTTTCTTGTTTTTTGTTTAAAAAGAAAAAAAAAGTAGAAAGATAATTGTGAATGATTATCAGCGAACGCAATTGCTTCATATTTCTTTGGAATTTGTCAACATGTTTCGTTAATGATATTAGCAAAAGAAATAATGGCCATGTACTAAGACAAAGGCAGAGGACAATGGCAACACATAGAGAATATGCTCCATCGATATACAGTCTGTGTAAAAAAAAAATGGTACAGTCGGAAAAAAATTATTTAGGTGTGAAATATTTTCAGATAATGTTGTTATGTGATACCAAATCAAGCAAAACGATTTTCCTTACTGATGCGCTTTGTTCTGTATAATTTGCTTTCGTAAAACAAAAGTTATGCTAAATTTTGTGCGGCGAGGAACAAATAGAAATTGAGCACTTCATGGCCATTATGCGAAACCTATACACACAAGGCATGGGACGCCGGGCGAAAAATTGATTTTTCTTGATTGTAGAAAAACTAGTCATATTTCAAAAATTACAACACCAAACGTGATGAAAAAATTGCAGGTGAAAGTGTGATCTTCCTTCTTTATGAAAATACCAAACAATAGCAGGCTGTGATTAAAATCATGCCATAAAAAAATGTTTTCCACTTGTACCATTTTATTTGACACAGACTGTATAATTTTAAAAATCAGTTTCTTGAGGTGAACATAATTAAATTATATTGCAATATACTGCTTGCTTTTTTTTTTTTTTTTCAAACATAAAAAATATATTTTGCTGATAATCAGGGCCTCTTATTTTCCTTAACCATGGCACAAATAAATCTTTCTTCACTGGTGTTACCGTTTTCCTCTGCCATTGTATTGGCACATTATGGCCATTTTCTCCTTGCGAAAAGTATAAACATGATAAACGATACCTGTAAACAATTCTTGTCTAGAAATATAAAACAAATTCATGATTTTGCTCACTAATAATCACAAGCATTCAAACTTTATTTTTTAAATGTTATGTTTGATTTGTTTTAACTCTCTCGTTGCTTTTTCGATGGACGGGTCTGGTCTTCTGTTTCTCTCGTAAACAAGATTTAATCTTTCAAGTTATAAAAGAATGTCGAAAACTGAAAGTATAACGTTATGAATTGCATTGTTGTCTTTAATACAGGTATGGGATACGGAATAGCCTATTTTCCGACTGTGATTGTAATCCGTTTTTATTTCAATAAACGGCTTGGATTCGCAAATGGGTTAACATACGCTGGTATTGGAGCAGGTTTCTTCTTAATGGCACCGTTGATCGAGATACTGTGTTCAGAGTATGGTTGGAAAGGTGCTCTTATGATACATTCTGCAATCAACGCCAACTTTCTGGTTTGTGCGTTGATCTTGCGACGGACAAAGATGGAACAGAAGATCATGAAGCCTACAGGACAAAACCGCCAACAGCTGCCTCTCATGAGCTCGATGGCTCACCGCAGCGTCAGTCGTTGTGCGAAAGGTTCTTACAGAGCATCAACGAGACCTTTGCAATCTCAAGGCTGATGAGGAATCCTTGTTTCGTGCCTTGTGTCTGTTATCCATCTTGAATTTTGGCAGTCATATAGCTGTTCTCATAACTCTAATAATTCCTGACAGCACCGCCCCCCCCCAGCTCCATCCACTGAAGGTTTATCAGTAAAAAGGCAAGTGATACATTGATTAGATTACAAATCAAATCAATTTATTGAAGCCAAAAAATCCGCATTTTCGGATTATCATCAATACAAAAAAATACAAAGAAAAATTAACAGTAAATGTGTAGGGCCTCTATATACATAAAATTAACTTAAAAAATAACAGTTAAACTCATACATGTCATACATCATTTCAATATTGAAAACTGTCAGAAGTACATCATATTACACCGAGGACAACAACATGACAATAATGAACACGCCCCCCCCCCCGATCGACGGCAAATTTTTATACAGCATTCCGCCCGCCCCGCCCCCTCTCTCTCCTCCCACCTCATCTCTCTCTGCTCTCTCTCTCTCTCTCTACTCTCTCCCCCCCTCTCCCCGCCCCCCCCCCCTCTCTCTTATCTTTAAGTCTTTACCTGTAACTTGCATTCCCATTGTCAGTTCCGTTGCAAAGACAGACACGGTTGCAGCCCCAACTCCAAGTACTCCTGCCACTCCACCAGTAGATACCAACGTTGGGCACCGTCCAGAATAGGAGGCAACTGGGCTGTGAACGTGGAAATGAGAACGCACCATCCCATCCGCCATCCATTTGTGATAGCAGAATCTTTACTTTCAAAATTGTATTTGAAAGTATTAATATTCGCCGATATTATCAAAGAAAAAGCCTGCTCCTTCCATCGACCTAAAAAGAATACTAGTACGCCATGCTTCCTATACCGATCTCCATATGATACATTCATTTGGCCAGATCAAGTCATTGTCAAAAAGGGTATCAAAATATAACATAAACCGCTTGTCACTCTCTCAAAGAATAATGTACCAGCAAGACTAATTTGGCAAAATCAGACTATTCAGGCCTACCGGTATTAAATTCATCCGTCCTTGCTTATCCCAACTGACTCCATGACATGGCACTTCTTTCACCGATATAAGATTGTAGATGTATTCCACAGCTGAATTTGTAGGCCCTATAACGTAATTCAGAATTTCAGACAAAGAAAAAATACAACACCTCTCTGTCTAGCGTCGGTCGAAACGTATTAGCTGAGAAATAATAGGTCTGTTTCGAATGTGAGGGTAATCCGTTTGACGTGAAAGCTATTTTGATTTCCTGAGCATTCCATTGAGACAAAGGAACTGCTATATTGATTTGCTTCCTAACATTTCTCCTATTACATAGCACAGGTAAACCTTTCTCCGAGTTTCTATGCAACGTTGTTTTCTCAGCATTTTCAGCCCAAAACATACATGTACATCGATCGAGTGCATACGACTCTCGTATAATTTATGGCACAAGGGCTAGTAGCGGTGCATAGTGATGCTTGTACATAGGACCATTGTGCCACTCTTCTTTGAAGGCAAACAATACGCATAGCCTATACAAACAGATAATTTCATCTATCAACGTTTATGATGAACCATGGAGGAAGTGTGATCGTTCGTGGGGAAACAAGAGGCCGATCGAAACTCAACCCGGGTGAATTTCAGGATATATTATGCAGATCATCACGATTAATCCTTGATCAGGTCGTATCCAGGATTTGTGCACCCCGGGGGGCCCGACGTGATTTTGGCCCCTGTGTAGTTTTCAAAAATATGGCGCCCTCCCCCCCCCCCCACCCGCCAAGGCAAACATAGGCCTAGGGTAGTCCTCGAGGAACAACTTGGAGTTAACTGGGTTAAGGCTTGCCGTGTGGAAACGATATTAATGTAATTAAATCTTTGGACAGAATGGTGATGCGAGCAAATTTTGCTCGGTATGTAATAGAGACCTGCAAGTTTTAGCGATCAATTTGGCCTCCATATAAATTTAAAGACGTATGTTGGCCCATTAATTTACTGATTATGAAAGAAAAGATGAATATTAATCTAAACCCCTCTCAAAAAAATGTCTGCAATTCAACTTTGAGCCCTCATATCTTTTTTATTTGATTGTTTGATGATGGTTAAATTGATTATCATTGGAAAAGTTTGATTTATTCTGTCACATTGATTATCCCCAATTTGTGATGGTTATGTATGCTGAATGCACAGTTACTCGGCAAACTGCGAATTGAAAGTCAGCAAAAGGAAAGTTGCCAATGACATGCGCTATTTGCTTACATCGAGTTTCTTAAACTGTATAAAAGGTTTTGTGTTTCTTTGGTTTTGTTTGGTTTGTGCGTTAGGCGCTCAATACAACTGTTGGATACTCTTGGTGAATGTCAAAATAATGTTTCAGGTCCAATTTAAGGCTAAAAAAAAAATAGAAGCAATGCCAAGCAAAAAGCTTGGGCAGGCCACATTTCATCTTCCAAACAATAAGTTGAATAAACATTGCAGGAATAATGCATGACCTATTTATGATACTCAATAGAAACTCATGCCTGTTCAAAACATAGCCATTCATTGGCAACTTTCACACTTCTGACTGTGATTTGTGTATTTCGGGAATACTGTGCATTCAAGCACTGCACACCTTTACAAATGGGGTATCCAGTGTTAAAGAGGAAAATAGAATGAACTTTCCAATGGTATAAAATAATGAATTATAGACCATTAACAAAAAAGATACGAGGACTCAAAGTTGAATTGCAAGACATTTTTGAGGGGTTTATTTATCTAGCCGCTTATCTATCCTTCTGCTTTCCTCCCTAAGTTTAAGATAAATTTGGCGCCAACTAATCATTTGGCTCCCCCTAAATGTTAGTTTAAATTGGCGCCATACATGTACGATTTAGGTAATTTGATGCCCTGTGAAAATGCCAAAAAATGTAAAGTGTATTCAAATAAATTTAAATGTCTTGATGATTAGTATCCTATAATGTTAATTATCGTCAGAGGAAAAACACATGCGAGAGCGGAATTCGGATGTCTTTGAATGATGAGAAAACATGGCACTCCATGCGTTCCTCAGGAACACAATCTAATAACTCATTAGGGAAAGAAATGATGTGAGCGCGTAGCGCGAGCAAAAATCTTGCTATGTATACACAGACCAGGAGGAATTAAAAATTTCAGAGACCATATTTCAAATACCAAGTTGTTGCCCCTTAGTTTCAGGTAAATTCGGCAATCTCCCTAAGTTCAAAATAAAGTTGGAGTCCCTAAGTTTAGATAAATTGGTCATCCCTAAGTCTCAGGTCAATTTGACGGGGCCCTACGTTTAAGCTCAATTTGGGCCCCTAAGAATTTGGAGGTCCACATTTGAAAATGCAAAAATGAATATAACGTAAAATCAAATAAATTGAAATGTTTTGATGGTTAGAATCCCATAATGTAAATTTTGGTAAGAGGAAAAACGCAGGCGAGCGCGAAGCATGACCGGAAGTTTCGATGTATTCAAATGATTAGAAAACAGGACATTTCATGCGTTCCCCAGGAACACAATGTAATAATTCATTGGAGGGGGGAAAAGATGCGAGCGCGAAGCGCGAGCGAAAATTTTGCTATGTTTATACAGACCCGGATGCATGAATTTGAAATTTTGCTCTATCTATATAGAAACCATATTTTTAAAACCTATTTGTTGCCCCCTTAGTTTCAGGTAAATTCGGCGTCCCTTAGTTTCAGATCGTTTAGGCGCCCTATAAGTGTGAGCTCAACTTGGCGCCCCTAATTTTAAAATCAATTTGACGCCCCCTTAACTTCAATTCAGTGGCCCTATAAGTTTTCACGGTTCATCTTGCGTCCCGTAGTGCTCATAGCCTCAATTTGGCGCCGCTGAAGTATTGTTGAACACTAAATTGAAATGCAAAAAAAAAATATATAATATATAAATATAATATAAAAAAAAATAAATAACAAATGTAACTTGGAAACAAATAAATTCAATGTTTTGACGGTTAGAATCCCATGATGTAAATTCTGGTAAAAGAGGAAAAACAAAGGCGTGTGCGGATAGGGAACGGAAATTTTGATGCATTCGAATGATTAGAAAAACAGGACATTTTACGCGTTTATCGACACAATGTAAAATCTATGGGAAAAGATGATGCGAGCGCGAAGCGCGGAGCGAAATTTTTTTCTATTAAATATACAAACCAGGAGCATGGCATTTTAAAATTTTGCTATTTCTAGAAGCAGAGACCATTTTAAAGACCCCTTTTTTTTTTTTTGCTGTTTGTGTTTTTTGGGGCCTCTTAGTTCAGGTAATTCGGCACCTCCCTAAGTTTAGGGTATAGTTGGAGCCACTAAGTTAACATAAATTTGGCACCCCTAAGTCTCAAGTCAATCGCGCCCCTACATTTGAGCTCAATCTGGGTCTTTTAATTTAAGATCGATTTGGCACCCCTTACCTCAGGTTAAGTCGGCGCCCTATGTTTAAGCTCAATTTGGCGCCCTTAGTTTAAGGTCCATTCGACGTCCCTAAGTTTATTGGCGTTGCTTAGTTTACTGTCGATTTGGCGCCCCTAAAATATTTTAAGGGCGCCCTTCCCCTCCCCTTTTTCAATTAGGCGCCCTTACTTAACTTTAAGGTCGATTCGGCGCCCCTAGGTTTATATCAATTAGGTGCCCCTCAGCTTCAGGTCAATTTGCGCCCCTACGTTTAAGCTCAAGTTGACTCCCCCCGTAGTTTATGTCGATTTGGTGCCCCGTAGTTTACTGTCGATTTGCACCCCTAAATTTAAGGTTAATTTGGCGCCGCTAAGTTAAGGTCAATTTGCACCCCTTAATTTACGGTCGATTTGTCGCCCCCCCTAAATTAAAGGTCGATTTGGCCCCCTAGTTTAAGAATCTAACTATTGGCGCCCTTATTTACTGTCGATTTGGCGCCCCTAATTTAAGTGATTTGGCGCCCTAAGTTAAGGTTAATTTGGCGCCCTAGTTACTGTGCGATTGGCCCCCCCCCCACTTTTTAGGGCGCCCCCTCCCTCCCCACTCTCCCTTTTCCCTTCCTCTCTTCTCTTGTCTCTGTCTCTCTCTCTCTCTCTCTTTTTTTTTTTTTTTTTTTTTTGTTTTTCCTTCCTCTTTCCCCTCCTTTTTGTCCCTTTCTCTTTTCCCCCTTTTTCCCTTTCTCTTTTTTCTTCTTTTTCTTTCTTTCTTTTTTTTCTTTTCCTTTTCTCCCTTTTTCTTCCTCTTTTCGGCGCCCCCCTGCGCGCCCCCCGGGGGCCCGGGCCCGTAAAGCCCCCTGCAGAATACTGGCTGATTGATGACGGGGTAACCCAGGTTGGGGGGGCCGTGGGAGAGGAGTCACTCACGTACGTGTGTCCCAGGGAATGCCCAAGCATTCACATTTTATCACACAAAAGTGCCTAAAATGGTCTGTTTAAGCCTCTTCAGAATTCATTCAGATCTTTGAATTGAAATGTATTACTCTCTAGCTATAATTCACGGGGAAATATATATATATATATTATATATTATATATTAGGGCTACTATGCATGAGCTAACCCCTTATAGGTCAGACAGAAATGGACTGAGATTTTAAATCTGCGATTGTCCTGCTATAAGTGCCGAGATATTGATGACGGAATGTCACCATAGTCACTGAACGTACCTTGGTACGCTTAAGTTAACTCTACAGTCTATGGAGGGAATTGAAATAGTCACTTTTTGCTTACTGTGAGTGTGAAGCATTTCATAAAAAATATGAAATTTATTTTTCTGGTGTTTTTTTTTTTACACCTCTACAAGTACAAGGTTACTTTTCCCTCTTTTTCAACTTCAATCGTCGTTTCTATAAAACAAGAATTAACGTATGCTTACATGCAAAAGGGACTAAATCCACTTTCGGTGAAAAATGAGTTGATAATAGGCCATTGTTGAGGTATGTACCCGACCGTCTTTGAACAAAAGGATTTCTTAAATATTCATATTTATTATTATGAAATCAATGATAGCGCCGTAAAAACTAAAAACATCAACAACAAGAATGTGCTTTTCAGTTTGAATCACCGTTTAAGGTTCTAAATAAATGTGAACGTACCACAGTTACGACATTTAGAGGGGGAGGGGTCCCCCTATGTGATGTCGAATAGGAGTACAAATTTCGTGACTTTGTGAAGTACGCAATTTACATGTGTATGGCCCTTTTTAGGGTGTGTGGACGAAAAATTGTGTATGATAGTGATATGAGTAACATCACCCCCCCCCCCCCACGACTTCCTGCTAAGGTGGTTGAATGTACACTGTTCGCCATAAAGGTGGAATTTTTTCTGGCTCCAACAACGTTATGTTGCTCCGGCTTTAATTCATTTTTTCTTATTTTGGGGCCCTTTTTTGTTTACGCGACCCACCAAGGCCCCCTCAGTCCTATCCCAAGGAAATACGTCTGAGGTGTAGAGTTGCTATTGCTCTTTAAGTTAAATCTAGTTTGATGGTTACATGCTCGACCCGTTCGTCTAGGAGAGGGATCAAAATTTATTTTGATTGAGGTTCAACATTGATTTTATTCATTTTTACACCACGGAAATGTCCATCTTCCCTAAATTGTATTGTAAAATATCAGCCAAACATAAATCAAAATAAAATATCATCAATAGTTACCATTTACAACCTTGTCATCAAGGCTAAAAAAGAAAATTAGGCGAAAATATTAATAATTAATTAAAGGTTGTTTTTTGTTTCTTTTGTTTTTAGCATAAAGGTGGAATAAAATATTCCGAATTTTCACCAATCACACTTTTTATTTCAGCCCCTCCCCTAGACAAGAGACCCAAGGTTTTCCCCATAAATCTAGATTTAACTTAAAAACCAACATAGGGGAGACCGGGGATGTACGTTACAAAATTCACATTTTGGGCCAGATAATTCTAATGAAAGTACTCTCACACTCCATTTTGGGTCTGTAGTTAGCCTATTATGTTGGCTAAAACCTGAGGCACATAAAACTTGAAAACATGTACACACTAATTAACTACAGCTTACTAATTAATGAAGACATTTTTTTGTAACAACCTACCCCGTATCATACGGGGTAAATTGTTACTATGTAAACATACGGGGTAATTTGTTACAATGTGTAAATCTCTTATACCATACTTTTGTTTCAACTTTCCCCGACGCTCGTACACTGTTTCGATGGCTTTGCCGCCCTCGAATCTTTGGTGCTCCTGCCCAACTCGGAATCCTCTGACAAGGATCCTTCAACATCTTCCCTTCATGCCTACTTTCCCATGGTCCCCTGTAGCCTGGGCTTATTCTCTTTGGAAATCTTGCATTGGTCGAAGTTTGTCCGATGTTCTCGCCTATTAGAGTCGACTGCTTGTTTCGTGTAATTGCATAAGCCCCCCCTCACACCTTGCGCCATCCGTTCAACCCATACGAGCTCGATAACTTCTCCCAGGATAGGCCCGGTGCACCGCACTCTACCCACTCCTGGCCTCTACCTATCCCTACAAGATTCCATCCAGAGGGCGGGCTGGCTACTTTATTTGAGCCCTTCCCCTGTCCTCACCACTTCCCAGTGAGGCGCTCGTCCCTTTTAATCAGCTGTCAACTTTCGCGGTCCTCACCCCCTCCGCCTCATCAATAACTCCCTCACCCTCCATCTCCCCTACGCTCCTTCTAACACCATACTCTGTGGTTATAACATGTACGCCTCCCTTCTTTCCTTGTTCGCGTATCCCTTAATCTAGGCCTGCACTACTAAGGGCTGAAAATTCCCCACCATAAACTTCCTTGCTCTCCAACCCCTCGCCCCGCAAATACTACCTCTCCTCACCCCTCGGTCACTCCCCCAAACCCATCCTCAACATCACCGTCACCCCCCATCATCTTGATCGGCGCGCGCCCCGCCCGCACTCCTTCTCCACAGCAAACCTCACCTCCGCCGCGGGACACTACAGGTGCCAATTAGCGTGGTCGCGACCGGAACCACTGACCGTTGTTTGACCTGAAGTACGTCCAGCCAACGCAGCGCAAAAGTACGTTTCCTCGGGTCTTCGGACGGCAACAACGTAGAAAAAGGATCCATACTGGTATATATACCACTATTGGTAGCGAAATATACTTTGGGTCCGTTAGTTTACTTTTCTTATTCTTGATAATTCACAAAGTAAATATCGCTCTTGCACGTACCTTGTGTTTAGGAAAACTATATTTCCCTAAAATAAAAAATCTAATATGCAGGCAATTACTAGTTAATGAGGTAAGCTTCAACAAATACGATCTTGTGCTACAAATTGTTATGCAAATGACTAATTCATAGTAACACGAAGTACCAACAGGAGCATACGACTACCAAACTTCAGCAGTAAACTGCCATAATCCACTTTGCTAATGCAGCATCGTCTGGTTTCACCCTGTTGAGTGTTTGTTCACTTGCAATCAGTTCGTCAAATTACATTTGGTCTATTAAATTCCATTTCGTCTAATCAAGTCGCTGGGTCCAAGACACTACCACTTAGTCAATCTGTAAGAACTATCCCTATAGAAAAATATCCCTGTGAAATACTACACACGGTAGGGTATTGGCGGCGGGGGCTCACGGCAGTTGGTGGACGGGGGATCGGTCGAAGTTCCCCCCCCACATCGATTTTTGTTTTCCTGGGGAGTCGTCTACCTCGAATTTAAAGCTACAAAATATATGTACAATATAGGACGAAGAGGCCAGTGTGCGTAAAATGAACACGGGAGAGATAGTGATCGTGCGCACCGTATGTGCAAGGAGTAAAGGCAAAATTTTCGGCTCGGGGGTGGATGCGGTGGGCGTGTTGCTTGAGAGGGTGACTTGGTGGGGTCGAGGTCGTTATGCCGGTGGTGGTACTGTGGGCAGGTGTTAGGAGTGGGACTGGCTTGCGGTGGAGCGAGTGAAGTTTGCGTGTGATCGTCGAGCGAGTGTAAGTGGTGTGGTAGGCCCGTCCGCATGGAGGTAAGTGTGGGTTGTGTAATGGTGTGCCGGGCGGGGGTGCGAAGAATGATCCTGTAGAAACGAATTAGAGATACGCGACTGAATGTCGGATCCGAAATAATGTGTTATAAGATGTAGCGGGATGGACCAAACTGGAGATTTATCATGAGATTATAACGAGTTAATAATCCTTCTTCGTCGGTCCCTTATACATAATTGTCATGTAGATGTGACGGATTTCTGATACATTATGTGGTAGCTGATTATGAAGAGAGTTTATGTGATATGAGGTAGATTAGAGTAATCAGTGCCGAAGTGACTGGATCTTATATCAGCGAGATCAGTAAAGAGGTGGAATTGTACTTGTTGCATAATACGTGTGATGCAGAGGCTTTGGTAGCATCGGAGGAATCCGCCGTATGTGCTTTACGGATAAGGTGCGTGGTTTTGCTGGAATGTGGCTTGTTGCTTTGGGCTATATTATGGACGTTGGTACTGACGTATTTATGTGAAATAGGATTGTGGATATTGAATCTGCCAGTCTAACTTATCAACTAGCATGGAGAACGTGACTTTGGGTGCGGTACTCAGTATCCCTGATAGCAGGAGTGGATAGGCTTAGGTTAAGTATATGATGCGATGATCGGTCGGTGTGCATACTCGACTGTGAAGTGTCCTTCGTGGCCCTGCTGTGGGACGGTATGGTTCGTACAAATTGGCTGCGGGGCGCTGATATCGAGAGGGAGCCATCGCGCCATGAGGCCCTCGCGGCAAGTGGGGTGGCCGACGGTCGATGCCGCCGACTGGACCAGGTGGTGGCTGTGCTAGTGACTTATGGAGTAGTCGTCCTAAGGATAGCTTCTACTTTTTGTTTTTTTTCTAAATAGATGTTGGCATAAGTTTTTATTTGCCACTTGTCCAAAGGTGTGGAATAGACTTTTTCAGTTTCTCTTAATTGTCTTTGTTTTCGGTCGTCTGTTATAAAAAGCTGACCATAAATTCAGAAAGGGATTACAACATACAGTGCTGTCCACAAAATGCTATGGTACTTTAAGATGGGTATCTGTTATTAAAATTAAGGATATTTATCATTCAATTGTATCTAACAGCCGTAAACTACAATTCATTTCTGCAAATGGATGAAACTAGTTATTTGATATGGTCGCAAGTAATCAGGCATAGTTGAGCATTTTTTTCCATTCCTCACATCAGGAAATCTCTCCTCTCAGTTTGTATTGAGTAGCACGGATGTGTCGAGTAAAAGAAACCAAGTTTGATCATTTAATTACTTTGAAAAATAATTTAGGAAGGTCGAGTATTTATGAAAATTTATATCACATGTAAAGTTGCAACTCCATTACCATTGTCTATGATATGTCTCTCAGCTACCATATTGCACCTGCTGAAGACTCTTGTTCTGAAGAAAGTCTTCTGCAATTGTGAGTCGCTTCACTTCAGCCTCAATCAGTAGTATGGATCAAGTAGGGTTTTTTCGTTAGTTCTTTTGAATAAAGCATCTCAAGGAGCACGAAGTGAACACATCCAATTTTGTAAGACTTTTTCAGAAAATGGGTTCAGGCGTCGCTGTATTGTGAGGCTGTGAAGACCAGATATTCATTAGAAGATGGTAATGAGTTTGCATTTTACAGTGATTAATGAATTCAATAAACTTGGGCTGCAATATTGTTCAAAGATTAAGGATCAGACTTGGATTTTTTTTATTTCGACACATCCGGACTGACTAGGCATGTGGGTCAATACAACTTGAATGGAGAGGTTTCCGATGTGTTAATGACAAAATAGCTCGATATCTTTGGGATTTGGACCATGGTCAATAAATTTCATCCAGTTGTGAAAAGCGAATGGTAGTGATTGGGATGTAGAGTTATAAAATATATTCTATTTAGTAATTTTAATATTATACCTCTGAAAGTGCATTAGTAGTTATTGTGGGACTACTGTATATATATGTAATATGTAAAAAGTTTGATTATGAGATTTTTCCTCGTCTTCTGGAATTGTATTTTTCCTAGTAGTGATTTATCAGCTAGTGGATAAATGATTATGTTATATTGGCAAAAATTTTTAGCTCGCGCTTCGCGCTCACAGACAAATAAAAATTACAATGATTTAAAACGATTTAACTATGTCGTTTCAGGTCGTATTTTGTGGAACTATCGTTTTTATATTGTTCAGACCTTATTTCTTAAAATTGCATTGTTTCTGGCCAAATAAAAGTTTATGTGAAATGAGAATCATTTTATTTCGAATTTTGGGTATGAAAGTATTTAGGCATAAGCTTATTCCGTTCGAGTCTATAATAATTCCCATTCCGGGGTCTTCCGTTCTCTACAACCGCGCTGACGTCATCACATGAATCGCAGCCCTGATGGTAGGGGAGACCGGCGCAATAAATTGTAAACGTGGGCGATTGTACAGAGGCTCTAATTATCATTTGTGTTGCTCACAATTACCATATGCAGGTAATACCATAGAATATTTCTATGGTCATTTATTGGCAGAAAACATACATAGATACCATAATGAATGGTATTGCTGAAACATAGCAATCCAATACATTGGTTTTTGGACTAGTAGCCAAGGCATCAAAATAAAAATTGGATTTGCAGCAAAAATCATACGATTCCGATAGTACATTGGATCTTTTATATTGTGCCAAAAAACTCGTATATATACTAGTGTGCCCAAGTCACATGGTATACTATATGTGATGTATCTTGCAGAACACAGATCATACAGACAATACCATACATATGGTATTTGGCAAAAAAACATACAGCAATACCACTACATATGTATTTGTGCCAAAAGTACAACTATGCGCAATCCGATTATCCTATGGTATTTTGTGCCAAAAACCATACAGAATACCATACATATGGTATTTGTGCCAAAACCATACAGCATACCATACATATGGTATTTGTGCAAAAAACCATATCGGCAATACCATACATATGGTATTTGTGCAAGAAAATACAGCAAACATACCATACCATAATGGTATTTGTGCAAAAAAAACAACAGTACGAAATCCAATTCATTGGTTTTGTGCAAAAAAACTATTACAGCGCAATTAACATACATATGGTTTTGTGCCAAAAAACATACAGAATACTACCATACATATTTGTGCCAAGAAACCATACATATGGTATTTGTGCCAAAAACCATACAGCAATACCATATCATTATGGTTTTTGTGCCCAAAAACCTATACGCAATACCAACATATGGTATTCTGTGCGAAAAAACCAGTAGCAGAAATACCATACATATGGTATATGTGCCAAAAAACAGAAATACATAGGTACACAGGACATTTTTAAGGAAAAGGCCTATGGATTTACACCTTTTTTTGAACGAACATACAGTTTGATTCAGGAAAGCCATCTTGTCATGACATCTCCGATAGATCGCCTTTTCTTGATTCTTTAGTTTCTCCCCACAGTTTGTAACAGTCACCAATGAATAAGATATAAGGATAATTTTTGATAGGAAAATCGTTTGTATTGTCGCGTTGACTACAAATGTGGCATACCTTAAAGCACTCTATACTAAAACTAGTAAAATGGGTTAACCGCAGCGATTTTGAATTGCATTGCTTTTTAGTGGCAACTGCTATAATAATTATAATAATATATAATAATAATAATATAAAATAATAATAATAATAATAATAATGATAACTAATGATGATGATGATGATGATGATGATAATAATATCTAATAATAATAATGATGATATAATAATAATGATATATAATATAATATAATTATAATAATAATGATAATAATAATAATAATAAATAATAGATAATATAATAAGATAATATATGATAATAATAATAATAATAATAATAATAATAATAATAATAATACTAATAATAATACATGAGATTTTTATAGCGCCATTTCCATTTAAATAAAATGCTCAAGGCGCTATGACCGAAAATTTCTTTGAAATTTCAGAAATAATTATAATGGTGAGTAACGTGACCCTTGATATCATATACAAAACAACAAACAATGGCAGAACAAACAAAAAACACAAACAACAAAGTATTTAAAAAGCGCAAACACGCGTAAGCCTACAACCACAATAGGTGGCGGGCAAATCCGAGTAGTCTGATGCATAATATAGGTCTTTTGTTATAAAAAATTTACAAATAATGCTTTAAATTTGTTAACCAAAATTAAATTATTAACCCGCGTAAATCCACATCAATAACGGAAATATCATGATTAAAGGGCACAGGGTCAGGGCACTATCATGGCAATCTGGTATAGGCGAGTACAGATTTATAATATCATCAAAAAAAATTATATGCACTGTCCGTTATAAAGGTGGAATATTTTTTTTTGCCGTTATAGCGACATGATTTGCCTCGGCTTAATTCCTTGATATGTTTGTCCGCTGATTTTACTTTTTGGGATCCTGGCTATATTGTGAACATTTTCTCACCCTTCACTGGAGGGATTTTTTTCCAAAAGAGTTTTGTCACCCCCATGATGCCCTTTTGTCATTTTTTCCCCTCATTTTGGGGGCCTCTTTTTTGTTTACCCGGCCGATCAACATGATCAAACCCCTCAGTCCTACCCAGGAAACGCGTCTGAGTTGTAATGTTTTAGGGGAGACCGGGGATGAAGTTACAGCGGGTCAGTTGTTACAGTTATCAGTGTGCTAAGTTGGAACAAGAAAGTTATGTGCTAACTGGCGTCTATATACAGCCTACACATAGCTGTGATGAACTGCCGGTCGTGAGGTTTCTCCCGTTGTTTATTAAAAAATAAATAAAAAAACCCTATTTTTTACAGTTCCAGAGTGAAATTTTTTCGCCAAAAATTAAAATTTGTAATAGTTCTTACAACTGAAGGCACATGATATAGTCTGGTATTGTTGAATATAGTACATGTATGTCACTAATATACCCCTGGAGCCATGCCTGTATTCTGCCTAATGGCTGTGCTAACACTTGATTTTATGTGTAAAATCAACCCATGGGGTAGGTTGTTACAACAACCTACCTCATGTCGATGTAACAAACCTACCCCAATTGCATTTACACAAAGAATTTTGTTTCAATGTTCAGGGTGTTAATATTTTGATATTTCTATTATTACTTTAGTCTATTCTAGAGCTCTACTTGATCTACTGTTAACATACCAACGAAAC
>CALNVZ010003433.1:37699259-37729322 GCA_940671915.1 Paracentrotus lividus
AGCGCAATATGCTACTGCATATATAAATATATTTTTAAAATCAGCACCCCATCTAGAAATACAAAAACAATTTTTTTTTTTTTTTTAGAAGGTTTTCAGTGTAGAAAAAAAGATATGCATGAATGTTGAATTTCATGAAAATGTCACTTTTCTTTAGAAATGTCATTATAATTCTCATTTTATGAACATGCATAGATGCAATAATATATTGCCATCAATATATTTGGCAAAAGTTATAAGGAAAACAGATTCCTAACAAAATAAGTAAAAATTTATCATAAAACAATTTTTAACAATGCATGGCAAGTTGTGCCCCAATGATATCACAGGTGTTGCCAATTTTGGTATAGCAATCACTTTGTGTGCATCATGAAGATATTCATAACTTCTTATTATTAGTCCGATTTCTTTCAAACTTTTTTATATCTGCTTTTCTCATTTTCTGCTTCGTGTTAAACGCATCATCTGTTGGTCCAGACCTTCCCTTTAATACTTCCTTACCAACTTGACAAACTTCAGCTCTATTGTGAGATAGAATGAAACGTAATAAGTAATTAAAGGAAACCATTATAAATTGCACAACATTAATTTTTAATAGATAAAAGGTAATTGTCCTATTTTTTTCTCTCTCTCTTTTCTTCTTATTCTATTGATATAGAATGTATGGACCGGGCGGAAATTTCGGGAATATATTTTCGCATGCAGCATTGTAATGGGTATAAATTTCCATCAATTCCAAGTACCAAAGAAGGACATACTAATAGTTTTAGGTGATTGGAATGCTAAAGGTGGCGCAGATTCCTACCAGGACTGGCAGGAACAGCTGGGAAATTTGGCTTTGGTGAACCAATGACAGAGGTGTCAGGCTCCTTGAGTTTGCTAGACGTCACCATCTAACATTAGCAAATACACTCCACCCTCATAAGCCATCTAGAACTACAACTTGGCACTCACCGGATGGGAATGTGCACAACCAGATCGACTACATCCTGGCTCCACAGCGATACAAGTCCAGCATCAACAAGGCAAATACAAGAACATTCCCTGGTGCTGATATTGGCAGACGACACGACCTTGTGATGGCAACATTCAAACTTAAGCTGGACTCCAAAACGTCGCCCAAAGAAGCAGTCGTATTTGTTTTGACTTGGACAAACTGAAAGATCCCCAAATTGCAGAGGTGTTCCAGGCCCAAGTGGGTGGGAAGTTCGCAGCCCTCAACATCATTGACTGCGACATTGATACACTCTCAAACAACATCAAAGAAACCCTAATTACAACAGCTGACGAGGTGCTGGGTAAGAAACGAAGAAAATCAAGCCTTGGGTCACAAATGAAGTTCTTGACCTATGTGACAACAGACGAGGCTGAGGAAAGAGAAGCATAAGACATCGAAACGAGGAAAAATACCAACAAGCGAACAAAGAAGTTAGGAGGAAAATGAAAGCAGCGAAAGAAGATTGATAGAACAGCAGTGTTTCCTCATGGAGAGGAGTTTGGAAACAGGAACATAAGGAGGCCTATAAGACTCTTTAAGGCTATCACAAAGACCAAATCAGCCAAGATCGACTATCATCGAAGATAAAGATGGTAATCTCCTAACAAACAACGATGATGTTCACAAGAGATGGACAGAATACTGTAACGGTCTGTTACAACTATGAGCTTCATCCAGATACCTCAATTCTCAAAGGTAACAAAGCCCCTGCAGTACAGGAGAAAGCCCAGAAGTACTAAAGGTGAAGTGGAAGCAGCAGTGAAGAGTCTCAAAGCAGGCAAATCACCAGGCGTGGACAACGTACCTGCTGTGTTACTGAAAAATGGAGGAGAATCGATCACAGAAGCCCTTACACATCTCTGCCAAAAAAATCTGGAAACAGAAAGAAATGGCCAAAGGAGTGGACACAGTCACTGGTGATTCTGCTTCCTAAGAAGGGCAATCTAAAACAATGCCAAAATACAGAAACTATAAGCCTTATTAGTCATCCCAGCAAGGTCATGCTCCGTGTTATCCTTAACCGACTGAAATCCAAGGCAGAGGAACTACTTTCAGAAGAGCAAGCTGGCTTTAGGGCTGGTCGGAGCACTGTGGAACAAATTTTCAACTGTAGGGTCCTCATTGAAAAACACCTACAACATCAGAAGGACCGTGTTCCATAATTCATTGACTTCAAGAAAGCCTTCGACCAGAAGTTTGGCATGATGGTCTCTGGCAATCCAGAGGATTCAACATCGACGAGGGGCTAGTTCAATCATCCAAGCCCTTTACGAACACTCAAGCAGCTCAGTGCTTTTAAACAAACATGGCAGGAGAGTTCTTCCCAACAACTGTTTGGTGTAAGGGCAGGGTGCCTCCTTTCCCTGTTCTTTTCAATCTCTTTCTGGAGCAAATTATGTTGGACACCCTCGAGGATAGGCAGACTTCCATATCCATTGGTGGAAGGCCTTCTGCCAATCTTCGGCTTTGCAGATGACATTGACTTGATGGCAGTAGCAAGGAGGATTTGCAAATCTCACCACCAGGACTGACTTCAGAGCCAGGGCTTATGGCATGGAAGTCAGCACAGAAAAGTCGAAGGTCATGTAAACAGCACTAAGAACATTAATGTCAACATCACCATGAATGGTGAATCCTGCCAAGAAGTTACCAGCTTTAAAATACCTAGGAGCAACACTATCGAAAGATGCACCTGCACAGCAGAGATTCGTATCAGGATTGCTTACAGCCACTGCAGCATGGCAAGACTATCCAGATCTGGAAGAGTATATCAATTTTCACGTCAAATTCAAGCTGTACAAGGCTTGTGTCTCCATCTTTCTTTATGGTGGAGGCATGGACAACTTCAGACGGAGACCGAACGAAGAATACAGGCTTTTGAAACTAAATGCCTGAGAAGCTACTTGGCACTCCTACAGAGAGCACAAAACCAATGATATGTATTAACCACAGTCAGAAACTTAGTGGGCCCCCAGCAACCTCTACTCGCAACCCGTGAAACGACGTATAACTAGCATGGTTTGGTCACCTCACCGACACAACAACCTGTCAAAAACCATTCTACAAGGCCACAGTTGAAGGTGGACGCAGAAGAGGACGTCAAAGGACAAGCTGGATGGAAAATGTAAAGACATGGACAGAATATGACAATGCAAAACTGCTGTCGACTACAACTGACAGGAGTAGGCATGAGGAAAATGTGCTTCTCGCTCTCAAATCCCCCCCAACGACTCCGGAGAGTCAAGGGATTGAGTGAGTGAGTGAGTGAGTGAAACACAATGTGGCCACAATGTGACAACACTGTGAAACACAGTATGAAGTCATCTTCACACTGTGGAATCGAGCGTTTAACATTTTCATATGTCAGGGATAAATCACAGTGTGAGACCGAACGCCAACATTGAACACTTTGTGGAACGCTGGTTGTCCTACAGCAGGTTACTTCAGATCATATAGACTTTCAAATCTTCAAAACTTCAGATATATTGTGTTTCACACTGTGGGATATGTGTTCCTTCCAGCAGGGAGGTCTTCCGTCAAAACACGACCTCTATCTTTTTGACAATGACATGATGAAATTAGATTGAGGATTGAAAGCTTTATAGCAAAGAAGATTCGATCCTTTTTAAAAAAAGGCCCTAAATCCAACCTTTGATTAGATCCGAGTTCTTCATATCAAAACCATTGTTCATTGAATCTTAAAGTATTAGTTGATTATATATATATATATATATATATATATATATTATATAATATAATATATATATATATATATATATATTTATATATATATATATATGGTCGATTCCACGCGAAAAGTGTACACGGCGAAAAAGTTTAGTCCAAATTTAGAAACCTCTTGATGATTTAGGTCTGACCCACTTAAAGTAACATATCAACCTATCCGTGGTATAAATTGCCACGCTTAATCTCCCAAATTGACTTTGTGGCAGAGGGTAAGTAAAACATATTTTTTGCATTACCTACGATACACTTACCTAATTGATACAGTCAGAATTTTGCCTTCCTATATTACATTTTCCTTCCAAAATCTCTACTCTTTTGCATAATGAATGAGTACAATGTGACTTGAATCTGCCCAGTTTTCGACAAGTTCATCGTCTCCATTGGTTTCTCTATAATCCCATGTAACATGATGGCTGTTGAAGTCTCCAATAGCCACATTGATGTGGTCTCCAGATACTTCATGGGGGTGGTTAAAAGTCTGAGTGGAAAGTTTATAGGCAGAGCTTACAGAGAGATTTAATTTGGCTGGTTAAGGCAACACAATCTGCCCTAAATTGGAAGAAAATTAGACCTATCATTTGAATAGCACACATTTTTTTTAATTTAAAAATAGAGGGCGCTATAAACAAATATACAAATTATCTTGACATTTATGTCATGAGATATAATAAAACAATATTTAGTAAAGCTCTCAGAGACATTCAGACAATAATTAGCTGACTAAAAGTGTAGTTTTACACATTTTTTAGAGGACAATTCTGTATTTTGGCGGCCATTTTGTATGACGTCACATATCTCAAAATGCTCAATGCTGACAGAGTGTCAGCAATCGGTTTCTTCATATTGAAGGTTTAGGCAATCATAATCCGTTGAAAAAAAAACTATAGACGCCAAAACAAGGTATATCGAGTTGGCGGCTAGACTAGTATATAATCGATCGGTTTCGAAAGTGAGGGTTTATGCAAGATGTTCCGTTGACGTGAAAGCTATGCTGATTTCCTGAGCATTCCATTGAGATAAAGGACTGTAATATTTGCTTGGCTTCTAACCTATTTCTCCCGTTACAGAGCACAGGTATAACCTTTCTCCGAGTTTCTATGCAACGTTGTTTTCCCAGCAATTCAATTGAGTAAAAAAAAACATACGTGCATGTACATGACTCCCGTATAATGCACAATAGGGATATGTAGCGGTGCACGATGCATTCATAGGCCATGGTGATGGTGCCTCTTTCTTTGGAGGCAAACAATAGGTATATACAAACAGATAGCTGATATTTTACCTATCAACGTTTATGATGAACCATGGAGGAAGGTCTGATCGTTCGTGGTGAAAGAAGAGGCCGATCGAAACTCAACTCGAGTGAATTTCAAAATATATTATGCAGATCATCACGATTAATCCTACTTCGGATGATGGGGTGACCCAGGTACGGGTCGGGGGGGGGGGGGTTGTGAGGGGGAGTCACTCACGTACGTGATGTGCCCAGGGAATGCTTACTCACACTAAAGTGCCGAAAATGGTCTTTTTTAGCAAGGAGCTCTTGGTTTTAGCCTTCCAGAACTTCATTCAGGATATTTGCAATGTTCATGAAATAATATGAGCTAACCCCTTGGTAGGTCAAACAGGAAATCGACTGAGAGTTTTAATCTGCGATTGGTCGTAAGTGCCGAGATATTGACCCGGGGATATTGATTGGTGATTTAGATAGTGTTGGGCTGGGCCTGATGTTTTGGGGTATCTTGTTCCATTCTTTGTGTCCTTGCTAGAGGTTGATGGCTTAAGTTTTTTTTTTGTTTTTTTGACGTGTGTTATACAGATGAACAGTAGAATTTACAATAAACGCATCTCTTAAAAATGAACTATTTTGAGCAGATTGAGATTTGTACATGAATATCAAGCAATTCAAAGAGACTAATTCATCAAGAGGCAAAATTTGAAGTTGCAACAATAAAGGAGTACTTGGACTTCTGTAATTTGAATTTGTAATGATCCTGATGGCTTTCTTCTAAAGGACGATCAACTTGTTATATGGCTCCTATACCGTGTATACGTATTCCCCCATGCAACATTACAATAAGTTAAGTGGGGCATAATGAGAGCATTATAAAGAGTTACTAAAGTTTTCTTTGGTAAAAAGAAGCGTAACTTGGAAATGACACCTACACTCCTCGAGACCTTGGTACAAACATTACCAAGGTGATCTTTCCAAGTTAAATATTCATCCACTGTAACTCCAAGAAACCTTACATTTTGACTTCGGTTGACTGAGATGACCACCAAATGTCAAGGCAGTCAGTATTACTATTAGGCCTATCTGGAATTATTTTTCCCTTTGATCTAAAGACAACATATTGAGTCTTATTGACATTTAACAAAAGTTTGTTACAACAAAACCACTTGAATATATTGCTAACTTCTGTATTTGCAGACAGAATAAGATTATGCATGTTTTTATGATGAGAGAGCAAGCAAGCATCATCAGCAAAAAGAGAATAGGTAAACAACTGAGATGAGTTTATAACATCATTAACATAAATCAAGAAAAGTAAGGGACCCAGGACAGAGCCCTGAGGTACACCATATTTTACTTCACTAGATTGAGATTTAACTCCATTAAACATTACAAACTGTAACCGACTATGTAAGTAACTTTTAAACCAATCTGGGGGGCATTTCATCAAAGGACTTGTCGGACATTTTATCCGACAAATTTGCTCTCAGCCAATCAGATGCAAGCATTTCAGTAGCTTTTAACAGTTTGTCGGATAAAACGTCCGACAAGTCCTTTGATGAAATGCCCTCCTGGAGTAATTCCACGAATGCCTCAAGCTTGCTTATTAATATTTCATGGTCGATAGTGTCAAAAGCTTTCGACAAGTCCAAACACACCCCAAGAACTTCCCTGCACTTGTCGAGCAATTCTTTCGAAAGCCTAATTGTTTTGGAATCAGAACATCATGAAGTCAAAGGAAGTCATCCAATCTTTTATACACTATTTTCTCTAGAATTTTTGAAATATGGGTAACAAAGCAATTGGTCTATTCTCAATATTCTCACAATCACCTTTCTTGAAAACAGGGATTACCTTAGCTATTTTCAATTTATTTGGGACGATACCTGGAGAAAAGGACTTATTAAAAACATCGCACAATGGAACAACAATACATTGAATACAACTTTAAATGACTTTGGGGGAAATGTCGTCTGAACCACAAGCCTTGGATGGATTTAGGGTTGAGACAAAATTATAAATTTCATTATCAGAAGTTGGTCTAAAATACAAAGACGAGGAGTGATTCTGCCTGGACAAAAATTGTTTGTATGATGTTTGGACAGGAGGAATTTCCCTGTTTATTTTCAATGGTAAATCAATGAAATATTATATTATATTATTATGAAATCCATGATAGCGCCGTAAAAACTATAAACATCAAAAACAAGATGTAGTGTTTTGTTTTTTGTTTTTACTTTAAATCACCGTTTAAGGTTGTAGGTACGACATTTAAGGGGGTCCCCCTATGTGATATCGAATAGGAGTACACATTTCGTGACTTCGTGAAGTACGCCATTCATGACTATGGCCTTTTTTAGGGTGTGTGGACGTAAAATTTTGTATGATATAGTGACCCCCGGGAGTAACATCACCCTCCCCCTCCCTACGACTTCCAGCTAAGGTGGTTTAATGTCTATAATTTTGTTTTTGATGATTTATTTTACTTGTATCGCCTATAAACCAGATTACCATGATGGTGCCCTGACCAGGCCTATAATGTATAGTTGCCGTTATGATGTGGATTTACGCGAGTTAATAATTAATTTTGGTTAACAAATTTAAAGCATTTGTAGAGTTTGTTCTATAACAAAAGGCCTGATTATGCATGCAGGCATATTCGGATTTTGTCTGCCACACTTATTGTGCTTGTTGTTGTTTTTGTGGAGTTTTTTTCATGTACTTCGTTTGTTTGTGTTTTTGAGTTTGTTTGCATTGTTTGTTGTTTTGTATGTGATATCAGCGTCACGTTACTCACCATTAATAATTATTTCTGAAATTTCAAAGAAATTTTCGGTCAAAGCGCCTTGAGCATTTTATTTAAACGGAAAATGGAGCTATAAAAATTTCATGTATTATTATTATTATTATTATTATTATTATTATTATTATTATTTTTATAGCAGTTGCACTTAAAAGAGATGCAATTCAAATCGCTGCTTTTTACCGTTTTACTAGTTTTACTAAAGTGTTTTTAAGGTATGCACAATTTTGTATAGGTCAACCGACAATACAAACGATTTCCTCTCCCATTTATCCTTATATTTTATTTATTGGTGATTGTTTCAAACTATGTGGAGAAACGAAGAAATCAAGAAAGGCGATTTATCGGTAGATGACAAAATGGCTCCCCTGAATTTTAATTATGTAGGTCACACGCCTGTAATTCGATCTAGTTGATAAATAAATGCACCACCGACCCGTACCAAAGATGACGCCATTGTTGTTTTAAAAAAAATCATATAAAATCAATGATATGTATATAAACAGATTTTTTTCAATTGTACATTGAAAGGGATCATCAATGGTCCAGATGAGTTTATTTAGAGATCAGAGGTTGGTTTCAGTGGGATTTTGGCAGAACTTGCTCAAGGTACTCACAAAGTGTTGCCAGTTTAAAAGTCTATTTAGTGTATTGTTTTACTGCAGCCCCTTTAACAAGTAGAAAAACCTCCCTTCATAATTTCACAAGATTAAGAAAAATATATGACCAAGTAAAGCCTGAACTTTGAAGAATATCGTTATAAACATTTATTTTTAATGATTTTGTCAAATCTCATTTTTAACACACGGGTCTATTGAGGTCTATTTAAAGGCGTGCGCTCTGTATGTTCGCATTCAAAAGAAATTGTGTAAATCCATAGGCCTTTGACCTGCTCTCTCGAAGCATTTCAAGCTTCAAAGTTTGGGTATGTATTTAGTTCCTGAGTGAATATAAAAGTTAAAGGAAAGGTCTGGACCCCCAAAAAAGTTGCTTTTATAAAAAGCAGAAATATTAGAAAAGCAGAATAAAAAAGTTTGAAGAAAGTCGGACTACTAATAAGCAAGTTATGAATATCTTTATGATGCACCAAAAAAAATTGATTGGTATATCAAATTGCCAACACAGTCACAAAGCTATGATGTCATATAGGAGCACAACTTACCATGCATTTTCTATAATGTTTATGATAAATTTTCACTTTACTTGTTAAGAAACTGTTTTCCTCATAACTTTGGGCAAGATATATAGATGGCAATATGCTACTGCATATATAAATATATTTTAAAATCAGCACCCCATCTAGAAATACAAAAACAATTTTTTTTTTTTTTTTTTAGAAGGTTTTCAGTGTAGAAAAAAAGATATGCATGAATGTTGAATTTCATGAAAAATGTCACTTTTCTTTAGAAATGTCATTATAATTATAAAGAACGCGTACAGTGCTCACACAAAACACTTTTATATTTACTGCCCCTAAATTTTGGAATTCTCTACCCAGAGACATGCGTGAGATAAGAAGCATATTTTTATTAAAACACAAACTTAAATTATTATTGTTATCATCATATAACCACTAATATCACTCTGTTTCTCTAATGACAGACGGATATCACCAAGGATCAAATAACACCAAAGAGCAAACTTTACTTTTCATGCACACTATATAAAAAAAATCATTATCTAAATCTTCGACACCCCCCCCCCTTCCCCACCCTAGTCCCCTCCCGGGTATTTTTTGTCTCTCTAAGTTTGTTGTTTTTTCCTTCTTTTTGTATAATAATTGTAAATTATTTTTCTTGCCTCATCCCGGCATGATAGTAACTGGTTGATAGTGCTTGCCCTATTAGTCAGTTTTTATCCGTGTTGGGCTTGGGGCAAGAATTATTCAATTAAGATTTATTTAAATTATGAATTATTTCATGAATATTTCTCAGTTAAAAAAAAAAAATAATAAAAAAATTGCTTACTTTTGTATTCTATTTTATTTTAAAGGGACCAGCGCCTTACAAGCTTTGCTTCTTGCTGGTTCCTGAATTTTCTTTATAATTGTTTTCTCTGTTACTTTTGAACAAAATATTTTATGTTACATACTGATGTTGTTAATTTGATTATTTATTCTGTTAACTTTTGAAAACATGAAAGAAAATCAATAAAGTAATCTTGAAATCTTGAATCTTGAATTTTATGAACATGCATAGATGCAATAATATATTGCCATCAATATATCTTGGCAAAAGTTATAAGGAAAACAGATTCCTAACAAATAAAGTAAAAATTTATCATAAAACAATTTTTAACAATGCATGGCAAGTTGTGCCCCAATGATATCACAGGTGTTGCCAATTTGGTATAGCGATCACTTTTGTGTGCATCATGAAGATATTCATAACTTCTTATTATTAGTCCGATTTTCTTCAAACTTTTTTATATCTGCTTTTCTCATTTTCTGCTTCGTGTAAACGCATCATCTGTTGGGTCCAGACCTTCCCTTTAATACTTCCTTTACCAACTTGACAAACTTCATCTCTATTGTGAGATAGAATGAAACGTAATAAGTAATTAAAGGAAACCATTATAAATTGCACAACATCAATTTTTAATAGATAAAAGGTAATTGTCCTATTTTTTTCTCTCTCTCTTTTCTTCTTATTCTATTTGATATAGAATGTATGGACGGGGCGGAAATTTCGGGAATATATTTTCGCATGCAGCATTGTAATGGGTATAAATTTCCATCAATTCCATAGGACGCTAACTCTATAGTCTAATGGTCAAAACATGTAAAATAACAATTACCGGGCTTTCGTAGACATGTTAGTTGATTTCTATGATAATGAAAAGTGATATTACTTAATCTCACCAAAACTTTACCCCAGGTTTAAAAATCATTTATCCTGCGTTTTCAATGTAATGTGATCTGTAGGCCTAAATTTGTCTTAATCTGATTATATATACAAGATCTGGTTCTCAGGCGAGGAAAAACTACATCAACGTGGTGTCGCATTCATAGTAAGGAAAGAGATAGTCAACAGTGTCATCAGTTGTACCCCCGTCTCGAGCAGACTCATCTATATCCGTATTGCTGCACAGCCACACAACTTAACTATCATACAGGTCTATGCCCCTACTACTTCACATGACGACGAAGAAGTTAGAGAAGGTTTCTACTGAAGCACTAAATTCCATCATAGACAAAGTCTAAAGAAAGGAGGACATACTAATAGTTTTAGGTGATTGGAATGTCATAAAGTTGGCGCAGATTTCCTACCAGGACTGGGCAGAAAGCTGGGAAATTTGGCTGTTTGGGAACCAATGACAGAGGTGTCAGGCTCCTTGAGTTTGCTAGACGTCACCATCTAACATTAGCAAAATACACTCAACCCTCATAAGCCATAGAACTCAAACTTGGCACTACCGATGGGATGGAATGTGCACACCAGATCGACTCATCTCTGGCTCCACAGCGATACAAGGTCCGCATGCAACAAAGGCAAATAAAAACATTCTGGTGCTGATATTGGCAGCGACCCGACCATTGTGATGGCAACATTCAACTCTAAGCTGGACTCAAAAGCGTCGCCAAAGAGCAGTCGATATTTGTTTTGACTTGGACAAACTGAAAGATCCCCAAATTGCAGAGGTGTCCAGGCCCAAGTGGTGGGAAGTTCGCAGCCCTCAACATCATTGACTGCGACATTAGATACACTCTCAAACAACATCAAAGAAACCCTAATTACAACAGCTGACGAGTGCGGGTAAGAAAACGGAAGAAATCAGCCTTGGGTCACAAATGAAGTTCTTGACCTATGTGACACAGAGAGAGCTGAGGAAAGAGAAGCATAAGAACATCGAAACGAGGAAAAAATACCAACAAGCGAACAAAGAAGTTAGGAGGAAAATGAAAGCAGCGAAAGAAGATTGGATAGAACAGCAGTGTTTCCTCATGGAGAGGAGTTTGGAAACAGGAACAGTAAGGAGGCCTATATAGACTCTTAAGGCTATCACAAAGACCAATCAGCCAAGATCGACTATTATCGGAAGATAAAGATGGTAATCTCTAACAAACAACGATGATGTTCACAAGAGATGGACAGAATACTGTAACGGTCTGTACAACTATGAGCTTCATCCAATACCTCAATCTCAAGGTAAGAAGCCCTGCAGTACAGGAAGAAAGCCAGAAGTACTAGGTGGAAGTAGGAAGCAGCAGTGAGAGTCAGCAGCGCAAATCACCAGGCGTGGACAATGTACCTGCTGTTTACTGAAAAATGGAGAGAATCGATACAAAAGCCTTACACATCTCTGCCAAAAAAATCTGGAAACAGAAGAAATGGCCAAAGGGTGGCACAGTCACTGGTGATTCCGCTTCCTAAGAAGGCAATCTAAAACAATGCCAAAATTACAGAACTATACGCCTTTATTAGTCATCCCAGCAAGTCATGCTCCGTGTTTTCCTTAACCGACTGAAATCCAAGGCAGAGGAACTACTTTCAGAAGAGCAAGCTGGCTTTAGGGCTGGTCGGAGCACTGTGGAACAAATTTCAACTGTAGGTCCTCATTGAAAAACACTACAACATCAGAAGGACCTGTTCCATAATTTCATTGACTTCAAGAAAGCCTTCGACAGGAGATTTGCATGATGGTCCTGGCAAGCCTCAGAGGATTCAACATCGACGAGGGGCTAGTCAAGTCATCCAAGCCCTTTACGAACACTCAAGCAGCTCAGTGCTTTTAAACAACATGGCAGAGGAGTTCTTCCCAACAACTGTTGGTGTAAGGCAGGGGTGCCTCCTTTCCCTGTTTTTCAATCTCTTTCTGGAGCAAATTATGTTTGGACACCTCGAGGATAGGCAGACTTCCATATCCATTGGTGGAAGGCCTGTCTGCAATCTCTCGCTTTGCAGATGACAATTGACTTGATGGGCAGTAGCAAGGAGGATTTGCAAGATCTCACCACCAGACTTGACTCGAGAGCCAGGGCTTATGGCATGGAAGTCAGCCAGAAAAGTCGAAGGTCATGGTAAACAGCACTAAAGACATTAATGTCAACATCACCATGAATGGTGAATCCTTGCCAAAGAAGTACCAGCTTTAAATACCTAGGAGCAACACTATCGAAAGATGGCACCTGCACAGCAGATGATTCGTATCAGGTTGCTACACGCCATGCTGCAGCTATGGCAAGACTATCCAGGATCTGGAAGAGTAATATCAATTTTCACGTCAAATGCAAGCTGTACAAGGCTTGTTGTCTCCATCTTTCTTTATGGTTGTGAGGCATGGACACTTCAGACGAGAGACCGAACGAAGAATACAGGCTTTTGAAAACTAAATGCCTGAGGAAGCTACCTTGGCATCTCCATACAGAGAGCACAAAAACAATGATTATGTATTAACCACAGTCAGAAACTTAGTGGGCCCCCAGCAACCTCTACTCCGAAACCTGTGAAAAACGACGTAGACTAGCATGGTTGGTCACCTCACCCGACACAACAACCTGTCAAAAACCATTCTACAAGGCACAGTTGAAGGTGGACGCAGAAGAGGACGTCAAAGGACAAGCTGTGAAAATGTAAAGACATGGACAAGATATGACAATGCAGAACTGCTGTCGACTACAACTGACAGGAAGGCATGGAGGAAAAAATGTCTTCTTCGGCTCTCAAATCCCCCCAACGACTCTCGGAAAGAGTCAAGGATTGTACGGGAGTGAGTGAGTGAAACACAATGTGACGACCACAATTGTGACAACACTGTGAACACAGTATGAAATCATCTTCACACTGTGGAATTCGAGCGTTTTAACATTTTTCATATGTCAGGGATAAATCACAGTGTGAGACCGAACGCCACCATGTGAACACTTGTGGAAACGCTGTGTCCTTTACAGCAGGGTGTACTTCAGATTAGACTTTCAAATCTTCAAAACTTCAGATATATTTGTGTTTCACACTGTGGGATATTGTGTTCCTTCCAGCAGGGTAGGTCTTCCGTCAAAACACGACCTCTATCTTTATGACAATGGACATTGATGAAATTAGAATTGAGGATTGAAAGCTTTATAGCAAGAGATTCGATCCTTATAAAAAAGCCCTAAATCCAACTTTGATTAGATCCGAGTTCTTCATATTCAAACCATTGTTCATTGAATTTAAAGTATTAGTCGATTTATATATATATATAATATATATATAAGTATATATACTATATAATATATATATAATATATACTATAATATATAATTATAATAATATATATATATATATATAATATTAGTAATATTATATAGTAGTATACTATATATGGTCGTATCCCAGCGAAAAGTGTAACGCGCGAAAAAGTGAGTCCAAATATTAGAACCTCTTTGACTGAACATAATTTAGTGCTTGAACCCACTTAAAGTCAACATATCACCTATCCGTGGTGATAAATTGCCACGCTTAATCGTCCAAATTGACTTTTGACTGGCAGAAGGGGTAAAGTAAAAAACATATATTTTTGCATGGTTCCTACAGTTAGAACACGTACCCCTAATTTTGATACAGTCAGAATTTTGAGCGGCTCCTTATATATACATATCTTCCTCTCCAAATATGTCATTCATTCCATCAAATAAACTCTAACAATAGCATTAACATTCGGTAAGAGCAGGAGGCTTGCTGCTCCTAATTTCCTTGTATTTGCCATATCTCATTAAGTTATATTAGAATAGTTTAATACAGGTATCTTCATATTCATGTTTCTTACGAAGAATAGGGTAATGTCATATCTAGAAGAAGGTGTTCATCAAAATTGAATCCGCATTAGCATTGTTTTAATATTGAACTAGTATTGTCACGTAACCTAATGCTACAGGTAACTATTCGTGCTTACATTAATTCTTACACTAACTAGTTAAAATCAGAAAACTACTCACTGCTAGATAAAGATGAAAAATATACTTTGAACACGCTGAGATCCATGATATGCGAAAATTATTCATAGTATAGAAGGTAGACAACATCATGTAATCAGGTAAAGCAAATGATTGTGAGGTAACATATTCTGGTGAATAGTAACTGCTTACATTATATTTTACAATATAATGATTTCGTAGCAATAATTGGCATAGTGCCCATGTCGAAAATATTTTCGCCAATATGATGGATAATTGAAATTAGAAAACCTAAAAAAATAACAGAAAGGCTAAATTCTAAAACGACCAGTTTTCATAAAATCGGTTATAAAATAAGAAGAGTTATGGAAGGTTTAGTTAACAGTCCTAAGTTGGTCTCCTTCGGTGATGAGGAGATCCTCAATTGGGCACCATCGGCTTCAAAATGGCCGATCGTCATGCTCCATTCATTTTGCCTACACAAATTTCAGATTTTCCCCCATTTTCTCTTTCGAAAATATTTTACCTCCTCTGAGCTCAACATTATGTTTGTGTTGAAATCATTTTCCCATGACATATTTTTGAGCTCAGAAGTAAAGAAGACTACAAATCTCTTGAGAAGAAAGAAATGTGGGAGAAACCTTCTGAAAAATTTGTGTACAAAATGAATGGAAAGTTGTACATAAGATCGCCTTTTGAGCCGTGCTGCTTGAGGCCATAGAGGAACTGCTTTCAAACTTCCATACTTATTTATCGTACGATGAAACTTTTTTGTGTCTTCCAGACATGCGTATTCTAGCCAGGAATCCGTACAGGTGAAAATGGAGGGCTGAAGAGGCTGCGGATGAAGCCGTGGTAGGCTAAGTGGAAGAGATCGTGGGTGCAAGTTGGGTAGGAGTGAGTAGGGTATCGTCCTGGTATGAGAATGGTATAGCAAGCAAGGCAGGAAGGGTAGGGGGGATTTGGTAGTTGAGGCGGGTCAAGGAGAAAGAGAGGAATGTCGTTTGGCGAAAGCTGCACAGCGAGGGTGTGCAGGTGCATGGACTCGTTGGGAAGAGTGGGCAGAAAAAGGTTTCCTGGACAACTCAGGGACGATGTCGTCTGGGAGCGTGCGCATTTATGATCAGTTCCACCCTTCGATGTCCTGCCAACGCCAGTAAATTTGAAAGAGGTGGGGTTGGTGTGGAGGAATTGACAGCTGCAAGGTTTGCAAGATAAGGCAAGAGGGTCATAGAACATTGTCCTGTCAGCTTGTGGAGGTTTATTGCAAGCCTATAACGTGGAGGCATAAACCAGGTGGAAGGAGATGAGCTTTGGGCAAGGCAGCGGATGAGGCGAGGAAGAAGAAGGACCCACCGAGGTGAGGGGTATAAGTTGTCATGAGGGGACTAAGGTGCAGCAAGTCTAGGCAGAGCAAGGTGTGGGTGGGTTGTTAGCTGCTGCTGACGACGGGAGGTGGTGTAGATGAGGGGAAAGCAACTGTGCCGGACAGAGGTTTGTAGTGACAGCCCCTGCGGCCGGATATGGTTTATGGCTTAAGTCAGTCCCGGAAAAATTGTGATGGTGGAGTTGACAAGCTGCATGGGAGACAAGGATAGAGGAGGCCAGGGAGAGGAAGTTTGGATAGGCGGGGAGTCTGAAAAGTCAGGAGGTGAGTCAGAATGGGTTGGGGAGCGGAGGTGGCACACTGTCGAGGTCGAGGTGCAGGGGGTTTGGCGGGAGGTTCGCGCTTAGAAGGTGCATCCGAGCAATGGGTTCCAAGTGGTAGGGAGGGGGAGAGGGTGTTAGGAGTGTGGGGAGCCGAGACGGCTCGGCTTGGGTGGGTTCAAAGGCGTTTAGTGCTTTCTAGACGATCTCTTTTGGCATGTTAGGTGTACGGGGGTGCTGTTCAGGGAATCCATCATAGCATGGCCAGCCAGGGGGAGGTGTACAGTACTTAAATGGCGAAAACACCGATGATCCCTGGTGTGCTGCTGACGACCCGTTGACACCTGCGGAATTTAGATCTTCCGTATTGTTTATTGCTGTCTGGTTGTTTGTTTAATCTACCAAGCAGACCTAAAGTGTGAAAAATTGAAATTAATAATACAAATTATAATAAATAATAAATAATAATAATAATAATAACAATAAAATAAGTCCTATAATAATTTTCTAATACAATATCTGTCGTTTTTTTATTATTATTAATTATTATTAATTTTTTTTTTTTTTTTTGGTTGCTCGAAGCGCTTTACATAATATTATCACCCCATTCACAGGATTTAATTCCATACTTGCTGGCAGCAGAGGGTTTTAGAAGCCAAATACAAGTGTTATTTTGTTGATGCACTTCCTAAACTTCGACCTACTTTACAAAGTTCGTTGAACTCGCCCAATATTTTGGCCTCGATGCCCAATATCAAAAATATTGGGCTGCAAGAGGGGGAATCCTCAAACTTTGTATAAATTACACTGTGATTAGTTAAGGAAAGTGAGATAACCAGAGAGATTAATATTTTTGTTTTGTTTTTAGAGGGAGACCAAACAATTTTATTTCTCTGGGGGGCATTTTTGGGGCGGTATTTTTTTTCATGTTAATAATCCAGAAAAAATGTGGGGGGGGGGGGTTAAGAATCCTCAGTAAAAAAAATATAGATGATACAAATATGGGGGGGGGCTTATTGTTAAAATCCTCGGTATAGATAATAATGATAATATTAGATGTCCTATTTTCGGTCAATACAAGGATATACTGAACTCGCTTTTCAAAATATTCGACTCGCTTCGACTCGTCCAATATTAAAAAGCTCGTCAAATATTCCTTGTATCAACCTCAAGGTCATCCAATATTCTATAACTATTGTGCACATTTTTTTTTTCTGCAAATAAAAATGTACCTTTGAAATAGATACCATGCATGGTTATAATACTATACATTAAAAATTCACTATTTAGATGGCAATATCCATAGAATAGGGTTAACTTTGGCAAATGTTTGAGTCATAAACTGAGATAATATCCTTCCACCGTAGAAAACTGAGATAATCTCCTACCACCGTAGAAACTGAGATAATCTCCTTCCACCGTAGAAACTGAGAAATCTCCTGCCACCTTAGAAACTGAGATAATCTCCTACCACTGTAGAAACTGAGATAATCTCCTAACACCCTAGAAACTGAGATAATCTCCTACCACTGTAGAAACTGAGATAATCTCCTATCACCGTAGAAACTGAGATAATCTCCTATCACCGTAGAAACTGAGATAATCTCCTACCACTGTAGAAACTGAGATAATCTCCTGCCACCTTAGAAACTGAGATAATCTTCCTACCACTGTAGAAACTGAGATAATCTCCTACCACTGTAGAAACTGAGATAATCTCCTATCACCGTAGAAACTGAGATAATCTCCTAACACCGTAGAAACTGAGATAATCTCCTACCACTGTAGAAACTGAGATAATCTCCTACCACTGTAGAAACTGAGATAATCTCCTACCACTGTAGAAACTGAGATAATCTCCTACCACTGTAGAAACTGAGATAATCTCCTACCACTGTAGAAACTGAGATAATCTCCTACCACTGTAGAAACTGAGATAATCTCCTACCACTGTAGAAACTGAGATAATCTCCTACCACTGTAGAAACTGAGATAATCTCCTACCACTGTAGAAACTGAGATAATCTCCTACCACCCTAGAAACTGAGATAATCTCCTTCCACAGTAGAAACTGAGATAATCTCCTACCACCGTAGAAACTGAGATAATCTCCTACCACCGTAGAAGCAGAATCAGAAACAAAAGACTGAAACAAGGAGATCCAACAACAAACAATGAAATTATAATTAACCAGGTATGTCCATGTAGGCCCTATAATTCTAATTTCATAATAATGATCGGCTTGAAATGATTACTTATGATGTTTGTGTGTGTCTGTCTGTTCGTGTGTGTGTGAGGGTATGTGTACTTATGTAAACTTGTGAACAGAATACTAAATCACACAAATAATTAGGTTTCAGAAAACCTTTATTTAAGTAAACTATTCTAACAAGGATTACAGTATAGGTTATAAACAAAGTACAAACATATGAAGATAGTAACAGATTTATACAGTTTAATGATTAACAATGATTCTTAGCTATTCTTCTTCTCTGATGATTCTTGGTATCTTGCTTGAGTATCCTGACGATGACTGTCTGTCTGAAGTCAGCCCCTGTCCTGGATTAGACTTCTAGACCAATGATTCCGTCCCGTCTCTTAACTCCAGTTACAAATCATAAATCCTAAACACCCTGTCAAATTAGATACAAATATAACCCAATTGTAGTGATATGTTCAAACCCCAAACATATTATACCGAGTGAGTCAAAAAAAACTTTACACCTAGAAAAATGTCAATAAAAAGAAAACTAATTTATAAACCCTAAATTATTTTACATATTCTGAAAGAGTAACTCCTCCCGCATCTTCTGGTACCATTTTTGTGTGGTATGTCTTTACGCTTGGATGAACACGACGCATTGTTTGCTAACATGCAAATTTCGAATTGTGCCAGGGTGGGGATGAAATTGAAACAACAAAAGCTGACAAAAAAGCAACTCCAGCATGAATAGAATGGCATAACTTTTTAACGAAAATGTATTCCGCGTAATAACTTGGCAGGGGTGTTGTTACACATATGGCCTACATCTTGTATAAAAATGGGATAAATCTGTAGAGTCAGGCATGAGTGAGCACACGTCAAAGACAAAATAATCTCTTTTCAAAAGTATTAGGAGGCCTTTTTAGGTCTGTCAGTGGCAATTTACTCTTTGATGTGTACTCATTCGTGCATTACTTGACGAGTCAATCTAATTTTCATACAAAATGTAGTCAATATGTGTAACAGCAATCCTGCCAAGTTATTAAGCGGAAGACATTTTCGTTAAAAAGTTATGCTATTTTATTCATGATGGAGTTGCTTTTTTTTGTCAGCTTTTGTTGTTTCAATTTCATCCCCACCCTGGCACATTTCGAAATTTGCATGTTCGCAAACAATGCGTCGTGTTCATCCAAGCGTAAAGACATACCACACAAAAATGGTACCAGAAGATGCGGGAGGAGTTACCCTTTCAGAATATATAAAATAAATTATGGTTTATAAATTGGCTTTCTTTTTATTGACATTTTTCTAGGTGTAAAGTTTTTTTGACTCACTCGGTAGATATATCAATTAACATTCTATTGACAGGTTAAAATACATTTTATTCAGAATGAATAATATTCTTTTCCAAAAGTATCTTTCCTCACATCCATCACTTTGTTATAGTAGATAGATGGTGGTATATAGTATTTCTCAATCTTGTATATGATACTAACACACTATTCTTGACATTTTAACTAAACATAAATATGTAACTTATAGTAATGTAACATCATAGTAATTATTCAGCACCTAAGACTCATAATGAAATTGTATTCTTAACATTACTCAATCACACTCCATAACTTTTACAATAAGTAATATTGAAATAATATGTACTTACAACTTCCTGTTGGTGTTTACTGATTTATAATGATTCCAATTTTGCCTATGTGGAATCCCTAAACCCGGACTATCAGGTTGTCCTTAACAACACACTTGTTGTACTCACCGAGAGCTGAATATAGTATTCTGATGAACAACTCGTAAAACTTTTGTGCAGTATCTCTAACAAGTAGTTTCTCTGTTGAATTACAGCAGCTTCTGATTTAGATCAGATTTTAACTAACTTTACAGTAATTTTCTCCCATGCATAGACCTAATGGTCAAGAGTTTTGGATGCCCAATATTCTTAGAAAGTATTGTGACGTATACGCCCTCTCAATATCATTGGCTAATGCCTGATCACTCATTTTGTCCCTTGCATCTGATTGGTTAGAACTTTCACTTCCTGTACCAGCCTGTACCAACTTTGTTTCTTCTTGGAAATGTCTGCTGGTCTCGTGTGCCAGTGTCTACATTTAACCCCCATTCATATCTCTCTTTTTACCTTTTGTGGTCATAAAGGGCCTGTCCCACAGGCGGCGATCGTTGTGGCGACAACCTGATAATTTCATAATTATAAGGAGTTAATCTTTAAAAAGGCGATTATAAACATACATACGACTCTATCTAAGCTAGGCTACAACAGCAACTTGCTACCACACTCACAACAGAAAGATCGCCAGTTGTTGCAACAACGATCGCCTCCAGTGGGACAGCCCCTTAAGGCTTCCTTCAGGGATAGTCCTAAGAAATCTGACTCACAAGTTGTGTGACGTCTAAGTTCTTACTAAGAAACTTTTATCGGAAATATTCTCTTTCCTTCCTGTGAATTTTCATTCCTAACTTTGGAATGTTTTACCCATAAAGACTTGTATTTAACATTCATATAGTTAATACATAAAGAAATAACAAAACATCAAATTGAAATTAACACATTAATTTCCTTCTTTAAAGTACCATAACATAGTGAAGAAATTATTATAAAATAATTGATACAGTTATAATTATGCAATTATAATCATCATCACATGATACATACAATAAACACAGTCATCTCTTGACACCCCCCTCCCCGGAATCGTTAAAAAAAACTGTTGTAATAACACCATTCTATCTTTTGCCTTTACCTGGTCGCATATTTCTCTTAATCTTGTTTAAAAAAAAAACAGAAATATTTGAAAGGAGGCAGATCCCCCCCCCACTCTTTTTTTTTTTTTTTTTTTTTTTTGGCCAACGTTGGGATTACTTTGTTTAACTTATCACACGAAAAAGACTCCTAAATCACATGGGCTAAACCTATTTGATCTACTAACAATTTAGTCTAATTTGCAATTGGTCTAAGATATACTTGGTCTAATTCTACTTGGTATATTGACCAATTCGTCTAATTGCCAATTCGTCTAAAAGCCAGATGGTCTAATTGCATTTTCGTCTAATGCCCCAAATGCATATTTGGTCTGACTATTACAAGTTTGTTATTGGAATTGACCAAGTGGTGATAGACCAAGTGGACATTAGACGAACTGGGCATTAGACGAGATGAGAATTAGACGAAATGGTAAATAGGCGAAGTGCCCCTTACAAAAGTCCTGTGGTATTCCTATGGTATTCCGAATGTCCTGTGGTATTCGTATGGTATTTTCTGAATGTCCTGTGGTACTCCTATTGTATTTCTATGGCACAATAAAATACCATAGAAGTACCATAAAGAAATACCACACAGGAAAAGGGTAACCATAAGAATACCATACAGCAGTGCTGTGGTATTTGGCACAAATACCGTATGTATGGTATTGATGTATGTTTTTTTGCGCAAATACCATATGTATGGTATTTCTGTAGGTTTTTTTGGCACAAATACCATATGTAATGTGTGGGTTTTTTTGGCACAAATACCATATGTATGGTATTTATGTATGGTTTTTTTGGCACAAATACCATATGTATGGCATTTATGTATGTTTTTTTGGCACAAATACCATATGTATGGTATTTATGTATGTTTTTTTGGGCACAAATACCATATGTATGGTATTTATGTATGGTTTTTTGGCACAAATACCATATGTATGGTATTTATGTATGTTTTTTTTTTGGCATAAATACCATATGTATGGTATTTTATGTATGGTTTTTTTGGCACAAATACCATATGTATGGTATTTATGTATGGTTTTTTGGCACAAATACCATATGTATGGTATTTTATGTATGGTTTTTTGCAGCAAAATACCATATGTATGTTGTTGTTTTTTGGCATAAATACAATATGTATGGTATTTATGTATGGTTTTTTGGCACAAATACCATATGTATGGTATTTTATGTATGTTTTTTTTTGGCACAAATACCATATGTATGGTATTTATGTATGGTTTTTTGGCACAAATACCATATGTATGGTATTTATGTATGGTTTTTGGCACAAATACCATAATGTATGGTATTTATGTATGGTTTTTTTGGCACCAATACCATATGTATGTTTGTTGTTTTTTTGGCATAAATATAATATGTATGGTATTTATGTATGGTTTTTTTGGCACAAATACCATATGTATGGTATTGCTGTATGGTTTTTTGGCTCAACTACCATATGTATGGTATTTCTGTATGTTTTTTTTGGCACAAATACCATATGTATGGTATTGCTGTACGGTTTTTTGGCACAAATACCATATGTATGGTATTGCCGTATTGTTTTTTGGCACACATTGCTGTATGGTATTGCTGTATGTTTTTTTGGCACACATTGCTGTATGGTTTTTGGCACAAATACCAAATGTAGGGCACAAATACCACATGTATGGGAGCCTCTGTTACAATCGCCCCGTGTTACAATTATAGTCTCGGTCTCCCCTACCATCGGGGGCTGCGATTTCATGTGACAACGGTCAGGGGTGGGGGAGAACGGAGACCCCGGAATGGGAATTATAAAGGCTTCCTAAATATTTGTATACCCAAAATTAGAAATAGAATGATTTATTTCACATAATTTATTATGCAGAAACTAATGACAATTTTAAGAATATAAGGTTGGAACAAATAAAACATATTCCACAAAATACGACCTGAAGACATAGTTAAATCGTTAAATCATTGTATTTTCATTTGTTTGTGATCGCGAAGCGCGAGCTAAAAATTTTGCTCTATAATAACATTAATCATTGTATTCACTAGCTGATAATCACTACTAGAAAATACAATTCCGAAGAGCGAGTGAAAATCTCCTTAATCAACGTTTTACAATATATATATATATATATATATATATATATATATATATATATATTTATGTTTGTAATCCCTTTCTGAATATGGTCACTCTTTATAAGGATATGGACCTGAAAACAAAGAATTTAAAGAAATTTAAAAGTTTATTTCCATCACATTTGGACAAGTGGGCAAATACAAAATTTATCCAAATTATTTAGAAAATAAAAACAAAATGTGAAGCTTTGAAAATCAAGGGGACACGTCCCCCTGATTGACGCCAAATTTGGAGAAGAATTAATTATACACTAGATCGGAATAAATAAAGCACCCCAAAGAGACATATAATATAGGCTAATATCCAAAATTCACAATAGAATGACCTACCTCACACATTATGCCAAAGTTACAAATAAAGCGTTGTAACAAATAAAAGAATAAATGAATATAGGGACCTGAAGAAAGATTATTAGTTTAATTATTGTCTGGTGTTTTTGTTTGCAAGTGAAGCGCGAGCCGAAAATTGTGCTTTTTAATGACCTGAACTTGGTACATTTTACGCACACTGTGCTTCTTCGTCTATTATATGTACATATATTTTTGTTAAGCTTTAAAAATCGAGGGTGGACGATCCCCCAGAAAACAAAAATCGATGGGGGGGGGGACTCGATCGTCCCCCTGTCCACCCGGGACGCCACCAATACCTACCGTTGTGTAGTATTGTCACAGGATATTTTTTTTTTCTAAGGGATAGTTTCTTACAGGAATTGACTAAGTGGTGTTTGACCAAGTCGACTTAATTAGACGAAATGGGAATTAATTAGACCAAAAGGTAATTTGACGAACTGATTGAAGACAAACATCCAACAGGGATGAAACCAACGGGCATTAGTCAAAGTGGATTTATGGTAGTTTACTGCTGAAGTTTGGTAGTCGTATGGTATTCATGTGGTACTTCATGTGGTACTATGGTAATTAGCTCATTTGGATACAATGTTTTTGTATGCACAAATCAGTATTTTGTGAAGCTTACCTCATTAAGTAGTAATTGCCTGCATATTAATATTTTTTCTTTTAGGGAAATATATTTCCTAAACACAAAGTAACATCAAGAGCGATAGTTTTGACATTTGCATTATTATCAAGAGATATAGAAAATAACTCACTGTGACCCAAAATATGTTTGCTAAATAGGGGTATATATATAGCAGTGTATGGTATCGTTGGGTGTCTAGCAGCAGTCCTGTGGTAAAGGCGTGTGGTATCCCTGAATTAACGGCGTGTGGTGTTCCGGTCGTAACGGTATGTCATAATCCTGGTAAATGTGTGCGGTAGTGATGTGTGGTACTAGTTTGGGATAATATTAGGTATTTTTGCTGTATGGTACTCCTGTATGGTATTTTTTGTGGTACTTGTGCTAAAATACCATAGGAAATCCTGTGGTATTTGTGCCAAAATACCATAGGAAACCCTATGGTATTTTGGCTGTATGGTACCGCTGTATGGTATTTTGTGTGGTATTTGTGCCAACAAACCAAAGGAAATCCTATGGTATTTTGGCTGTATGGTACTGCTGTATGGTATTTTGTGTGGTATTTGTGCCAAAAAACCATAGGAAATCCATGGTATTTTGGCTGTATGGTATTTTGTGTGGTATTTGTGCCAAAAAAACCATAGGAAATCCCATGGTATTTTGGCTGTATGGTACTTCTGTATGGTATATTGTGTGGTATTTGTGCAAAAAAACCATAGGAAAATCCTGTGGTATTTTGTATGGTACCGTTGTGTGGTACCACACGACATTTTTGTAAGGGGCTCTTTAGACCAAAGGTTAATTAGACAAACTGGTTATAGACGAAGTCAAAGACATTAGTCAAAGTGTTCCTTCTTCTCTTTCTTTTTCTTGTCTCAACTTTTAACTCCCTTCTTTATCCTCTACCTCACTTATTTTCTTTTTCGCTGAACCTTTCAATATAAATGAGTAAAAGTATGATAACAATGCACTGGCGTAAATCCATTTGCGATTTATATTCATCAGGGGGGGGGGGATGGCGCTTTGTATTATTATGTAACATCCACCCCCACCCCCTGATGAAAAGCATTCTTTACGGATTTACGCCAGTGTAACAATGAATATAACTTAAATGAAGTAAGTGCTTTTCAATGTCATCGACCAATGAAATGAATTTGTATATCCTTTTGTAAATGTAATGTAGTATCTATTGTAAATGTAATGTATTTTCTATTATTTGTGAATCCGATGTAAAAAGAATATCCAAATGGACAATAAATTAATATTTATTCAATTCAATTCAAGTGGGTTTAGACCAATGGCAATTTACCTTCTATGGTCAATTGTGTCTGTGCCTGTTGAATGAATGTGTCTGTTTACTGGGACGCCCTCGATAAAGACATGAATTTTCTTTGGCACGATTTCGCTGGGATCATGAGCTGCAGTTTTTCTTGAATTCTCTACCTGAAAACCAAAGCGGTATTACAATGGCAAATATCAGGCATGGATCGGGACTGGAGGGGGGGGGGGGCCTGCCGGACCCAGACCCCCTAAACCCAAAATTGTGAAGAAAAAAAGGTGCCAAAATCGGGGATTTCAGTCCTTTACCCAAATTCCTCCCCTTACCCCTCCAGTAATTTTGACCGTTATAACCTATAAAAATTTGGGGTGTACAAAAATCTGAAATTTCAATTTTGCCCCCCCCCCCCATTCCCTCCCCCTCATGAAATCCTGGATCCGCGCCTGGATAGAAACCTAAAAGAAGAATGATAGTTTTTGCTTCTTTTTATTTCGTATTTTTTGGTATTTTTTTGTATTTTTTTTTCCGTATACCATAGGCCTTTTAAGCGTGTATCTCTGGTGACCCTTTTACAAACCGTCAACATAGTTTAATGTGTGACAAAAAAATGATTGGACATGCACATACCAGGCGCGGATCCAAGAAAATCGAATTGAATGCATTTCGGGGGCCCAATTGTCTGGGGACCAAAGTGGCTCTATTATGTTTACGCATGGGCCCGGTAAGTTCATTGTGTGACTCCAGTCTGCGTCCGCTACTGCATACCCTGGGCGCCGTCCCCTCCTCCGCCCCTCTACCAATGTCACTACTGCAATCATGAGTTGCAATGGTACTTCAAGAGTTCTGTCAACCTAACTGTTATCAATATTTACTTAATTGTCGTCTGGGTATGACCAATCGCATGGTCTACGTGACATATTCCTTGTTTACTTTTAGGCTACTCGTATGAAAATTGCGCCCCGAGATATTTGTGTATTACCCCGGTTCACGAAAAGTGCGAACGAGCTCTTGTGACATGTGCGTTCTGTTCTGATGAAACTGCTGTCCGGATTATCATCACACCAAACTAACTATAAATTCCACTCTTTTCTGAGGAATATATCAATCCATATTGAGAGATTGATAAAGCAACATGGCTGATCTACATATCGTTCTGAACTTCTTTGAGAAGATTGCTAAGCCTCCTCAGCAAGAATCGTACGTGGGCGGAATGAAGTACATATTTGAGGAGTATGTCAAGAAGGAACCGAGCTTTGTATTAGGTCACCTACACCAGAACCTCGACCCAAATGGTGAGATAGGATTCTAAAATTGATTGAAGTTTCATTACTTGCACTATGAACAGAAAACAGTAATACATTCTGTGTCAAATAAAATTGTACAAGTAGAAAACATTTTTTTTATAGTATGAAGATTAATCATAACCTGGTATTGCTTGGTATTTTCATAAAGCGGGGAAATCAGAATTTCTTCTGCAATTTTTTCATCACATTTGGTGCTGTAATTTTTGAGATATGACTAGTTTTCTACAATCAAGATTAATCTATATTTCGCACGCCGTCTCATGCCTTTGTGTAGGTTTCGCATAATGGCCACGAATTCAGCACTCCAGAACAATGAAGTGCGCAATTTCTTCGTCGCACAAAACTTTACTTTTGTTTTACGAAAGTAAATTATACAGAACACAGCGCATCATCAAGGACAATCTTTTGGCTTTAATTTGGTACCACATAGGCCTACACACATTATTTGAAAACATTTCACACCTAAATTATTTTTTCCCCGACTGTAGGCCTACCATTTTTTTTTTTTTTGTTGACACAGACTGTACATTGGAAAAATCAATGGAGCTATAGAAATATTATTATCTAATTATTAATCAATGATTTATTATCATTATTATTCCATTACCACATATAGGCCATGTATCATGAGTATGCACAATTCCCGAAAATAACAGGATTTCCAGTTGTTTAATGACGAGTAGGACCAAATTAGGATCAAATATTTAAATAATACATGTAGTAATAGTAATTATTGTCATAGTAATCGAAATAATTGTTGTTATAAACCTGTTTATTCAATTAAGACATGTGACAAAAATATGGGAGGTTTTCATTCTAGGTTTATACAAGTACGTGAACTATGTGGGGTTTACTAATGGAGACTTCCAAGCATTCCAGGCGGGCAAGCCCCCGGCAAAATGGATAGAAGTAGCCACCAAAGGTCTCGGACCAAGGGGGCATCAAACTTGTTATCCAGGTAACTATGACAGCCATTTATTTTTTCCACTTTTTTTTTCCACAAGTTTTTGGAGGTTTGGATGGGTGAGAACAGCCAATATAAACCGACATAGTGAAATATTTTATCAATTTGTTTATTTTGAGACAGTGGTTCTGAGTTGTAAACGATATTGAAGGTTGGTACAGATGGTGTAGAGGACGGGAGATTGCCCGCCCCGCCCCATTTGTGCAGTAAACCAATCTAACACAAATGGCGTCGATTACGTAACTGTCACGTGATTAAATCTAGCTTTAAACGATTACTGACACTTCAGACTTTTCCTCTCCCCCCCCCCTTTTTTTTAAAGCCAGTACGAACCAGCAGCATTGTATCACCATCTCAAGCCCTTAACATGCTTAACTACTCAATTTTGCCCTGATCCCTTACCCATAATGCAACATCCGGAGCAGTGTAGTCTTATAACACAGACTAGCTTGTTATAACACACAGTCAGTGAGAGTGTTGGTCAGTTGGCTCTCGCTTTAACAATCGATTCCCTGATATAATGAATAGAGAAACTACTTTAGAAAGTTAAACTCTGCGGCGAATTTGTCCTGTGATATGACTTGGAAATTAAGTACACTGTTCGTCATAAAGGTGGAATATTTTTTTCTGGCTCAAGCGACATAATGTTGCTTAGTTATTAATTTCTTGAATGTGTTTGTCACCACTTTTACTTTCTGGGATCCTGGGTATATCTTGGACGTTCCCTCAACCCTTCCCGGGGATTTTTCTTCAAAAAAGTTCGTCACCCCCAGAAGATGGCCTTTTTCGTAATTTTTTCTTATTTTGGGGGCCCTTTTTTGTTGACGCGACCCACCAAGGCCCCCCTCAGTCCTACCCCAAGGAAACACGTCTGAGGCGGAGATTTGTTATTGTTCTTTAAATTAAATCTAGATTTATGGTTACAGGCTCGACTCTTTTGTCTAGGGGAGGGGTCAAAATTTATTTTGATTGGGGTTCAACATTCATTTTATTCATTTTTACACCATGGAAATTTCTATCTTCCCTAAATTGTATTGTAAAATCTCAACCAAACATAAATTAAAATTAAAGTATTATCAATAATGACTATTTACAGCCTTGTCATCAAGGCACGTATGTTCCAACCGCTCGTTTACTGGGCGCATCCATGTTGAAATGTTATAATTAGCATAACCACTGAACCGGTTCCGTGAACTTCCGTGAACTTTGCGAACTTTGCCCGCTGTAATTAGCTCCTCCCGTTCGTTAATGAGCAAGAAAACCTCTCAAAATATGTTATTTTCCGGTGTGCGCGTCCGGGTGAGCAAATATAAATGAATATTTATGAGAAGATATGAATCAAGCTCGTTTAATTAAAGTTACTTATTTCTCACAAAACTGACCCAAAGTGACATATATTTCCAACAAGAAAAAGTTTGTAAAATTTTTGAATATTTATGAATAATATTTTATTTTCTCATTTTTTTTTCCTTTCCGAATTTTTACAGCTTTACCGACCTTTATATTTAAAAACTATAATATATTTTTTATAATTTCTATCATTTCCGGGAGATGAATATGAAAAACGTTGATGTTAGAAGCTCCAGAAAACAGGTAATTTTCAACGAATTGAAACAGTGCTTTCCGTGTATCGCATGGAGCTACTAGTTTTGAGTATACTGTATATGCAATGTATCTAGAGGGTTAGGCTATAATAAAGTAAGTTATATTAAATATAGTCAGTGTATGAACAACAGTTACTTGGAGGACAGGTATATTTTGTGAGATGTATTTAGTAATTTAATCATGGAAGCCTGCGCGGTAGTAACCGATGGAGCTACTAAATTAAGTAAGCCTACGGACGTATCTAACATAATTATTGTCATTAGTTTTACAATGCAAAGTTTGACACATGTTTGTAGATTATGTGCTAACTCTACCTGGCCTTATTTATATTATAATCGATCTATGAAATTAAAATGACAAATGCTTTACTTTTTTTTATATCATATAAAAATATAATTAAAAAAAAACACACAACAATCAATGCAGACAAAACAAAATGGGAAAACTTTTCATTGCCATTATGCACTTGATAATTATTTTCGAATTAATAAGCTTTCAGAAATTTATAGCCTTTA
>CALNVZ010003433.1:37743782-37782295 GCA_940671915.1 Paracentrotus lividus
AAAAAAAAAAAAAAAAAACGCAAAATGAAATGAAAGAAAATAAAACTCGTATAAATGTGGAAATATCGAGGGAACATTTTTAGCAATGATTAGTAAAATGAAATAAAACTCGTATAAATGCCTAAATATCTAGGGAACATAATTAGCAAAATTGGTTGGGTACACAAAAAATTAAAGGCCTATAACTTGTGTGATTTCCTAAACGCTTAGAGAGCATTTTGATTGATATTACAGAGTTAATTGCAAAGATTTTCATGATGTTTATTTCATTTAACCATTGATTTCTCTGTTATCTCCTACTCCCTTTTTATATCAATATATTCGGATAGGACTCTGAAGTACCCGAAGCTAGCTATGGTGCCTTCGAAGCGGATTGGAAGACAAAAACCGGTGCGACGATAATAACCGATGCATTCCCATCCGATATCAAGGGTGGAGATATCGCTCTCTACAAAAGGCTTCGACCCGGACTTAGTCCGTTCGTTTATGTTCTCCGATGTGAAATAATTCCGGGGGCATCAGTGGAGAATGTTCTCAAGCTTGTGCCGACCTTGAAGGAGAAACTAACAGCGGGAGGGATCCCATACAGTGATGTGGCCTCCTACAGTATTTGCTATTTGATAGGCAAATAGACTGTATGGAATATCATTGCAGGGGGGGGGGGTCCTTAAACCCCCTGGCCCGTATTCTGTTCCGGGGTTTAGAGTTGTGCTGTCGCACGAAAATAGTAAGGGTAATGAGACGAGAATGCAACGCTGATTTGCACGCTTCTCTATGAAGCGTCAGTGAAGCGTGCGTCCTATCGTACGAAAGTAGATTCAGATGACGTCATTCGGGATCAATTATGTACACACATTTCTAAAGAATTCTAAACTAGGGGTATCTATTAGGTGGTTTAGAATTTGATATGGCTTTGCGAGTTTTATGTCGGAGGAAGCTAATTTATCTATTTTCTCGTCTTTTAGCTTGCAGTTAGGTTGTAAAACTTGTTTAGAATTAGGTGCATTATTAGAACTGCCACACATTTTAGATTATTGCTGTTAAATCAAAAATGATCATTTCGACACGATTGACGTGTTAGTTTGACTGACATTGTAGAGAGGACAACTGACGCTAAAACCAAAATAAAATGGTGGCAAGTCACTTGTCATTACACTGGAAAAACGGATTTGGAATCTAGTCTTGAGACTAATTTGAGATGGTTATGAAATGTTTTTGGATGTTTTTTTGTCGCGCAGACGTCTCAGAGACGTCTCGATATTCCCACGACCAATGCCGCTTGCTTTATGTCACGGACAGGAGGCGGGGGGGGGGACAGAAACACCCAAAGTTGAAAAAATATCCACTTCAAATTCGCATACTTCGTACTTATAGAAACAAATGAAAATGATTGCGAGCGCGAAGCGCGGCGGAAATTTGTTGGCCTTATAAACAGGGGTGCATCTTATATAGACTACATGTTACTACTTATAGCACTCTATACACTAGTCCTATAGATCACATCATAAAATTTGTTCATTTTTAAAAATCGAAGGGGGACGATCCCCATAAAAAAATCGATGGGAGGGGGACACGTCACCCCCCCCCCGCCCCCGGGGATCGCCGCGAATGCCGCGACAGAAAAAATAAAAATCGAGACGTCCGAAGGATCCGAGTCGCAGGACAATGAGTACACCTTTATGGTGGAAAAAGAATCTGCTTAGAATGTGTGTTGTTTTTTTCTGTCTGGGACGCTCGATGATACAAACCAATTCGGGAGACGTCTGGTGTTGGGTCAGAGACTCGGACGTCATGATACACCTTATACGTCTAATTGAATGATGAAGAAGATATTAAGCATGGATTGTACCATCGGTACAAATGATCATTATATTACATTTACAAAGAAAACTTACAAGAATACACAAAAATTTCATTAATTCGATGATCATTGGAAAGAACTAAGTTTCTGCATTAATTTGTTATTCATGTTACTCAATTTAACAACATTACGAATATGTTAAATTTCACGGAAGCAGAGAAGAAGAAGAGAAGAAGAGAAAAAGAAGAAGAAAATGAGTGAGTAGGAACAAAGAAAGGACTTAAAAAGTTGACAGTAAAGAAAACATAAGTACATGGCAATGCAATGTGTAATAAAGCCGTGATAGGCCTATTATGAAAACATTTGCATTGTAAAATTATTTCGTAGCGATTAAATCGTTTGTCTGATATTGACGTTTATTAAAAGCCAGGATCGAGGTGAGTCTACTCTGGTAGCATAATTTATCGATAACTTTGCTGTTGAATAATTTGTGGATGGAATTAGGGGACAAAAGATGCCGAACCGGATCTATTGGGTGCGGGGCGCAGAGGCGATTCCAGACCTGTTTGTATTATAGAATGGTACAAAGGATGAGATGGGTCATTCATTATAACTGTACTTTTGCACGCATTTCTCTCTGTGAACAAGTTTTCAATTGAAGGTAGATCTTGACCGATGATTTTCTGGGCGATTTTTCGTGGACGTTCAAGCTTACTTTTGTTTGACTTTGTGAGATTTCCGTAGTAGAAACAAATAAAATTGAACATAATTACTGATGTAATAAGGCCTTATAGAAAAGCTGTCAAGAGTGTCCTATCAAGGCGCAGTTTTTTGAGTTGGCGCACAAAGAAGAGCCTCTGATTCGCCTTCTTTTGTATTGAGACAGTGTTTTCTGTCCAGTCCAAAGTATTCGTTATGCTGGTTCCAAGTAATTATATACTACTGACCTGTTCAATAGACTTGCCATGAATTTCAAGTGGCATGTGTTCACTCGAAACATTTTTCTCCGAAAGTCGATATCATTTCTTTTGTTTTTCCAACGTTCAATTTTAGATGGTGCGAGTCACACCATGCCACGAGGCTGAAACTACTGAAGTACCTGTCTTACGTCACTGAAAGGTACCCAGAATAACCGTGTCATCAGCGTATTTGATGATTGAACAGCTTTCATCTCTGGTGACACAGTCACTAGTAATAAACTGAGAACAATGCCGGGGATAAAACACAGCCCTGCGGCACCACCCCCAACATATATTGTCGGACATCTGATATTACATTGCCAACTTTCTCTTTTGTGCCTATTCAACAAGAGTCATGCAATACACTTGATTAATTGCGGGTTTACACATTGATTTGATCTATTTCTCAATTAACAAATTGGGTACCAGAGTGTTAAATGCACTGAAGAAATCGATAAAAGTTGATCAAACATTGTTCTGGCTCTGTCTAAGTGGAAAAGTTTTGTGTAAATACAACAAAACAAAATTTCTACAGAGGAGAAAACACCTATTATCATTTCAACTGAGATGTAAACTCATGTTTTCTTTCAAGATACTGATTATTAATGGCGCTTGACCTAAAATACGCCCACTCGATTTCCTTTTTTTTCATATATTAGTGTGTTGCTATGTGAGTCAAGAAACGTGTTTGTCAGTCATAGCAACAATAGTTATCAAATTGGATTCAATACTAACGAGTAGTTCATTCAGGCAATAAGGGAGTTTTCAGATACAATCTGCGCATGCGCGAGCTTCCGATATCCACTTTCGGGGGTCAGGCCAAATGTACATAAAATGCGCACCGTACAGTCAACCCATGGGTCAACCAACGTACGGCATTCTACAAATTCTTATCAGACAAAAATTTAAGCTATATACAGTGATATATTCTCTTTTGTCTGTGTTTTCCTTCTCGTTTGCCATGTTGAAATAATTGATGAGACCTTTTTCCTGACTTTAATTACGTTTTCCTCCAAGGAAGTTGCAAAAACACCGACTGTGTATATATGCCACCGGTCCGAATATCGAGATTTCAAGCCCCGTTGGTTTCGGCAGAACTCAATGCCGCTTTTGCCGTACGCGAGTTGGTTACTCACAATTTCGCTTTCAGTTGAGAAAAGAGACTCAAATAACATGGTATCAAAATAAAGTTAGGAATAAGTATACCATTGTCTATCTCATCAATAGACAAGTGCAATTCTTCATCCATATTTTTACAATATGAGCGAAAAAAGCCATGAAATCATATGTAATCAAAGGTGTCTAGACTTCACACATAAGAATTCCTGATAAAGAGGAGAACCACGTACCTATGACCCCTGACCAATGACGTCACAGAAGCTCCTATCGCTAACTGGAAAACTCCCTTATGGTTCCGCCCTGAATCTAAACCATTGTCGTTGTCATTGTGCTATGTCAGCCATAACCTGGAACCGCTAAGCTTCTCAAAGAAAGATATATCCGTGCTTTGATATATATACCTCGTTAGCATGGATTACATTTTTCATCACAATAAAAGAATTTCCCGCTCCATTTCAAATAAAGCGAGCATACATACTACAACATGACAAAAAAATACCACAAAAAGATGAAACCATTCACCATTCTTCAAAGGTCCATTTTGATAGATGTAGGGATTTCGAGGCGAGTGGATATTGTTAATGCACTTGACGTTTTATGTTTATGTGTATGCTCTGTAAAGTGTGAATATTTAAATAGTGGAAAATTTATGTTTTACCCCTTCCCAATTATTCAACTTTTGCCCCTCCCAAATAAGAAAAAAAAAAAAAATATGTAATAAGAAAAGTTGATGGCGCATGCACCTAACGTGAGACTTTTGCGCATGCATGTAGCGTGATATCGGAATCATATTCAACGTTTCATTGCTTTTGGCCAAATATGGGCACTTCACATTTGTGGGGGGAAAAAAATCGTGGAGCTATTTAGGAGATTAATTCAAAAGAATAAAACTCCCTTTCCACCTCCCTGGTTAATTGTTCCCATCCCAGGCCACTGAATTGTTAATGAATGGGACGTGATATTTGAAAATGCATGACAAGCGACAATGCACAACAATCGGCAGTCAAAGGATAAAGCGGCTACAAACAATCATTGTTGCGTCATTATTTCAATGGATTTCCGGTTTTATCTAGTGCATTTCAGTGCACTAGAAACTTCCAGCTGTACGGAAGTTGTACACGTTTGGGAGGTTTTTTTCGTCCTGGGAGTTTTTTCTCGTACGGTGCTTTTGTTCGATTCTATTGTCAATTGCCGTACAACTCTAAAACCCGTAACAGAATACGGGCCCCTGGGTCTGCCCCCAAAACAGAAAATTAGCATATTCGCCAAATTTCCAGTTTAAAGTTCTCATATTTTTTCTGTATCAATCAAAAGTAGGCCTTTAATACATTTTGACCAACTAAATATTTGAAAAAATAAAAATCAATATTGATCTATTCAATTGATCTTAGTAAAATATCTGTTTTTAACATAAATTGCATGATTATAGCATTCCGAACAAAATCAAAGAAAATGCTAATGGCATGAGAAGATAATTCATAAGTTCAGAATTTCAGAAGCAGGCCCCGTATTCAAAATGTCCTTTATCAGACTTCAAAACACTACAGTGGTGGTGGCCACAACCTAGGTTTCTCCTTCTGTATAAGGATATCGTAGCGGGATCAGCAACCTAATAATCTCTCCTTGGGTATACCACAATGGGGTCCGCAACGTAATAATCTCTCCTTGGGTATACCACAATGGGGTCCGCAACCTAATACTAGTAATCTGCTCTTGGCAAAACCACAACGGGTCCGCAACCTAATAATCTCTTCTTGGCAAAACCACAATGGGGTCCGCAACCTAATAGTCTATCCTTAGGTAAAACACAGTGGGCCTGCAACCTAATAGTCTATCTTTTGGTAAAACACAGTGGGCCCGCAACCTAATAATTATACTTTGGGCAAAATACAGTGGGGCTCGCAATCCGGGTAAACCGCGCTTTTATGTTAATAACAAAAGTCTTTCGAATCATATTATTTGTATTACTTTCCCTGCAAATTAATACTGCGTTTGCCGGGACTAATATGATTATTTTCATAAACTGATTTCCACTGAAATATATGGTTACTGAAATATACCGCTGACTATCGTTGTTATTGCAAGCAAACAAGGGGGGAAATACCCCTGTGGAATTAACATTCGCTATCAACAGAATTAGCTAGATTAGAGTTTTTGTCATATAATGTACTATAGTAAATATTTACAGGGTTTTGTTCACTGTTTTTTTATATTTTTAGAGAGGGAAAATACATTTCAGTTATTTATTTTCATTCCACGTAATGTTTGCCTCAATTACATTTAGTTTAAGAAGCCTATGTTTCTTGTGCATATAAAATGCACATTATATTCTTCGTCATAATTACTATGTCTGCAATGTGTCTGTGTAAGTGTTAATTTGAAGTTGAGTAATTAGACACCATTGAGGCCCAAAAGTTATCCTCTCCTTCCTTTCAATGAAAATAGAAGAACAATAAAATATTTACAATACTTTTAGATTTTTATCTGTCATTGCATTTAACTGTTTAACACTTTGCTTTAAGTATGTTATGGAAGAGAGAGATAAATTGAATTGAATCAAAATTATTAGAGTTGTTTCCATATCTAACTATATACATTTCCCTGAGCAAAATCGGAAATCAATACAAAGAGAAATTTCTACTGAAAGATGTATCATCATTCATTAACATTAGATTAAACTATTTAAGATAAAAGGGGATAAGCCATAAGCAAAATGCATTTTACCGAGTGCTAGCAATTAACCCTCAAATAAACTTAACGAATACATTAAAGCTAAAAAAACAAAAACACACACACACACACAGAAATGGAGAGAAAAAAAAACAGAGAGAGAGATGGAAAGAAATTTATTTTAAAAAATGGAAGAAAGCAAATGGACAGAATATTGTCTGAGAAATCAACAAGGGAGAAAGAAAGGATTATATCCACTTGGTATACACAGCAGTTGTTCCAATTCTCTAATACCACATGGACTAAGCATATTTGGTCTACTAATACTTTGGTCAAATTCTTACTTGGTCTAATGAATACATGGTCAAATTCCCAGTTCGTCTAATAACCAAAGTGTCTAACTGCATTTTCGTCTAATTCCCAAATGAATATGGTCTATTCCGAGTTTGTTACACGAATTGTCATGACTAAATGGTGTTAGACCAAGTGGATCGATCGATCGATGTCATACAGGTCATGTCTGACCCTTTGTGACCCTGTTGATGATGCTTTTCCAAATTGCTCTGTCTTGTGCCAGGATGAGCTGCCAACTAGGAGAGGCCTGTTAATGTTTTAATGCCATCTGTCCATCTCAAGTTTCTGCTGCCTTGTCTCTCGACTACTTCATGCAACCTTGCATAATTATTTTTCAAATGTTTATCATCCTGTCGTCTGATATATGACCAAAATATTGCAAATTTACTACGATCTATCTTAATTAACCACCGTAGGTTTTTGCCCAATTTTGGTTATTAAGTACGTATTCATTTTCTTATGCTCCGTCCAGGATATTCTCAGCTCCTCCGCCAACACCACATCCTCAAACGCTAATTTTTTTTCCTATCAGCCATTCCCACCGACCATGTCTACACATCCTACAAAATGCAATTGGGAAGCAAGCGTTTTGCATAATATGTATTTTAGTTTCTTTCGATATCCTCTGTCCCTTCATATATGTACGTAAACAGACGAGATCTCGCCATGCTAGTCTTCTCTTGATTTTCCTGAGAACTTCTCCTTGTTGCTTATATATGACCAGGAAGTTAAAGACAAGGCTTCTTTCCACATTTTTCCATTCCACCTACTACCTTGTTGCAATCTCCTCCGCAGATCAGACTTTGGTTTGTCTTAACCATTGAGACGAAGTCCTAACCCTCACTGCGTTAACTTGACTCCGTCAATGAAGATTCTGGAGTTCTTCTGCCGATCTCGCAATGAGTGTTGTATCACATGCATCTGGATGGTTATCTTTCTCCCACCAAAAGATTACACTACTGCAGCTCCATCAAGATGCCTTCATCATGATATATTTCAGGTGTAATGTGAAAGGTACGGTGGAACAGAATACAGCCTTGACCAACGCCTTGCCAATTTTCAAACCATTCACTGCTCACCACTTTCAGTTCTCACGGTGGCACTTGGCTGTATTAGTGAACGAATATAATTCAGTTTAATTTTGGAGGAACCCATTCTGTCAGTTATTCGCCATAGCTGCTTATGACGACACGTAATCGAAGGCTTTGAGTAGTCAATGAAGCAAGATATAGCGGACTGTTGGATTCATGCTTTCTCATTAGTCCTCATGTTGCTATTTGATTTCTGGTATCCTCTGCCCTCCTAAATGCCGCCTTTCTCGGTGTAATTCTTTTCGACAGATGATCTCTTATTCTCATCGAACTATCACATTAAGGAGAATTTTGCTTGCGTGTGAAATTAAGAGATAGTTCGAATTGTTAGCACATTCCCGTGTATCTCGCTTTTTCAGGTAGGGGTAAGAACACTGCCTTCTTCCAATAGCTGGCCATTCCTTCAATCCAGATTTTTTGTTGGCAGAGTCCTATGAAGATTGTAACACCTTCTTCGTCACTACTCTAATTCAGTAGTTCAGCCTGAATATATCTAGCACCTGGAGATTTCCCATTTTTTCAATTTCTTCATTGCCATGAATGGACTTCACAACTGATTAATGCATATCTAGGCTCATTTCCACAATATTGTTGTCTTCAATGGTTGGTTAATCAGCTTTCCTCAGCTTCGGTCTTCTTGTGAGCTATATAACTTTTCACATACGTTTCCATCTTAATTTTGAATTTCAATGCCTCCGTGAAGAGAATTTTCCATGTTCTCATCCTCTTTTCAGCACGTTCATCTTGGAACAGTTGTTTGGAAGTTAGATCTTTGATACCTTTGTACATATCTTTGGCGTTCCCTGTTCGGCAATCTCTTTCCACTGCCGCACATTTCATGTTGATGAACGACGACCAAGTGGACCAAGTGGACACGACACCAAATGGACATGAGACCGCACGGGAATTAGACAAAATGTTTAATAGACGAAGTAGCAGTTAAACCAAATGGTAATTAGACCAAATGAATGTAGACGAAATAGAATTAGACCACGTGATATGAGACTAAACGGGCATTACTCAAGAAGTGATGAGACCAAATGGCAATGTATCGGAAAGTGTGAAAAATATATTGGAAATTCTGAAAGGATGTTATATACAGTGTGTTCCACAAAAAATGCTAATGGCACTTTAGATGGGTATAAGTAACATTACAATATTATATTATTTATATCTATACACCCGCAAACCACAGTGCATTTTCTGCAACTGGATGAAATTTTATGTGATATGGTCCAATAATCACAAAGATAAGAGCAATTTCTCATCACACATCAGGAACCTCTCCATCCAAGTTTTGTATTAAGTAGTACCGGGTATATCGGATAAAAAAAACCCAAGTTTGATCACTAATAATTTGACAAATATTTCAGTAGTGATTATGAAATTTATATGACTGTAAAGTGCAACTCATTACCACTCTAATGATATGTCTCTCAGCTCGCCAATATCACGCATCGCTGAACCCCATTGTTCTGAAAAAGTCTTGCAAAATTGTGAGTGTTCACTTTCATGCTCCTTGAGATGCGTTATTCAAATGCGCCTGAAAGGAAACCCAACTTTGATCAAAGTGAACCAGTCACAATTTTACAAGACATATTTAAAACAATGAGGTTCAGTGATACATGATATTGGTGAGCTGAGAGAGGTATCATTAAAATGGTAATGAGTTGCACTTTACAATGATATAAGTTTCATAATTACTACTGAAATATATTTTCAAAGTATTACTGATCAAACTTGGGTTTGTGTTATTTAATACATTCGGTACTACTCAATACAAACTTGGATGGAGAGGTTTCCTGATGTGTAATGACAAAATGCTCATATCTTTGTGATTCTTGGACCATATCACATAAAATTTCATCCAGTTGTAGAAAAGAAATAGTAGTTTACGAGTGTAAAGATATAAGCAATATAATATTGTATATTTTAATATAATATCCCTCTAAAGTGCCATTATCATTTTTTGTGGGACACACTGTACAATGCACAATTATGTACAAGGTTAATTCTTTCGAATTTATATGCTAAATTGAATATCGAGATTGCAATGTTATCGTTATATAATGCCAAGAATCTAATAACTATTTGGTAAAATTACATTCTCGTCACGCCGATCGAAGCCAGGTAATGCTATAATCATAATTGCAAACATTTAGGTGGCCTAGTAAGCCAGTCGGTCGTTGATTAATGAGTATCACTCTTTTATAAGCGTACCAAGGGCCACACTAAAAAAATTACTGCAATATAATGGGTGAAAATAATCTAGTATATCCAGTCACGTACACTGTTGTTTTAATAATTGTGAAGTATGTAAGGAAGCTGTAATTGAATTTTTAGGGTTTTCTCGACATATTATTTGACATGCATTGACAATTTTGCAAACCTCCACAAAGTTACACATTCCCTTTAATATTTGTTCTGTCTGGTGTCGATCGCTGGGACCGGAGGCACCGATATTTGATTTATTGTGATAATGCCATTTCATTTTCCCTTTGTCACGGTCAAAGCCACGATCCAGGTACATGTTTACACAATTTCGCTTATATACATATTTTGCTCTCAAGCATGTTAAGCGTCATATCTATTATTGTCTGACTTTCCTTTCTACGATAAATGGTTGGTTAGTGAAAATTAAGTGGCTTTCCCATTCGTCGGATTAATATAGCCAAAATCAAATATTCTCTGGCGTAATTCCGCTTTTCAGACGAAATCGTGAGCTTCAACACACCCCCTTTTCCCAAAAGCACTGCATATTAAACAACCACAGAAAAACGAAATGGCGGCTAGTAATGACCATCACATATTTTTCAATATTTTGGAGAAGATTGCGATACCTCCTGGAAGGAAATCATTTCAAGAAGGAGCAGAGTATATCGGGAATGTAGTAAAAGAGCACTCCACCTTTGTGCAGATGACCCTACATGAGAACCTTGACCCTAATGGTAAGAGTTATAGATATAGAAATATCATAATATCCTACAGCTCTAGTGTTGGTGTATGTTTATTCAGTGCATATAATAACGTATCAGTCTGCATGTTTAAATGTGTTTTGTAAAAGGAGTGATATGACTAGCTAGTTGCTGCCAAGTTCAAGTAGAGTGCTAACTCGGTGCTTGTTGTTGATGTTGTTTTTGTGGTTGTATGTGGAGGTGCGGGGTATGGTTGCAGTAAGTTATGTAGGTGATGGTCGTGTTGGATGTTGGAGGCTGTGGTTGTGGGTGGAGGCAGCGGTGTTGGTAGTGATGGCGGTGGTGGTGATGGAGTGTTTAAGTGGTGTACATGGTTGGTGGTGGCAATGGTTTTAGTAATGGTGGTGTTGGTCACGTGGTGATGGTATAGGTGGTGGTGATGGTATTGGTATATGGTGACCTATACGTACTGGTGTTGATCGCGGTGATGTTGGAGGCGGCAGTACGGCGTAGTGATGGTGGTGGTGATGGAGTGGTACGGTAAGTTGTGAGGGTTGGTGGTGGTAGTGCATGGTTTTAGTAGTAGATGTTATGTTGTTAGGTCCTGGTGTTAATTTGGTGGTGTTGGAGGAGGCAGCTGTGAGATGGAGATATATAGTGTTGTATATTGATAGTGAAGGTACATCATGGAGTATGGTACGTAGTGTTAGTGTTGGTGGTGGTATAATGGTTTAGTAGTAGGGCCTAGTGGTGATGGTGCCATGGTGGTGATGTGTGGCGATGGTCATGTTGGTCATGATGGCGACCGCGGTGGTGAGATGGTCATAGTGCTTGTAGTGGTGTTGTGGGGGTGGATATGTTGGTAGTGGTGGTGGGGCCGGTGGTGGTTATGATACCGTGACCGCGGTGGTAAGTTAGTGGATCATGATGTTGCTAGTAAAGACTTACGGTGGGTTGGAGTGATAGTAGAACTGTGAGTCGTGTGTGATTGAGTTGTGATAGTGGGAGTGCAGTGATGTTGATGGCGCTACGCTACACCGCGCTGCTTTATGGATGGTAGGTATAGGCCTATTTATAGCTTCATAGTTGTGTGAAATATATTTTCCCATGACATATTTTGAGCTCAGAAGTAAAGAAGACAAATTTTGAAAGAAAATGGGGAAAATCTGAAAATTTGTGTACAAAGTGAATGGAGAGTTGTCCATAAGATCGGCCATTTTGAAGCCGATGATGCCAATTTGAGGATCCCCATAGAAGTAACAACTAGACTTTTCAAACTTCCATAACTCTCTTATTTTATAACCGATTTTGATGAAACTTTTTTTAGTTTGCTCCTCTCATTTTCCTCTTTCCTGTAAGGTTGATTCTCTCCTTAGGTTGGATTCCCCTTTAAAGGTATGTTATTCTGGCACTGGTGGTAGCAGAGACGTCGGAAAGCTCTGCGGAGACAAATGATTGGAGGGGCAAGCGATTGTGTGATAACAACGGCTTGCCCCTCCAATCCTTTGTCTCATCAGAGCTTTCGAACGCCTCTGGGTGGTAGTGGTGTTGAAAGTGGTTGTGATATAGTGTATGTGATAGGTTGTGAGGGTGGCGGTGGTGGTGGTGGTGGTGGTAGTAGAGTTGTAGCAATTATGTTATGGTTGCTTTTTTTCCCCCCAGGATTGTTCAAAGTCGTGAACGAGGTGGTCTTTACGGACGGGAGTCATGATGTTTTCCAGGCACCTCCTTCACCTGAATGGAAGGCAGTGCTCAGTAAAGGCACTGGACCCAGGGAAAATCTCATTATGTACGGAGGTAACCATGGCAACAGATATTTTAATAATAATATCTCTCTAGCAGAGTTGACTCTTTTGAAAAAAGTTTATTTTAATGAAATTTAAAAGTTTATCTCATTGCGTTCATGTTGTTTTTCTTGTTGTTTTAGTAGTTTTAAAGGTGCTGTCATGCAAATTATGAATATTTACGCCATTCGAAATGAGTTTTTGAAAAGAAAAAAAAAGTAATTTTCCATTTCCAAATAAGGAAAATTAAAAAAAATTGCAATTAACCTGTTTAACCGAAGAGACACTTGTACATCAGTTTTATTTAATATACTATCTAACTATGAAACGTTGCTGGTGTAAATAAATAATTCTACACTTATAAATTTATGGAAAATTCATTTATCGGTCATGATTGTTATCATGATTTTAAGGAAAACAAGTATAATGAGTGATAAACTAAGTTTTTTTAAATTATTATTATTTATTATTTTCTTTTTATTATTCTATTTATTTTTTGTATATTTTTATTTATTCATTTATTTATTTATTTAATTTTCTATATATTCTTTATATATATCTATATATATATATATATATATATATACTTATTTATATTTTTATTTTTTGCTGATTAGGGGGATACGCTGAGGTAGCCAGTGCATCGGGGGAGTGTATGTGTGCAACGCCAGGCAAGGGGGATGGTACACAATATCTTCTTGTTATGTATAAGGTAAGGTGATTGGTCAATGTATTGTGTTAATAAAGTCAGACAAGGGGAATGGCACATACTATCTCCTTACAAGCTGATTGGTCAATGTCAGACAAGGGAGTGCCAAACACAATCCCCTTGTTATAATCCCTGTTACGTCTATGGTTATATAGGGTACATGCAGGTAATATGGGACAGCAGGTAATATGGGACACCTGAAGCAAATCATGTCGTGACCGTCGACCGGTGACCGATGACCGGTGTGAAGCACCATAATTATTGTTCATATGAACTGTATACGTAAATATATCGTCGTGAGAGCATCTAATGCCGAAATTTCTCTGAGAAAATTGCTGAAACCAAAAAGGTAGGTAAAACTTACGGCATTTTTTTACCCTGATGTAAATTTGATATTTCACAGAATGTGATGGTGAAAGAGTGTTTGAGGGGGTAACCTCAATTGTTTTGTATATTTAGTAAGCTTATAGTTTCATTTTGATCATACTAGCGTGTACAGGTCATTTTGTTTTAGTGAGGGGTGCAATGTTGCATTAAATGCTTGCTGACACAGCAACATTGTGCAGGTAATATGGGACATCCAAAATGGCGGAAATGATTCTGGTACTTAGTATTGGGATGAGGCATCATCTCTTTGCCTACGATTTTTTTAGGGTATATTCACAGTATATAATTAACATAAATAACTTATTGTAGGCCTATATTGACTTGTATAATGAAAATAATATTAAAATAATATTAAAAAAAGAAATATATACAAAATACATAACAATGAAATATATAGTCAAAGGTTTTACTGAAGGGTCTTATAATTTCAAATTTATATCTTAAAGTTAATGATTTTCAACATTTTAAGCAAATTCCAACATGGTAGAGTATATGTAGATTTTAAACGTACATTAAATACATGTCCATATTACCTGCACATGCAGGTAATATGGGCCACTTTGGTAATGACGTCAACATTGAATATTGCAGACAGGGGGGTTGGTGATAATTGTTTTTCTTCACAATAAAGTTAGAGCAGTAGTTATTGATTCATATAAACAAAGATTAGACTGTGTGTCATTTCGTAATTTTATGCAAATTAGGCAAATGAGCTTAGGGGGTCCATATTACCTGCATGTACCCTATACAAGATAAGCTGATCGCCCAATAAAATTGCACACACTAGCTCCTTGCCATGGATAATGTAAGATGATTGGTCAATGCTAGGCAAAGGGATGGCACACACTATCCCCTTTTAATGTATAAGGTAAGATGATTGGTCAATGCCAGGAAAGATTGTGATATAACATAATCAGGCGGGGATCCATGTATAATCAGTTCATCTACCTTTTGTAACAAATTATCATCTTTAATAGGACACTGAAGTACCCGAAGCTAGCTACGCCGCCTTCGAAGCGGATTGGAAGACAAAAACCGGTGCGACGATAATAACTGATGCATTCCCATCCGATATCAAGGGTGGAGATATCGCTCTCTACAAAATACGTCGACCCGGAAAGAATCCCTTCATCTATGTTCTGCGCTGTGAAATACTTCCGGGGGCATCAGTGGAGAATGTGCTCAAGCTTTTGCCAACCTTAAAAGAGAAACTGACGGCGGGAGGGATTCCATTTACTGATATTGCTGCCTACAAGATTGTTTCAATCATAACCTAAAAGTCGAAATAAATTATCATAGCTGGGACGGTTTTTTTTCTTCATGGATAGGACTCCAATATAGCTGTAGGCCATATACCTTGAAAAAGGGAACAGACGGATGAAATATTCAATCAAAGGACCCCCCCCCCCTCCCCTTGAAATTATTTAGTAGGTCCGATTCAGTGACCCTTTTTTCAGTCATTTTATTATTTTGATAAGGGATGGGGAATGTATTTACGGCAGCCTCACTGCAAGAAGACCTACTAGTATTTATTTGTATACAAATGATGCACAGATGCGAGTTCATCGGTAGGTTTTGTGAGCATGGTGAGCATAAGGTGACTATGAAACTGTTAAACCCACTAGGTGCAACCGAGTGGGTTAAGACTAGTTTCCATAGTTACGGCATGCTCACTAGTCCTACCTAGTCAAACATGTGTATCATTATTTTGTTTTATGGAATGGAGGAATTTTTTTGCGAAAATTACCGGATGCATGGTTGGCAATGCGTCCGTAATTACTTATGCATGGTAAATAATTATTTCCAGGATGCATGGCTAGCCATTCTATGAATTATCTATAAGCCTTTACCCATATAACTTTTTGGGGAAAATTATCAACATCATTAACCGCATTCCTAATGTGATTTTCATTATATAAGGGGCGGTATTCTGAAAGGGTGATTAACGTTTATGGTTTGATTAGCATTTCGATATTCTCAAACCTCACAATATGTCTACAGTTGTAAGTTTAGAAATGAATGTAATTTCTCCATGTAACATTAAATAAAATAGGTGATGCAATTTAATGTATAAAATTTTATATTTGCATACAATTATTTTGTAACACTTAAGATTGATATACAGCATATATTGTTTGCCTTTGTACAATGTAATTCTAAGCACATATGAATAAGAATTATCATTATTAACATGTGCAGAAAGGTGATTAGATTTATGTGGTAATAAGTTGTAAAATACTATAAATGAAGAATCATTTTTTTTCTTGTTACAAGTAAAATTGAGCAAACACTCAAGATTCTGTGTTAGTTTCTTGAGAAGGGGTAATAAACATTATAACAAAGGAGGCACGATGGCATACTTGTTAAGGAAGCGGTCTCGTAAGCAAGCGAGAGGTCCCTGGTTTAAACCATAGATGAAGACCTCGTCCTGTCTTTGGACTTAACACAACACTACCCTAAACAACACGAAAACGCTATTGCAAACCTAGTAGGACTAAACCTAGACGAAATGAAACCCAGCTGGAGCAATTGTCGGCAAAGAAAATTTTGACACCCTTTTAACTAAACATAACATCAAAAGTAAGTTCCCCCTAAAGAATCCCATATAGCTAGGGTTGTTAGGAACATCTCTTCCAACTTTTTGTGTGTTTATTATCATTATAATATTTTTTATCATATGAAACATTTCCCTTCCTTTTTTTTTAAAGAAGCTGCATGGAATTCTTTCAGATGAACATAAACCATTCCCAAAACAATATATCTTTTTACAAAAGTCGTATGATTTATTTAAATCTACAAATTTCATTTCCTTCATACATGTATAATTATTTCTGTTATACAATAGTCATTATAGTTATCGATATTATATTTACAACCTTTGCATCAAGGTGAATATCCATCTAAACATATATCACATCATGATTCATGATAATTATCACTGCGTACAGGATGTTTCAATAAAAGGTAGCCCGAGAGTACAAACCCAGTATGGACAAACTTATTTGTTTACTGGGAATAAAATAACTCGTAAGTGTGAGTATATTCCTCAGAAATGATACCTCAATTTATGTTCCTTGTGTCATGCACTACTAAACACCGATGCCTTGAACATTTTGTGTAAACTGCAGGGTTCATCTTTATATATATATATATATATATATATATATATATTGTAGTAGGCAATATTTTCAAAAAAGGTGTTCAGGCAAAAACAGATACTGAAATAACTGTCTAGTCCACAACATGTATACACATCCTGTTTATTTTCAATTTTCAGCTACAAAGAACCGTATTAACTTGAAGTGAAAAAGAGTCACAAGCAACACAAAGAATATTTTGAACCATGGGGAAAAAACACAAGGTATTATAGGAAATCTAAGAACCTATACTCTTTATATTGATATTATTGTTATAGCCCACTAACAGAATGGTTTATCCACATTGATATATTAAAGTTGGTTTACCTTTTTTTTATTGGAGCACCCTGTACAATGACACAGTTGCATTATTCTGTCTAAACATTACAACAAACATTTTCATTTCTATCCCCATCTTTATCACATGCCACCAGGTGGACATGAACCCTTCAGAAGAATATTAATAATTCATAAACAAAAATATCCTAAATGATACCCCTCCAAATGCTGAGTGACGACTACAATATAATCAAGCCCACATGGCTTCAATTTTGGGGGGAAATCATTAAATTGATTGACAAACTGTCAAGGCAACTACGCTGTTGCACTTTATTGACAAAAAAAAGCAAGTGGCAAAAAAGACATTCATTTCTTTTAAAGCCAGTACGAACTAACAGCCTCGTATAGCACCACCTCAAGTCCTCAACTACTCGATTCTGCCCTGATTCCTAACCCATAATGCAGCATCCTGATTGTGTAGTCTTATAATTCAGGCTCATTTGAATGAAAACATTCTTTTTTCACTTCTCAATGAATTCACAACATGACAATTATGTTGCCAAGTAGCAAAGCAAATACTTTTCCCCTCAAAACATTTTAGTTTCCCAATACAAATTAAACTGTATTTTAAGTTATTTGTTAATAGTTATCTCAAAAGGTATACTTTAACACTAGCTATTTATAACACACAGTCAATTAGAGTGTTACTCAGTTCGCCCTCGCTTTAAAACAGCGATAATGATAAAGATAAAGGGATAGGGATGAGACAGTAATAGAGAGAGGGAGAGAGAGAGGGAGGGGGGGGGGGGATAGAAGGCAGAGAAAGAAATATAAGTAAGAGAGACAGATATAGAGCAGATGAAAGAAAGAGGATGAGACAGAGCGAGAGAAAAATAAACAAACAGAGCAAAAGTGAAAACAGCAAAAATTATAAAATTTAAGAAAGGAAAGAAGCATCAGAATAAGGCATATCCATCTTTCTGAACCATTTATGTTGCCAATTTGAGAGCATTAGACCCACAGCCTCTGCATCCATAGCCCGAGACATCATAATGCCAAAACCCCATTAATCTATCCTACATGAACTTATGCAACTATCCAAATTTAGCTTCAAGGCACAAAGACTTTTCTCACTATTTCTAAGGGAGAAACGGGGAGAATATTTCAACAAATTTTACATCAATCCGGTAAAATAAAATCAGAATCGAACAACAGATCAAATTAAAATATCCCTGAGTAGCAGTATACTCAATAAATGTAACCGAAATACACAACCGAGAACAACAAAAAAAGAAAAGAAATTCAAAATGAAACTGAACTGTATTGGGAATTTCAGATAAAGCACTTTACAGAATACATTACATATATTGTGAAATAAATAGAAGGGGAAACAGACACAAACATACATAGAAGACGACAATTCCATTAAACATACAATATTCATTTAAATTATCCAGTAGTTTATCTATCCTACAGTATCATTTAGAAACATAATGCTTGTGCATTAATTAGTAAACACATACAGACTAAAATGTATAATCTGATTAACAGGTGGTGATTTAGCAATCTTCCTCAACAGAATATTTTACATTTTCTTCAGATATTTACTTTGCTTGAGGGGGAAAAAAATGCAAAATAAGACTTCTAACATGAATAAAAGATTTTGAATATTCTTCCAAAAACGACAAGGGATAACATTTTGTGAACCATTCACCTTTCCCTTCCCAAGCAAAATATATGAACTACGGACAAAAAAAATTTGTTTCTACTTTTTGCCCGGGGTCTACAATCACAGACATTGACATGATAGAAAAGACTGGTCAGGAGTCTACTTCAGAAAATGGAAATTGAGCAAAGACATCATGGGGCAGAGGTCCAAAGTTCAAACCCTCGAGAACTAAAGACGAAAGACAAACATGAACATTACTCAAGAAACATTATTTCACATACATACAAGGCAAGAATTCTGTGTCCATTCACTCCTCTCAAAAATATATATTTTATATACATAGAAAATATACAATCTAAGTTTACATGTACATTATAAAAACAAGCACAGAACTAATGGAAAGTGATAGCTAATATTATTTAGAGTAATTGATGTATGAAATAATACCAATCTATGAATTAAAATGTTAATTAAATAAATATTTTCTTCGAGGGATGTGATAACTTAGAATAGTAGGGGAGAGCGGGGTTATATGGAATATTTTTTCACAAAAAACAATAAACAATCAGCTTGAGTGTGTATCTGCATTATTAAACTTAGTGATGGTTCCGGAAAAAATCCACCTTGAACAATACCATGTCAAGTGCTCCAACTAACCCCACATACGGGGTTAGTTGGAACATGGTATGGGGTAAGTTGAAACATTGTGCATGGTCTCTTAGGATTTATACTTAAACTTCCTACAACAATATTACATGGGTTCAGCTAACTTGCTTTATTGATTCCATTTCAAATATTAAAGATTGGTGTTCAGATTTTTTTTTTTAAACTTCATGTTTTATTGCACATGATAGCATCCACTTCACATACAGGTAGGCTGAAGTCTTGTGAAGTAGCATTCTGCAATTTATGTTTTTTAAACCAAAATAAAAATTGTCCACTATTGTACAATATATACATGTATAGGAATATTTCTGAACACTTCACTGAATTATATGATTTTTTTTCCAGCTGAAACCTGTTTACTTAGTACATGTTCCAACTAACCCCTTTCATGATGTTCCAACTAACCCCAGAGGCCCATTTGACATTTATAAGCTTACAGCACAAAAGAGGGATAACAACATTTTCATAAATCTATACTTGTTTCGTAGCTTGGTATAACTGTCTGTTATACTCAAAATCTGGCCAACTTAATTTATGAACTTCTCTGAGATAATAAAACAAAGTGACAAAAATTACTCAAAAGGTGAAAAATCAAACATTGCTTTCTAACGTCACAAGGCTTGAAGCACATGTCCTGTCTTAACTTAAGGGTGGTATCTCACTTCACGGAGACGTCTCTGCGACGGAAGAGAAAATATCGTCTCCGCGACTCATGAAACGTCGCAGACACGTCTCCGGGACAAGTTTCAAAAATTTGTCGCGGAAACGTTTCATGAGTCCCGGAAACAACTTTGAGACGGTTCTTTGAAACTGCTTTGCCACAGTTTTGGAAAAATGTCGCGGAGACGTCTCTGAGACGTCTCTAATACTTTTTATCCGTCGCGGAGACGTCTCCGCGAAGTGAGATACCACCCTAACCCATGACACATCTCATCATAGGACACCTCCTTTTTTTCTCTCTCTTCAGACCAGCACATAACAGCTTCACAGTAAGCAAGATTGTTGTGGTTTAGCTTGAAGTTAGAATAGAAGAGGTGGAATTCAGGCAACAAAGTATTATTTATCTAACAATGTTTCCTTCAATAGTTTTAATATGGAAATTGAATATCCAATGCTTCAACCGGAAGTGAGTGGGGGACTTCAGCTTTCCCACAATGCATAGCACCATGCTCAAGACTGTAACGGCGGTGCCCTCCTATTAAATGTAGATCATATGGAGAATACATGGTAGTGTAGTAATATAAAGAGAATTTCACCACAAACAAATTTTTTTTTTTTTTTAATATTATCTGAACTTAACTTCAGATAGCTATGTAAACTTGGGAATACACTTTGATTTGATGCCTTTTCCATCTTCAACCCAAGCCCAAACTAACATTTGAATAATTTTTGGGGGTGTTTTTACAAAGTGTTTAAAGATTACTCATATTCTATAACCTACATGTAACTACTTAAATTTTTTTTTAAAGCACCCATATATTGCATTAATGGAACACTCCTACTACCTAAATACATTGGGTCCTACCACTACTTATTTCAAACTTGGCACATTCCACTTCAGAGATGGGGATGGAAATGATAAGGGTGTCCCATCAAGACCAACCACCAACAAGATTAATAAAGTATAAAGAAACATGAAATATACAGAAAATAATTTCTCATGTCAAAAACATATCTATGTATATCATACAAGTATTAATCAAGACAAAAATTGCTCAGGGAAATGGGGGGAAAAAAAATTAAATTCAGTAAAATTGATCTACTTTTTCAGCCATCCATGTGTCATCCCTGATAAGTTCGTTGACCTTACAATGATATGATTACAATATTTAAACAGATAAGAGTTGCCCTGTAATTCACCTTCTCTATCTAAAAGCTAAAACATGGACCAAAGTCTAATGTTGGCTGAAACCAGGGGGGTGATGCACTAACAGCTAAAATCGATCCTAAATATGATAAAATCAAACTTAGGCTCAATATTAATCCTAAGAGTGGAATCAATTTTAGGCAATTTCACTTGATTCACAAGTTATTTGGGATTAATTTTGGAATAAAATTGCTCGCTTTTTTAGCATTGACTTTTGCACTAACCTAGAATGCCTATAGGCACGCAGGCTCATTTTTTCAGGCACACCATACTCTTAATAACTATTTCAAGCGTATACGTGCATAGTAGAGTGTGAATTCGACATTCAATCACACGATTCGTACGTGCCAACCATTTATCCTCCTCTACCAGTCCTTTACAAAATTTTATGATGTTGAAATGAATTTTTCAGACTAGTTTGTTAACTGTGCACATGAATATTTAAATACCGGAACTTGAAATTGAATTCCAGACTAGAAGTAATTTAGTGAACCAGTGAGTTGTGGTTGATTTTAAGCTGGGACCTATATTAATCCTAGAAATAACCTATAGGAGCGATATCGATCCCTGTCAGTGAATCACCCCCCGAATACACCTTCATACCTCTGTAGAGAAGTCGAGTCTGTACGACTAGTACTGTATAAGCCAATATTTTCGCATACAGATTTTTCCGCGATTTTGGACAAGTTGGGGAAATTCGCGAGAGCTAAATTTCACGGTTTTGGTGATGACTTCATTACCATAAATAGCCTTGTACTGAAGTGGAAAATTTCGCGATGACCAACTCGCGAAATTCGCGAAAATAAAGTCACCGCGAAAATATCCACTTATACAGTATATGGTTCAAATCAATATAAGTCCTTTGGCAAGACATTAATCTATATTAACCACTCTCGACCCGGGTGAGGTAACTGGGTAAAGGTAGGAAGAGATTTATGAAATGCATGAGCACCAAATCTGGGTGACTTGGATAATGCTGGTCAATAAGATTAGCAGTTTGAAAGCTCAGGAATACAATAATGTAAATTCGGCTATCATCATTAATATGGACCAAGTAATGATCAATATTGAAGAAGGTATTAGAAAGGACTTGGGTTGTCTCTGTTTGTGTGTTTGTGTGTGTAAGTGCAATGATTAGTCTTCATACACAGGCATGATCCCACTTTTCATTTTTTCTAAAGATTGTGCAGGCCCTATTGTCTTAGGACAATAGCAGCAGCCCTAATATGATTGGGCATGGGCCGACACTTCTAATTGAGTGACCTAAATATGGATCCGCTACCAGTGACTTTCCCTCTATAATTTATGATGTTATGTATCTTTATCCAGAATTACATTCTATCCTGCTGTTCTTATTTCAGTATACTGCCATAGGCCTCTAATAAACCTCTTCGAATAGACCTAAATACTGTACAAAGCATATTATAGGACTAGAGGTTAGATACATCAAAGCAAAGAAAGCAAATGATTTGGCACTTCTGTCATAACAACCTGAAGAATGATGTCAAGTTTCAGCAAAGATATTTTAGTTTTTCCATTCCGCATGACGACCACCAATCCTCAACACATATATGAAGCCTCTTCGACGTTCCTGACTCTCATATTTGAGGTAAAAAAACAATAGATGGCAATAGCTCCTTGTATAGATAGCTCCGATTCCCTCCACTGCTGGTCAAAATGGCGATCCCTCGATAACACGTCCCACAAGATTCCATTCTCACATAAAATAAAGCAGCGTCCAGCTCTTTAAAAAAAAACGAACCCGACACGACAAGCAACATGGACTGTGCAGCATGGCAATTTGGCTAATTGTCTTCTCAACCCAAAAATAAGTTGGATTGTTTGTCTGTTTAGGGCCCAGGCCATGTGCACACAGAGCCATCGCTATAACGTCTTGAGGTAGCCTTGCTGCTGTGACCCGTACTGACTGGTTCCGATGTTACCCTCGAGTTGCGAGAGGCCTCCGGGGTTGATGCCCCGTCCGGTGATGATTCCAAGATCATTTAATTGACCAGGCACAGCTACAAGAAAATGAAATAATATGAATTCAAAAATTGCTTTATATTCATTTATCTAAATCATCAATGGGCTTCCTGAATTCTTATTAATCAAAAGGTACCAATTTAGATTGCCTTCCCTAGCTCCAACATATTAGTTTAACAAAATGAGCAAAATCACATTATTGATAGCTCAACTCTTAGTGAGGTTTGTTCCAGGACCAACTTCCTTTTAAGTTTGGCCCTGTGATGACCTTAAGAATCAACCTAACACCAACACCAAAAGGTCAATACTGAACTTAAGGTCACCCAAGGTCTGCATGAGGAACCCTACCGGCTACCAAATATAGTGATGTCACACGAGTGCTGAATGTTATCTACTTTGGTTTTCTGACTTGATTGTACTTTGAGTATGGAATGGAGGTACATGTAGTATGAGAGGCCAGAAATCTGGCATGGGACAGAGTGGCATGGTGGACTTTATCAAGATGGTCTATATCCACTTGGTCTAACAGCAGATGGACCAATTCTAGGATTGTCTAATACTACATGGGCTAAACCCATTTGGTATACTAACAGTTCGATTCAATTTTGATTTAATACATGCCTGGTCTAATTCACACTTAGTCTAATGACCACTAGGTCTAATTGCCAATTCGTTTAATAGCCATATTGAATGTCTAAAAGCATTTTCGTCATATTCCCAAATAAATTTTGGGTCTATTACCAGTTTGTTACAGGAATTTACCAAGTGGTCTAGGGCCACATTGGCATTAGACGAAATAGGAATTAGACAAAATGGTTATATAGAAGTGGCAATTAGACCAAAAGATAATTAGATGAAACTGACTTAGACCATGTGCGATGAGACCAAACGGGCATTAGTAAAATTAGCCATTTACCACCATTACAACAGCAGCACCTACAGGTGCTACCTGACAAAGACGGTGATGATGGAAATAACATGCAATTTTTAAACCCTGTATCCAATCTCATTATAATACAGTCAACCTGGCCCAAGTCAAACTCACACATTAAAGTTAAATAATCAACAAGGTCAATAGTCTTTTCAAATCATCATCTCTTTAAATTTTATTGTTTTTAACCCTTCAAAAGTCAAGATTTTACAAAACTATTCTTCAGTCCCAACTGATTTGACTTAGGCAAGGTTGACTGTATTTCTTTCCAAATACAATCGTAGGATAGATGTTCTTTGAAGGTAGAGGCTTACATGGTGATTTCTAATACTGTGACGAGGTCTACGGTTCACCATGTGGTTAGTCCTGACAGGGACTGTTTGAGAATTATGGAGAGTTACAGAGAGTAGAAAATTGATAGGCGAGATAGAGAGTAGAGAATAGAATTAGAGGTATTCTTTTCTTAATTGAGTCCTGAAAAGTACTGTGAACCGGATGAGAAGACGAGATGCGAGGAAGGCTTGTAGTACTAGTAGAGAGTTCTTGACGTTTCGGACAGGTTGACTGTCCATTACAGTCAACCTGTCCGAAACATAGAGCACCTTTTACTACTACTACAAGCCTTCCTCGCATCTTGTCTTCTCATCCGGTTCACAGTCCTTTTCAGGACTCAATTAAGAAAAGAATACCTCTAATTCTATTCTCTACTCTCTACCTCACCTATCAGTTTTCTACCTTCTGTAACTCTCCATAATTCTCAAACAGTCCCTGTCAGGACTTACCACATGGTGAACCGTAGACCTCGTCACAGTATTCATAGCCTAGTCGCATGGAGAGTGAAAGGTACCAACCTTGCATGGTTCCTGAGGCTGCCTTGAGGATGTTAGCAATACTCTGAGGGGTAGAGGATCGTCTGGCTAACATCATATCAGACTGTACAGAGGGGTAAAGAGGAATAGAGTTGAGTGAAATACATTATACATATAGTTTGTCCTGTGGAATGAGTGTGAAAAGCCAAAAAGTTTTTAAATCCTTTATAACATTATTCGCCTCTTCACATGTAACTTTTTTGTTTTGCGGTATAACGGATTCCTGCATTTAGGAATGCTGCTTCTTGGCTGTGTTCTGCCAAGTGTTACAGATCTTTTGACATTTGAGTTTTCAAAGCCTGACATTCCATTCTAGAGTTATCAAACGAATGGCTAAGTAAGGTAATTGGCCATTAACATTATTGTAATCACTAGCTGGACAGTTGCATTTTGTGCAGACTCCTAAGCCTACTGATGATGATGAATTCTCTAGTCTATAAACTCCCTTTGTGACACAACATTTTTTTTTCCTTTGTGCACTTTCTATTTCTTTTTCCTTTCTGATGTCTTTTCTTAGCACTTGATTTTTTCACCCTGATCATCATGCATTTTGCCGCTGTGCCCCTAGTCTATAAACTCCTCTTATTTGTACACAACCATATCTTCAAATTTTTTTTTTCAACAAAGTCAAGTTTAAAACCAGGCCATCGTTTGTAGTATGTGTCAATTTGTCGCAATTTGAACAAAACCAACTGAGCCTTTCGCTAACATACATACATATGTACAAACAACATTCTCTTAATTATAGTATAGATATAGATATGCTTCATCAACATACCCTGAAAAACTTTTATAGCAAAACTATCTACTTTTTGGAGATTTTCTCGACATTCGTCTTATATTGGGTTTGCTATGTAAAAATCTACAAAATTGTAAGGAAATTGTTCCTGCATGTTCTGATAAACTGTGCACTATTTGTGAATGTAAAACCAATTGACAAAAATAATGAATGTAGTGTTTTTATTAAATGAAGTTGTAACATTAAAAAAAAAAAAAAAAAAAAACACATACCCTGAAAGAATGTGTTGTATTTGGCCGTGAGTCGTTGTAAGAAAAGGGCTGAAGGTTTCTGTTGGGTCTCTGTCCCCTGTCATCAATGACTGCACTTGATATCCGATGCTTTGATAAATCCCGCTTCCCTGACGATGTCTGAAAAGGACAAAGTGCATCCAAAATTTAAAGTATTGAAGCATAAACACATCAATTATCAAAAATATATACATTTGTATCCAAGACAGTCAAGTTATTTCTAGTAATTGGTACAGACTTGTAGGGGCAACAAAGTAGCTTTCTTTATAATGTTCTAATTATTGGATACACACAACTTTAACCCTATCAAGGCCGGGGGGGGGGCTTGGAAAGGCCCCCCCTCGATTTTTCGCGCAATATGTTTGCAACGTGATCAGTTCTCGCTGCGATGTGGCATGATTTTTTTCCTCCAAGTCTCCTGCATCTTTTAAGACCAAATTTGCGACGTCCGGGTACCCGGTTCATGATTTACGCAAAATTTTGTACACGTGCGTCAGACCCAAAATTGCTCAAAAACGTGATTTCATGTACAAAGTCAATACAAAATGTGTTTTCAGCTAAAATTCATAAATGGGTAATTATTTTTGCTTTTACTGATTCAAATTACTTAATTTTCTGCTTTTTATGATTGTATAAGTGTCCCCCACAAATTTCATGAAAAAACAATGAAAATAAAAAGGTTGAAAAAACAAAGAAATACATAAGAAATAAAAAAAAACAATAAAATACATTAAGAAATTAATTGTGATACCGTAATTTTTTTCAAGTAAAATTGATAGGAATAATATAAAGGATATTCACACCAAAATGAGCACATTTAGAGCTTTATTTAGGGGGTTAGAGCAAAAAGCATGATTTCCAATATTAACTGTGCATAAATTAGCATAATTAATTAAAAACCATTTTCATGAAAAAAATAACTATACAATTTTGTAGACTAGGTTACGGGCGACATGCGTGCCAATTTTCGGCACGATCGCCCGGTCGACGGCCGAGATCTCAAGGGGGGCCTGGGAGGCCCCCCAGCCATATCAACTCCCAAAATAACCCGGCCTAGTTAGGGTTAAAGGTAAATATTTTTGTGTTTTATGGATGCTGATTTGCTTTGAAATATCTTCTTCAGAGTATCCCTGCAATTAATCCTGAAGATTATTATTTAGTGTGTCTGGTGCAGTACAGCTGAACAAAAATAATAACAGGGGAGCAAACAAAAATCTAGAAGAGGCAATTTACGATGTCGTCTCCACATCTGCCTTCGCCAGAAGTTTTGGTAAAGTAATTACAAATCCCATTTAACCACTTTGAAGTTTCCCTCGGATTACACTTGTAGTTATACTGATTAATCCTTATTCTTCTCTGCGCCTTGGATTCATTGTTCAGTTAGATATTTCTTTAATTTTTCAATCCTCATTCATGGTGCATACTAAATTCCTGCATGAAAATTAAGGGTGCTATCTTACTTCGCGGAGACGTCTCCGGGACAGAATATAAATTTCGTTTCCGCGATGGAAAAAAAGTATTAGAGACATCTGTGAGATGTCTCCTGAATTTCGGGGACGAATTTTGTTCCATAAATTGTCGCGGAGACGTCTCTGCGACAATTTGTGAAATAAAATCTGTCTCCAAAATTCAGGAGACGTCTCCGAGACGTCTCTATTACTATTTATCCGTCGCGGAAACGAAATTTCTATTCTGTCACGGAGACGTCTCCGCGAAGTGAGATAGCACCCTAAGTTATCGACCCACAAGGAAAAGTAGGCCGCCACAACAATGAGCATAGGTGGCGCATCCATCAAAAAATGCAAAAATTGCAGGCCTCCTGCAGCTGAACACAAGAATGATGCTTTCGCCAAAATGTATTTGTCCTTTGTTGCATACTTACCGGAGGTCTTTGATTCTCCCTGTAGAGACCAGTCTCTTGTACAGACTCAATAGGAGGTAGCATGGTGTTACGGCTCCATTGGGTTGGGGGCGATGTAGCCATAGGATGGGGTGGAGAACTTAACCTGTCGTTGACCGTCATTCTGAAAAAGGAAACACAAACATTTTGATATCGTTAAAATGAGCCGTCCGACCATGGGGGCATACAGCTTTGGCATTTTAGCCCTCCGACCGCTTTTCAGATTTCTCTTTCAACCACCTACATGTACATGTATAACCACCTGTCCAGTTTTAGCACATCATTAACCCTTTAGCACCTAAACCGCCAGAGACTGCCCGTCAGCTACTCACTAAACCACTCAAAACCACCGTTTTATGCATGCTATAGTCATGATAATATAAATAATATGTGATCAAATATGCCCAAACTTGTTGTACATTACCCATGGGATGCGTACTGTCCAACTGAGTATTTCTTATTAAAACACCCTGATGCAAAAACAACAAAACCCTTTCCGTTGGGGAGTAAGCTGAGACTTTTCACGCAGTCTCTAGGTGCTAAAGTGTTAAACCTCAAACCACCTGTACACACAGCTTTCTCTTCAAACTGCATGTGAGTGCTTATCCATCTACGCCTGAAGAGAAGTAAATCTACATGTGAATAGTTAATTCAGTTTGTTTTAATAGTCTAAAAATACATCATATGAAATACAAAGACAAGTAAGAATTATTCATATGTCTCCAATGGAAGCAACCCAGGCAACTGTAGTGTGTAAAATATAATTTGGAACCCCAGAAGTTCGCTAATTAACACAAATGTGAACTCATATTTATTTGCTTGCCCATAATAAAAGTGTCCATGCAATGGATGTTTAATAAAGTTTTAACTCTGTCAATCCGCAAAGAGGACCCCTACCAAATTCGTACTACAGACACAGGGGCATGTTAACACTATAAAAAGCGGTTTGGGGCTCCTACAAAAACCAGTGTTAGATCTAGTTATGGGGCTCTTTTCATATGCAACTAATTCCTTTTCTTGCGCGTAATGAGAGCGCCATGTCCTACCTACTGGGCGCCTTGATCCTCTTGATTGGCCTAAGGCAACTCTTAGCAAGTTTGACATTCTAAGATTTAAAACAGGGCACACAAACCCCCTACAAAAAACCATGTGAAAACCTTGATTACAAGGGTTTCATAGAATAGCGCTGAAAAAAACAAATCAATTTACATTCTCTTTCCCGTGATGAGAGCGTCCATTCCCTGGACGTTTGGCGTTTTGACCCTCTCGATAGGCCTCAGACGACTCCTTCCACCCCTGGCAGATGACATACGATGACCATGGACATCAGACATCCTTGTACTGGTTGGCCTGTTACCGATACCCTTGATGGCTAGGCTACTGCTGTTTGGTCTTGTCAGGTTGGCAGGGAGCGCTGGTGATTCCTCACTGTATGGGGTTCAAAGTATGGAAAGTATGGCCAGTCGAGTAATTTCAAGTCATATTTCAAGAAATATTGCAACATTCATTTCTGCTTTCCCCTGTGAAAGTGAGCGATATGTCTGCTCATACTATCTGACCAGAGGCAGCAAAAAGTAATTATCATTACAAAAGCATATGTCGTTTTGTAAATGGCCAGTAAGTCTGTAGATGGGCAGAAATCTTTTGTCTACAATCTGTGAGAAAATTCCAATGAAACTCGTGTCTGGCATATTTTATCCCTGCGGCATCACAGTCCCAACAAAAGAGTTACTTACATTGTTTCTATGTGTTTGAAGCTCCTTCCTACAACTAAGGGTGGTATCTCACTTCGCAGAAACAAAATTGAGACAGATTTGCTAGCATGGCATTGTCTCCTCTTTTTCTGCAACAAAATCTTTTGTCCCTCATACAAAAGGTTACGTTGTGCAAAAGACGGATTAGCCAGCATGGCATTGTACTAGATCTGTCTCCTGTCGCACAGAAAAAGCTGACGCGGAGACAGAGGAAACAGATGTAGTGCAAGGTCATGCTGGCAAATCAGTCTCAATTTTTTTTCCGCGAAGTGAGATAGCACCCTAAGAGGTCGATGAGAACACTGCCTGGATTACTAGTCAATGCCTTCTCGGGACACCACAAAAACATATTCCCCCCCCCCCCCCAAATCCAAAAGCAGTCTTTCCAGCATAAAAATCTTGAGTTCTTCACAGAGATATCTTTAGTTTGGAATAATTATAAGATCAGAAACTAGAACGCGAATAACAAAAATTTTCATGGCTTGAAGAGAAAGAAATCTATAGATTTAAATGCATTAACACCAAAATTTAATGACAAAGCAAAAGGTTGTTATTCATGCCTTCTCTAGTGAATAGTCATTTGGTTCAGCTGTTTCAAATATTTTTGCTATGATATAATCATTCTGCAGGATTGGCACCTTCGTCTTCACCTCTTTCTAAACAAGTTTCTTTTCAGTACGCAAAAGTAATTGTTTGGTTTTCTACTTATATAAAAGTTGATTTAGGCAAGTCAACATCGCTACGGTACTTACATCATAGAGGAAGGGATCCTGTCTTTCTCTCCTTGTCTATTATGCAGTGCCTTGGAAGAGATGGTCATCACGCCCGTCAATGAGTTGGACTTGGGTGCTTGCCAGTTGAAAGGTGCTGACGGACCAACACGGAACTAAAGAGATTCATGAAAGAAAGAGAGATTAATGAGATGGACTTTGGTGCTGGCTAATTAAAAGGTGCTTACGGATCAACACTAAACTAAAGAGATTCATTGAAGAGAGAGAGAGATTAATGAGATGGACTTTGGTGCTTGCCAGCTGAAAGGTGGTGACGGACCAACACGGAACTAAAGAAATTCATTGAAGAGAGAGAGATTAATGAGATGGACTTGGGTGCTTGCCAGCTGAAAGGTGGTGACGGACCAACACGGAACTAAAGAGATTCATTGAAGAGAGAGAGATTAATGAGATGGACTTGGGTGCTGGCTAATTAAAAGGTGCTTACGGATCAACACGGAACTAAAGAGATTCATTGAAGAGAGAGAGATTAATGAGATGGACTTTGGTGCTTGCCAGTTGAAAGGTGCTTACGGACCAACACGGAACTAAAGAGATTCATTGGGTGCTGCAGCTACAAACTTTGTTTTTTCAGAGAAATCACATGTATGATTTATCTGTATTTTATTTAGATTTAATTGACTGTTAAAGAAATAGCCTGTGGTGGGCTACATACATGTGAGTAGGGAAAAAATTATATGCGTCAGCTTGTTTATACACTACTCCGACTTCAGAGCACTTTAACCATATCCGGGGGGCATTTCATCAAAGGACTTGTCGGACATTTTATCTGACAAACTGTTATGAGCTACTGAAATGCTTGCATCTGATTGGCTGAGAGCAAATTTGTTGGATAAAATGTCTGACAAGTCCTTTGATGAAATGCCCCCCTGGTATGCTTCCAAAGAAGAACAAAATCACTTTCAACATGCTATGCAATGAGCCAGGTGTGAGTTGCTATGTAAGTGCATACAATTTTTTTTTCATATACTTGAAGCCCCCCCCCCCCCCCCCCCCCCCCCCCCCGCCCCCAGTTAGAAATTACCATAAAAAACAGCAACCAAACTGAATTGACCCATACTTACAGATCCCATAGGGGCTAGCTTTCCTGGTGGGTCCATAAGCCTTCCTGCAGTCACCCCAAGAGGGCTAGGACTGAGGGGGATCACGTAGGTAGGGGCTAAGATAGGGGTCATATTGGCATCTGAATGATTAGGCTCTGCAGCTGGTCTGCTTACAAGGTTCTTCGCTTTATCTACAATGAAAAATACAATCAATCAATTTATTGAAATACATGTATGTTGATAAAATTGATGAGAGCAAAATCAAATTAATTGAGATATTCAGGGTATGATCTAGTGCATACTGGTAGATTATTTGGACCATATTTTCAATTAAAATGCATTTAAAAATGTAATTTCTAATAATACTCACATACATGTATTGTCCTTTCCGTGTTGTGTATTATTCTGTTAATATTCCAAAATTCCAAATGCCCCTTGCTAATAATTGTCACACCATAAAATAGTACCTTTGATGTTACCCATTTTAAAGAGTGAATTTCCAATCCATATACAGTGTCCCCAAAAATTATTTGTACGCTTTGAAAAAATTGAATTAAATAAATCGATGTTGGTTTGAAATTTTAATTACTATTTATATCAAATGGTAGGTGATGTTACTATCACCTAAACACTAAATCTCAAATGTTCCGTCAGTCTCGGAAGTTCTAGGCCGCCATTTGCAATTTCCATGGCCCAAAAATTATTTGTACACTTCAGAACATGGGTTTTTAAAGGAGTGTTTAGAATTGTTGGGGGTCTTCTTTGGCTTCCAGGGCAGTCATCAACCTTCTTGGCATACTCTCGACCAATTTAGCACTCATATCACGGCCAACACCATTCCAAGTTCGTTGGAGCGTGTCCTGGAGCTGCTGGAGGTTTGATGGTCAGTCTAGAGGGCGCTGTCACTTCAGATCACCTCTCATGTGCTAAATGGGGATTATATCTGGGCTGTAAGGTGCCCTTTCTTGCAGCTTAACATGTTTCTGTTGCAATATTGCTTTAATATGGTTTGCTGTGTACTTTGGGTCATTGTTATGTTGGACCGTAAATTGACGACCATTCAGACTTGAAGCAGATATGAGCATCTGGGCCACTCTGAGGGGCAAGGATATCCTCATGGCTTCAGCATTCATGATGCCATGTTATGAAATTTATCTCTCCAACTCTACTGGCTGCCATACAACTTCAACATTATGAAACATCCTCCACTGTGCCTCACTGTTGGCTCCAAGCATAACTGACTGAGAGCTTCCTACAAGACACACATGGTCCCGTGCATCATATCCAATCACTTTTGCACTAATTTGGTCTTAGGACAGAGTGCTAGAACTCCGGATGCTTGTTCACATGTTGTTTTGCAAAAGCATGACGCTTCTCTGTTACTGTCCCTTACATTTGGCTTCTTTCTTGCCAATTATTCCACTTAAAGTCATGTAGCCATTTAGCCTGTTGCACACACTCTTGAGGGCACCCGGTCATTCCTTAGCCTATGTGGCCTTGGATGAAATTTTCTTTGGTCACAATTTGCAATATTTCAATGCTTACTGTCTGTCTATCAATATCATCATGAAAACTGATGTCCATGAGACTTATTTTGCCTCTTAGAGGCCCCCACTTGCGTAAAGGCTGATTGGTCTTCAAGTTGTGTTCCAACATGGACCCCAAGCATGCAGTGAAGCATATTAAAGCATTATTTTAGCAGAAACTTGTTAAGAAGCTAGAAAAGGCACCTCAGATCCCAGATTTAATCCCCATTTAGCACATGAGAGGTAAAGCGACAGCACCCTCAGGACTCGCCATCAAACCTCCAGCAGCTCCATGACACGCTCCAGCGAACTTGGAATGGTATTGAAATGAGTGCTAAATTGGTCGACAGTATGCCAAGGAGGTTGATGACTGCCCTTCAAGCCAAAGAATGCCTCTCAAAATTCTAAACACTCCTTTAAAAACCCATGTTCTGAAGTGTACAAATAATTTTTGGGCCATGAAAATTGCAAATGGCCGCCTAGAACTTCCGAGACTGACGGAACATTTGAGATTTAGGGTTCAGGTGACGGTGACATTACCTACCATTTGATATAAATAGTAATTGAAATTTCAAACGAACAACGATTTGTTTAATTTCATTTTTTCAAAGTGTACAAATAAATTTTTGGGGACACTGTATGTTGTGTTAATAGAAATTTGAGACACAACAAGCTTTGCTAAGCACTGTCCGTTTTTATCCCTATTCAAATGACTGTTTATTAGTATATTTTTGGTACAAAAAAGAAGATATTTATGACTATCTCTACCATCTAGGGGGTCTCTTTATCAGTGACCTCATCCAAGAGATGTCTTTTCCCTATAAGACATTAATCTGACACTTGACTATTTACTGGTACATATTTCTTAAAATGAAAAAGATATTTATATTCCACATACTAAGAATGTTGCAAACTACGAGGCAAACTATCACTTCCACGGCAAGCTGGACGTACACGTTATCTCTCCTCAGCTTTGCTTCGGAGGAGATAGCTTATCCAGCGTGCCTGAGAAGTGATAGTCTTCCCATCATTTGGATCAACGGTAATTATTTGCTTACTATCTCTACCTTCTTGGAGTCTCTTTATCAGTGACCTCATCCAAGTGACTACTTCGGCCCATAAGACATCAAACGTTTGACTAAGCACTGTGTTCTGTATACATGCATTGGGAGTAACTATTTACTAATATGTTTCTTGCTAAGACTATCTTTACCTTCTTGGTGTCTCTTTATCAGTGACCTCATCCAAGTGACTACTTCAGCCCATAAGACATCAAATGTTTGACTAAGCACTGTGTTCTGTATACATGCATTGGGGGTCGACTAATATGTTTCTTGCTACTACTATCTTTACCTTCTTGGTGTCTCTTTATCAGTGACCTCATCCAAGTGACTACTTCAGCCCATAAGACATCAAATGTTTGACTAAGCACCGTGTTCTGTATACATGCATTGGGAATAACTATTTACTAATATGTTTCTTGCTATGACTATCTTTACCTTCTTGGTGTCTCTTTATCAGTGACCTCATCCAAGTGACTACTTCAGCCCATAAGACATCAAATGTTTGACTAAGCACCGTGTTCTGTATACATGCATTGGGAGTGAGAGGAGGGAACCCTTCTCTTCTTGTTGCCGTGTGATAAATTTTCCTTTCGTGATTCTCATCATCTCTGTAAGTGAGCATAGGAGAGAATGACAAATATAAATTGCAGGGTTGCCAAACGTCAATATAAATATATTGACAAATCATAAGAAATTCAACGTGTATTTGAAATTTGCGATCAGTGATGTCATTAAAAAATTTGAACAAATAGTGAAACTGACCAGAAATACATAATATAAAAATGAGATTTTCTTTGCTCTTTTTATCAATAAAAAATCTCTGACTGGCAAAGTTTTGAAACAAACTTTCTCCTTTAATATTTAACACTTGATATCAGTTGACAAATATTTTTTGTTTTCTCTAGCATGTTGCTCTTAATAATTTCAAAATGGAAAGCTTTGAACAGTAGGCCTATTTGTCAGGGCCATGATTTATGACAGTGTTTCATTCTGAATAACTGGATAGTCAACCCTATTTAATAAGAAAAAAATTCGAGAAAATTATAATAAAATTCGTACCTCAAACTTCAATATTTTATATTGATAAATCATAAGATATTCAATGAGCTGAACAGCTGAACTATACTTCCGATTACAACATTATTAGCAATCTCCAAACTTACGCTTGTCTTGCATTATCGTATGCAAAAAACTCTTCAACCGTTCCATCCGATTCAAATATTTCTTCCTCTAAATGATCCTCCACCGTCATCTCGGGGAAGGCAGGCGTGTCCATACTCGGTATTGGGTGTATGTGATGTCCAGATAACTTCAGGCTATGATAGAAAACAGAAATTCATAAATTATTTATAATTGTGTCTCAATTAAATCATTTTTGTCATCTCATGAATGGCGGGTGTGTCCATACTCGATAACTTAAGCTACAAAATGAGACACAGATTCTAAAACTTATAATCCTTTTGCAAATGCAACGCCCTGATAACTTTAAGCAACGAATGTATAAGATAGAAAGTCCAAAATAATCATTTCTTCAATCAAGATACGACATATCATCATCTCAGCATACATGTAAGAAGGTATGTCCTAATTACTTGGTGTTGCATACATGTGCTGACCTGACACAATGTCAGACAGAAATTTCATATAATTTACAATAATTTCTTTAAATAAATCATACTCCCTATTGTTTTTTTTTATTTTAAACAGGTAGCCAAACTTTTTTTTTTTAATCAGTAAAGAAAAAGATTATATATATTTGCCATTAATATACTCAATACTATACTTGATCTTGACCTTTTCAGTGACACACTGTATTGATAATTTTGCCAGGTTATGAATATACCATTAGGTTTCACTGTATATTTGTGCAGATTTGAGTTCAATGTAAAGTAGGTATTAAATGTCAGTCATACTTTAGACAATAAAGGAAGATAATTTGATGGGCCTTGGTCTGTTTTTCATCACTGATGAACCTTCAATTGTCACCTTTAGTTGTTCAAATGTCATTGAAAGCTATTGCGAGGAATAATATTGCTGATTATTATCCATACAGAGGGTTTTAGAGGCCAAATACAAGTGTTATTTTGTTGATGCACTTCATAAACTTGACCTACTTTACAAAGTTTGTTGAACTCGCCCAATACTGTGGCCTCGCTGCCCAATATCAAAAATATTGGGCAGCAAGGGGGAATCCCAAAATGCAGCGACACGTTACAATTCATTTATCTTAATTCCTTTGTTAGGCCTACGTCACCATCACTTCAGCCATTTGAGCTAGGCCTACGCGTCAAATGAATTGCGCGCATTTATTTGTACGCGTTTTTTTTCTGTGGGGCATTTTTTTGGGGGGGGGGAAGGGGCGTCTTTTTTGGGGCCACTTTTTGTGGGGGCCCAATTTTTTCAGAATAAAAAAAAAAGAAAAGAAAAGAAAGAATAAAAATTTGGGGCAATTTTTTTTTTTTTTTAGGGGGGACGGATTTTTATGGGGGGATTTTTTTTTTTTTTTTTTTTTTTTTTTATAATTTTATAAATAGAATTGTATTTCAGAACAAAAATTGTGGGGTGGGTGGTTTGAGGGAATCCTAAATGCAATAAAAAATTGTGATTTAAAAAAATGTTGGGGCGCCCTATTTGTAAAATCTCTGTATAGATAATAATAAAAATATTAGCATGTCCTATTTTCGTCATACAAGGATATTATTGAACTCGCTTTTCAAAATATTGCGACTCGTCTTCAAACTCGTCCAATATTTGTGCAAAGCTCGTCCAATATTCCTTGTATCAACCTCAAGGCCATCCAATATTCTATAAATATTTGCACCTACATTGTAGGTTGGAATAGTTAACATTTAGTATCAATGGATTTGATCGTTTACCTTGTAAGCTGGATTCCAAATTTGGGATACAAAAAGCAATTTGCAGTATTTTACAACCTTTGCACAAATGATATTAAAGAAAACAATTTATCACGGTCTACAGAATTTTATTAGGTACAAAAACAAATGCAATAGGGCATGCCATTTGATCGTACAAAAAGTAGCAGGTGTTGTGCGCATGGTTCCCTGCATTAATTTTGGAAAAAGAAACATGACCTTTGATTTGGAGAACTTTTCCATGTACTTTATGTAGACATGTAATTTATTCAAAATTAATTTCAAAGCGTGCATAAAGCATACATGTAAACAAAACCTAAAAGATACATATTCTCATAATGTTAGTGGAAAAATATTAAATGTAGCAAGTTTCATCCCAATTTGTTTTTAATACTAAATTGGCTTTAAATTAATTAGTAATGTGTCCTTCTATTATCTAATGGCATTCGATGAGCCCTTCACAGATCTACCGTTACTTTTTGACCTGCTGTTTTGTCCATACTGTATCCAAGGACCATGAAGCACCTAATTGATTCACGATTGGACATCACCGGAATGATACAAGCTAATATTGTCAAGGTCATACTGATTCAATTGAGTACTACACACATTCTTTTTTTGTAAAGTGTTTTTTTTTTAATTATTATTATTATTTATTTTTTATGACAAGTTTTGATTTGACATTCAAAATCTTCTGACAGGAGTTAATGATCTTTTTGTTTATACCTCCAATGAGCAAAACAGCAGAAAATTCTTGCATTTCAGGATACATGTATCAACCGACGTGCATTATCATAAAATGTTTACTTTTCTTTGTGGGTCGACAACTTTACATTTCCCTAAAGCACGCACCACAAGTGAGAATTTAACAAAATTAAAGATAATTTACATAAGTTTGAGAAAGAATGTTGTGTTCACTATGCTGGTATTGACCACTTGCTTTCCTTAGATGATGGCTCTTACCCATGTCTATTTTGAGTTGATCTACCGGGTACTTCATGGTCGGCGATGTCGAGTAAGACACCAGTGGCCGTCGACGACGACTCGTCCTGAGGAAAGAGCTGAAATCCTTCATCACAGGGGGCTAGGAGCTGACTTCCAAGAATTCTATTTTTAAAAAGATGAGAAAGAATTGATCATGATATTATGGATCTACATGTATACTGTACGAGCAAAAAAAAACGATGCACGAATATAAAAGTATGCATAAACATTATGTCAAAAAAGACAGATGGAAAAAGCCATGCAGATCACGGCAACGCTTATAAATCTGTACGGCCAAGCTCTGCTTGTCTTCATACATATATACACACATAGATTACTAGAAGTTTGAAGTTTTTTTT
>CALNVZ010003433.1:37794978-37836180 GCA_940671915.1 Paracentrotus lividus
GTTTTCGGGGTTAAAGTATCGGTTGGTTGGGCGATTCGAGGACGAATAGCAAAGTAGGCAAATATATCATTCTTTTGAAGTAAATTATGCCTGATTCTTAAGTTGCAAACCTAACTTTGATTTTCCAAAAGAAAAATGTTAAAGTTGCAAGCCGATGGTATATTATGGTGGTGTTACACATAATATGCAATATGACTAATGATCATGGACAAATACATGTAGCATACATGACATTTTAATATACACAACAGCTGTGTCAATATGCACTTTCTTTCACAATGACTCCATCTTTATGAAGGATTTAAAAATCCATCTATTTTCCTTATTACTCTGCAACTACTCTCTACTGACGATCTGTGAATTCAAGTCGCAAATAAATTGCCATTGATTAAGGTTTGAAGTCAGTCTGGTGTAGGTTTGAAGTCAGTCTGGTGTAGGGTTAGAGCCAGTCTGGTGTAGGGTTAGAGCCAGTCTGGTGTAGGGTTAGAGCCAGTCTTGTATAGGTGTAGAGTGAGTCTGTTGTCGCTTTGAAGTCAGTCTGGTGTACATGTAGGTTTGGAGTCAGTCTGGTGTAGTTTTGACTTAGTCTTGTGTAGGTTTAGAGTCAGTCAGGTGTTGATTGATTGATTGATTGATTGATTGATATCTTTATTTATTCACGATTAAAAAGCCCAAACAGTTACAAGACTGGTTTCCATTGGGGCCGTGATAAAAATACGAAAATTTTGAAAAAGGTTCAACATGAAATACAAACATAAGGGCAGTTCCAAGCAAAACAGGACATGGAGCTGAAATTTTAATGTGCCGCTGTGCCTTTGAAAATGCAAATTAGGATCTGAAAATACCACAAAGGCTTATTTACAATACAACAAAACATTTAAGTTAAAAAAATTTGCGATTCAGTATTCTTGCGCTGAATAATTGATCAAACCCAAATTTGCACGTATGGGACTATGAGGCTTTAAATGCCTCTAATTCTTATATCTTGTCACTTTTTGCCAATTTTTTTTGCTTAATGTAATTTTCATGGTCTACTCCACAAACCTTTGGTATTAATTTTTCTTTATAATGCATTTCTCCTAAAGAAAAAGACCGGGAAACCAGACGTCACTCCGTAACCGTCACTCCGTAACCGTACAAGGGTTCAAGTTTTAAGTCATAATTAACAAAATATTCAACCAATTTTTTTATGCAAGGTGGCATATTATACCTAGAATAATATAGAATCCATTCAATAACTCAAAATTGTGATAGCCATTTCAATTTCACAGAGTTTAAGCAAAATGTTTTCTGCTCAAATATGCATGTCCATTTTGCGTCACTCCATAACCATGATTATGAATATTCATATCTCATTAATTAAGAGGACCACTATGAAAAAAATTATCAATTTGAAAAGAGGGTACCATCAGCTTTTGTCATGAACCATTTCTTTGTAAATAAAGATTAAAGCTTGGATGATAAACTTGTTTGAATGCTGAAATGTTGCTTCTGAATGTCACTCCGTTACCTTGGAACTGCCCATAACAAGAAAAAAAAATACATATAACTTAAAATATAACAGCAATGCAACAATGTTGGCTTTTCAGTCTGGTGTAGGTTTAGAGTCATTCTGGTGTCCAGCTGTTTCATTGTATCCATGACAAATAAAAAAACAGACATTAGGATGATAGTATTTGAGAGAAGGAGGAAGAGAGAAAAGGAAACAACGAAGCATGAATAAATAAATCATTTGCAATTTACCAGCCTAACGATTGAGCAGAATAACCCAATTTTATCTATATTTAGCAGAGTAGCCAAATAGAGCGAAGAAAAGGGATCACTGAGTGAGACAGAGAAAGAGAGAGGAGCAAAAAGGAAAGGAGACAGAGATTTTTTTTTTTTAAAGGGAGGGAGAGGGGGAATATAAGGGAATAACCTTACATACATTTGTAGTATAGCACGATTAGTTGCTATGTGATTATCCTCAAACAATAATGAAACCAAGGAGAGATTATTAAAAGAGAGTCCACAACTTCTCTTTTTCCCCACAACTTCTCTTTTTCCCCACAACTTCTCTTTTTCCCCACACCTTTTGTTTGCCAAACCTATTTCTCTCTGTCATTAAATGAATGTAAAGGATGAGGAGAAATGCTCTCACAAATCTTCTGGATATGAACAAATTGTGTTGATGCATGGTTACCAAGGTAATTCAAAATATTATGCGCGTGATAGTAGGTCTCCAATTAATTAGTGCCCGCCCAACAAAGGGTGCATACCGTCTCTTTCCTCCCTCTCTCTCTCTCCTACAATGTATTTCTCCATCCAGTCTTGACGAAATGAAATTACAGTTTTTATAGTTTTGCCAACAATGATATTCAAAATATTGCAACATTGTAAAGTAATTGTCACTTAAGTGAAGGATTTATATAAAAAAACAGAAAAATACATCAAGTACTTTGATAACTGTTATCATAATTGGAAATAAAAGAAACCTCTTTTTATCCAAAAGTTATCTTTACTGTTGAAAGATCCATCAGTTCTTCACAAGACAGACAACTGAATTGTCATAATTGTGAATAAAAGAGAAGCTTGAATAGTGTTTCTTCACATGTAAATGTACATTTCCATTGAGGATCATTGCTCTTCTGTCAGTCAATGTACAGTATGAAAATTGACCCGTTGTTTGTAACATCAAAATGTGAAAAATTTGCTGGGGATAATTAGGATTTGAATTCACTGCTCATAATAAACTTTGGATGTATTATTTTTTCTGTGATTGGATTTGTACTCTTTTTCAATTTTAAAGTGAATGGGACCCTGTTCCTTGCAATCCAAAGACTTATCCAGAAAACCACTGCACCGCTACATTCATGTTATCTACATAATAAGCAATCATGCATTCTCTATAAAAGCTAAATCAACAAAACAGTGTAGATGAATGTCTTTACAAATGACATTTGTAAAGCGCAGATCATACAAGAAACTTATAAACCCGTACATACTTGTGATCGACAGGCCATTGACAGTCCAGAGACAATCCATTCCAATTTTGCACCAAAATACTACAATTTTGCAGTAATATTGTTCTTGGGCAATTATTCTAATGGAAGATAACTAGCCCCACCAAAAACTACCTCCAACACATGTACATTCTAAAAAACAAAAGGGCGGAAAGGGGTGAATCACCCTTTTAAGGGACCGATGAGTGACAGTGTTTTCGTAAAGTGAGGAACAGCGCGTCACTTCTCGACCCTTTTCCACCCTTTTCCACCCATCAGGGGTGATATTCACTCTTGAAAAAAAAATAGACATACTAGGGAGCGAAGCGACCAAGCCCGAGGGAGCAAAGCGACCGAGGAAAAGAGACACCCCCCTCCCACGTTAGGGACTTTTTGCATTTTGGGACTTTAAATTGTGCAATTTCGTGCATATACCTGGAGGGGGGGGAATGAAAGAAAAAAAATAAAAAATAAAAAAAATGAAATTTAAATCGCAGGAATATCACCCCTAACCCATTTTACCCTTTGTGTGTACCCCACCCCTTAACCCCAATTTGTGTGGGGTAGTTGTCTTATGGGTAATTATCTGGAGAACATGTAGTTGTCTATAACACCTAGAATATATAAGCAAACGAGCATGCAGCTTTAAAATTTAAATGATGAACATGAAATATCGTTTACCCAACAATCATTAATCCACATGTTTTTCCTCTCTGTCCCATCTTCTTCTTAGAGTAGGCGCTGAGCTTAAAGCGGGTTCCTCCCTCGGCGTATAGATCCAACCACAGCATCGTGGCTTGATGCTTGGACCTACGGGGTTCTTTAGGAACCCAAACCACTTGCTTTGATTGGCTCATCTATGTTTCCACCGATGCTCAAAAGCTCCATAGCGTTTCATCAGAAATATTAGTTAATCGATGCATGATTGCTAAGTAGTTCACAGAGTAGGTTAAGGCAAGATTTGAAAATTGCATTTTAAGTCTTTGATATCCATGCATAAAGATGATCACATCATACAGATATTATTCGGCAGCATTATGTGCTAATGATTCTCTGCTATGACTCCATGAGTAGATCGTGAATGGCTCCTTCATAGGGTGAAACTGTGCATTGTACGTTTCTAAGCTCCAAAGTACATGTACCATATGCCTGAAGAAATAAAAATATAATTCAATACTCTGGCAACAGAGAATAGACTGTATTCATGCCTCAAACGATAGCAGATTTCTGCCAAAGCTTGACATTTAGAAAGAATACGAGGTGTGAGCGAGATGGGCCGACTCCCAATTACTGGCAAACCAACGCAAATACGCCTTTTTCGCCCTCTTCGAATGAAAACGATCGAAACATCGACCAAGAGCTTCCTCCCCTACCCGAGAAATTTGACAGAGTAATTAAAGCGATCTGGGAAAACAACATCTGCAAAAAATAACAGACAGAAAATATCATGTATTGATTAAATTCAGACGAAAGGCAGAGACTGTTCAATAGGAGTTGGTATTGACGCAAGGAAAGATGTATTCCATACGTTGCCCATGACAATGGAATTGAAAATTCATCTTGGTCCACTGACTGGCTTTGATCACAAGCTAATGACCTTCCTCGTTAGTAAAGAGGTTGGAAAAACTGTTTGTTTACATCTGAAGCGCTACCAGAAATAAAGAATAATTAGAACAATCTCTAATATGAAGAAGATGTAATAATGATAATAATCACCCAAGGACATCCTTATCATTCAGAATCAAAATTCAAAATCAGAAAGAAGTACAGTGAGTCAGAAATGAAGATAATGAGAGCTGAAAAACAACAAACAAAATTTTTAAAAAAAGAGGAAGTTGGGAGAGATTTTATACACAGTGACGAAAAAGAGAAATCTATGGATATGTAGCTTTTACAGCTTTATAATAATACACCTGATGCAGACCTACATTTTCAAAGAGTACATTTATACGTATAATCAGAAATCTTGAATCAAACCTATATCTCAACAACTGTAGTTGGTTAGATTACCTTGGTAACAAAATCTTGAAATGTAGATAATAAAGGTTGCTTTGTTTGCTTTTTAAGGAGTATTGAATCTCAAATCTATTGATTAATTTTCTGTGCAGAGATGAATGGCAACAAAATAGCAAGTGCTTCTGCAATGGATAACAGGTTCATATTTCTTGCTCTATTATTATCTGAATAGGTTTGAATAGTTGTTCAAGGGTGCATGAGAAAGCTGAGATGTCACTTGTATTTCAAGATTTATTTCTGACTTTGCGTTTTGATAATTTTTGCCATTCATTTTCAAAACAGATATTAGTTTACTGTGCATTTTCTTCCTTCTTTATTACTCCTCCCCCCCCCCCCCAAAAAAAAAAAAAACTAAACTAACAATGATTGCCTGTATTTCTGTCTCTTAGTGAACAAGTAATACATGCCTACATTTTGGGGTGATAATTTCCATTTCCACAAATTCATCCATTAGTTCAAACATTAGTTACATTGTAAGACTATTAAAGCAAATAAAAGAATCTCAAATCTATCGTCTCATCAATATCTTTTTGTAAAAAAATTGAGTGTTTAATATCCTAACATCCATATCTCTAGAAATGAAGTTTGAACATACACGTGTATTTTAAATTTTAAATTAAATAAACACTCTTTTCTTCCCCATCTTTTTCTGTTTGCCAATAGACTTGCATAACAACTCTAAAAGGTACTCTTTTAAACCATAAATACATGTATGCCATAATGAATCCTTTTACTTAATTAGAGTAGATAAAATAATTCACAAAAGGGGGCTTTTATGGAAACTGTGTAATCAGGTAAAGAGGATTATTGTGCAAACAACAGACAATAGACCTGGCCAATTTGGTATAAATTTGCTAATTGGTTTCAGTAAGAAGCACTCAGGCTCCAATAGAATGAATTTGGAGGCTACGTTTTTTGTGTTTTTTTACATCAGGTACATGTACATGTATGTGTACACATTGCACTGGTAACTCTCTCTATATCTCTGTTTGCTATCTTTAATTAACCTAAATGGAAATAACCTACATTTACATGTACATATCTCAGAATCTAAGAATATCATCTGGATATATTGCTAGAAATAACGGCCAGTATCATGTTTAGGTAATAATATTTTTTGTACAAAGGTATACATGAAATATGCCGCAAAATTAGAGTATGGCTTGGTGTTTTTCAAATTCAAAGCAGATATTGGTAGAATTTTTTTTTAAAGAAATCAAGGTAATAGGCATAGATTTTCAGCTTCTGTTCAACATGTACATCAGTAAAAGCAAAGAAGAAGAATCATTGATCACAAAATGCAACAAAGGAAACATACACTTTTTTGGTGTGTTTTGATTTGTTTCTTTTGAATGGCCATGCATTTTGAATTGGGCCAGTTTCGTGTGACATGATTTTGCAACATGAAAATTGTGTCTTTTTTATTTGAATCTCTGTAACTTTAAATTCTACACCCATTTTACATAAAAGTAAACATTTTCTGAAAGGAAATTAACTGAGGATTTCAGAAAAGTGCTTAAAATAACATGGCAGTGTGAGCATTTGTAGTTATGGAACCAAATATACCTAAAAACCATGGCAACAAATACCAAACTTTGAAACAGGAAAAAAGTAGTATTGGTGTACCCCACACCTTTAAAAGTGCTACTTTTTTTTTTTTAATTCTTCTCATTCAGAGCTTTTCAGACATATATAACATTCCAGGGTCTAAGGTTATTAAAATAATTTTGCGCAAGCCTCTTTTTCATAATTTTCACAATGGAGTATTTATATATATTTTTCTGAGAATTGTATTATTTGCCAAAATGAATTCTTAAAACACTCAAAATTATTCAGGAAAAACTTAACTGTTAACAAATTGATTCTTAAAAAATAAATTTAAAACATCAAAATGGCATCCTCTGGCACCAGACTAGTATGTTTTGTGAATCTAACCATGATCAAAATGATCATGTCAGGTGTTATATGTAATAAAACAAAACAATAACAGTAAAGTAATTTTTGGGCAACAATTATACAATCAAATTTAATTCTAAAGTGTATATTTTCATATTTATAAATCACTACCACAGTGGATATCTCTGCCAGGTTGTAATTTATCTCTTGAAATTTGCCATAATTGTCACCCATTGTCTGCATGCTAAAATCACAACAATTTATTGTTTATTTGTCAATTGGTTATACTGTTTTACTAAAGAATTATGATAAATGAATATTTTCCTTTCTAAATATTTTATATTCAAACAATCTGTTCTTAAGTCTCGAAAGTAACCTTAACTGAAGTAGTTATGTTTGCTTGCGCGATCATGCAGCCAGGTATGTCGCTCTTGGGCTTAATTAGTAAAAACTAATTAATGATTAAGCTTAATTACACTAAATTTTCATTGAAGTTAATCTAAACTACGTATTATCATGATGAATTATTTATAAAAATCCACAATAGTATGATCTATGGTGACTGCAGTCCTTCAATGTGCTTCCATTAGAATTTGCACCTCCTGATCGTCCACCTCCTGATCGTCCACCTCCTGATCGTCTTCCACCCCGCACATGTTGCTAATTAACCACTAATTAAGAAAAAAAATCAACATTATTTTTAAAAACTTTTTGGTACGACTGTATTGCTCTCATCATAAGCTTTATTTTGACACCAAATACATCATAGCTTGTATATCGGTTGAGAAAATTAAAGGAATGCACCCTAAAGTGTCGCGCAGATGTCACAGATCAACCTATTTACCGGCCCAATTCAAAACGCATGGCCGAATGTCAACAACATTTGATTATTAACTTTTTTATATGGGTCAATAGGCTTTGAACAATCATTTGCTCAATATTACAATGGCCCCATAATTGAAAGAAAAATATGAACAGGCAAAAGGAAAGGGAAAGAGATCTACATTCAAAACATGTAAATCAACTATTTTTCAGATTTTTGTTCCAATTCAGTCTTACTTCTCGACATTTGAAGAAAACAGAGAAAACATTAAAACTGCCACGCCATTACATTTTATCCAAGATTATCCAGCATTTCCAAAGTGTCCTACACATGATTACTTAATAATTCACATGTAGGCCTACTAGGGGGAATATAGTATCAGCCAGTACACTTGAGAAAGGGGGATTTGCAGACTTTACAAATTAATCAAATATTTTGAGGTTCAAACATCAGCCCTCATCAATATCAAGGGATCAACTCTTTCTCGCTTCAATATCAAGATAAAAATGAGGCACCTCCTTGAAAATATTGATGGCATCTCAGGGCATTTTTTTTTTTCAAAAGCATCACACGCCCCATCCCGGGGAACCAATATAAAGGAACCAACACCAGTGAACCAAAGCACCGATCAACTTTTAAAAACCATATCAGAATACCTCGAGCAAGCAAAGCATTTAAACATTTCTCTTCCTGCTTCATTTCAGCAATTAATCCAGATCTGCTTAGAACCTGAACATGATTTTAGTGTCTTATCAGAGGGTACTTCATTTCACAAAGATCTAAACACAATCTACACAGGTACCTCAATACTCAAAGGAGGATGTGTTGATTTGAAATTACGGCAGTGACAGGACAAACACCACATATCTGCTTGAGCTCCTATAATTGGTCGGCAGATGCTACATCAGGGTTACCTCATGCAAACAAGCCACAATATAAATCTCCCCTGCAATATCAGCACTCTAAACTCCTGATGCCCTCTTGAAAAACATTGTCAGCATCTCAATTGGCCCATCATTCCACATGATTAAGCACAAGACCAAAGGAACTCATCCATACTGCAGTGCATGGCTGCATCAATTCGGTGTCCTCTTGGAGATGGAACCTAAACTATAGCATCGATCATTCTTTCATTAGCTCTTAGATGTAGCATGGGATAATCTCTAGCGGCAAACTATGATCATTCTTCTCCTTGCGTTATTAGCAATGACTCCATATGCTTTTTTCAAAAAAGATTCCTAGCCTTTCCTCAGAAAAGCAGCTCTTTCAACGTCATTGGTATCAAGACTCCAACACAAACAAATTCAGCCCCTCATCATCTCTGAGAATGATGTGCATCGAGGTTTAATATCTCACTCAAACAAACCATGATCATATTCCTCCATGTGTTAATAATAGCAATACATTACTCCTCAGATTTCCCCAGTAAGGCAGGTATGCATGTATGATGAAAGCACGATGGATGAATGAATACATGAGCACCGTCCTCGGCTCAGCTAACCCTGTTTAGATCATCTCTCTCACCGATACTACATCTCCCTGAACATTCCCCATCTATGCCACTGGGAGATTGGCCGCTCAGCTATCATCGGGGATGAAGGGAACAAAACTCTTGGTATGGAGTTGATATGGACATGTACACACATGGACACACTGCTAGGATGTACACTAAATACTTCTGTTGATATTACACACACTAGCCAGAGTCAAGGTGGACAGTTTATTCACCAATTTTTTTGGTAGTCTTTGTAATCCAGACCAATTCCATTTAACCTGGCTTCACCTACTAATAATATAATCGTAAAAGCAGAGAGGTGAGACTTTGCAACTTCATCCTCAAATTTATAATTATTCATGTTTAAAGGGAAAGTTCACCCTGGGTTAAAATTGGTTTTAAAAATGTAGAAAAATAAAAGAAAAATATGAGTGAAGGTTTGGAGATAATCGACCAAAAAATAACGAAGTTATGAATATCTAAAGTTTGGATTTTGCGACGTCACATGCGAGGAGTTCTCATATGTGTTATGTAGTGTAAATTCCACAAAGTGTCATTTTTTCAGAAGAAAATTAATTATTTCACCTGTGTGGTAGATACATCATCAAACATATTTTAATATACATGCCTCTATCAAATTGACCCATTCCTTTATCAGGAATCATGAAAAAAAAGACAAATTTATGGAATTTACATACATAACACATGGGAGAGCTGCTTGCATGTGACGTCACAGTTCTAATCAAAACTTTAAATATTCATAACTTCGCTATTTTTTTATCGAATTTCTTCTAGCTAGTTTTATTCATATTTCTTTTCTTTTTCTGCATTTTTCAAAACCAATAAAATTCAAGGATGAACCTCCCCTCTATTAAAAGTGTGCAATCAAAGGTGCATAACCTACAATTTGATTTTGATCAATGTTGGTTTACAAAATGGAATAGGTCAAACCATTTGGTAAAAGCAATTTTTTTCTCAGAATAAATTAAAATCCATTTTAATTTTTTATCATTCTTGTACAGTATCTAATATAAATTTTTTGTTATACAACAAAGTGATATTAACATCCGACCCTAAACGCAAAAAATTAATACTGAATTCTCTTTGTATACATGTAGGCCTATTGTCTATTAATGTAGATGTAGTATTATTGCTTAATAATTTCAATACGAGGTACCACTGTTCTAAATAGTAACATACATTGTAGTTCTAGATGTTGGCCTAAATAATAGAGTGAGTAATCCAATTGAAGATAATTACAGAACGCGCTGGGATTAAATGAAAATGGTAGATTAATGAACTTCGGATGAACTCAATAACGCTGTACTATTCAATCAATAACAAAGAGCTCAGGAAAAGTCAAGGAAAATACAAGGCTATATGCAACAGTCATATTGAAGGTTGATTGAGATATTATCCCTTTCTTACTGATTACACGTACAGGTACAAAGGCCTACATGTTTAAATCTAGGTTTAAAGTAGGGTAGATACAAGGATGACATGCAATATGTCACTGACTTAAGGAATTTACAGTTTAAAATATTTGATATTTTCAGAATAAAGGAATGATTTGTTGATTGAGATTATACCTTGTTGGTTATAGTACATAGTCCTACATGTATATGTTTGGGTTGCACTTCAAAGCCATTACACAAATTGGGAATTCTAATATTTAAAAGAAAGGCTTCATTTTTTTTCTTCCAGCATGAACATTGTAGGCCTATTCTGAACAAAAAGTACATATACCAGATATGCTATTACAACAACCATTCAATAAGCACTGCCACACATGTTAAAGATTTCTTCTCATAACTTTTGCTACTAAAAATAAAATTAAAGGATTATTATTCATTTATAATACCTGAATATCTAATGTTCTAATTCCACAAACAAAACAATGTTTTTTAAAGGGGAATCTAACCCAAGGAGAGAATCAACCTTACAGGAAAGAGGAAAATGAGAGGAGCAATCTAAAAAAAAGTTTCATCAAAATCGGTTATAAAATAAGAGAGCTATAGAAGTTTGAAAAGTCTAGTTGTTCCTTCTATGGGGATCCTCAAATTGGCATCATCGGCTTCAAAATGGCCGATCTTATGGACAACTCTCCATTCATTTTGTACACAAATTTTCAGATTTTCCCCATTTTCTTTCAAAGTATGTCTTCTTTACTTCTGAGCTCAAAATATGTGATTGGAAAATATATTTCACACAACATATGTTGAGCTCAGAAAGAGGTAAGATATATTTCGGAAGAAAATGGGGAAAATCTGAAAATTTGTGTACAAAATGAATGGAGAGTTGTCCATAAGATCGGCCATTTTGAAGCCGATGATGCCAATTTGAGGATCCCCATAGACGGAACAACTGGCCTTTTCAAACTTCCATAACTCTCTTATTTTATAACCGATTTTGATGAAACTTTTTTTAGATTGCTCCTCTCATTTTCCTCTTTCCTGTAAGGTTGATTCTCTCCTTGGGTTGGATTCCCCTTTAAAAAATCAAAATGGCATTTCACTCCAATTTTGTAAAAATAAAGACTAAGAACCAAGACTACAGGTACATGATGAAGAGATTGTCAACTCTGGAGATCCTTGACCTTATGAGGACAAAGGTCATCTGGACTTGGACACTGGGTTATAAATCACCCACTCATAAAACCATGGATGTAAGACCCATGATAAAACCCTCAGAAGTCACTAAAGTCCAAACTACATGATTTATTATCTAAGCTTCAGGATTTGACAGACATCCTGAGATGTGCAGTTCAATTCAGTTTAAAGGGAAGGTCTGGACCCAAAATAAGTTCCTTTTATAAAAAGCAGAAAAATTATAAAAACACATTTAAATGTGTTTGAAGAAAATCGGACCAATAATAAGAAAGTTATGAATATCTTTATGATGCACAAAATATTGATCACTATACCAACTCGGCAATACCTGTGATGTCATAGGGGCACAACTTGCCATGTACTTTCTATATTGTTTTATGATAAATTTTCACTTTAATTGTTAAGAAACTGTTTTCCTCATAACTTTGGCCAAGGTACATAAAATCATATAGAAAATGCATGGAGAGTTGTGCCCCTGTGATATCACAGTTTTGTGACTGTGTTGCCAATTTGGTATAGCGATCAATTTTTTGTGCATCGTAAAGATATTCATAACTTTCTTATCATCAGTCCGATTTTCTTCAAACTTTTTTTTATTCTGTTTTTCTAATTTTTCTGCATTTTATAAAAGCAACTTATTTTGGGTCCAGACCTTCCCTTTAGTTATGAATCATGATACAAAAAGCAATTACATAACACAGAACACAAACGCGATCAGCGGTACATCGTTTAGTGTCGAAAATTTAAAGCTGATTATACGTCGATCGTCTTTGAATTCCCCGCTGTCAAAAAAAACATTTGCGCCTTTTTTCACTTGCACTGGAAGCTTCCACTGCAAGAGTGCTCACGTTTAAAGACGTTTGAAAACTCAATTGCGTCCAGTGTCGCATTTCGTTGCATTCGTGATGCTGAAGGTCGTAAAATCAAAGCTGAAAGTGATATAAAAAGCATCTTTTCCGGCGTTTAAATTTTCCTCCGAATGGAGATCTGAAAGATGTTTACTTTTACAACCGGGAATGGGGACAATGAACACACACTTTGTTCCTCTTAATATCAGCATTTTGTAACTGTGTTTTGTATCATGATTCATGTTGGCGTTTAAATTTTGAAAATGGACATTGAACACACCCCTAATCTAAGAGTGAGGATTTTGATAAATTACTGGAAACCATGGTTTTAGTTTCAATCACCTGTCAATTATAAGTAGCTGGAAATCTGCATGAATATACATCTGACCAGTAAATAAAGGGCATGTCCCACAGAAGGCATTGGCGAATTTGCTATTGTGGGTCGTAGTTGTACTTGTAGGTAGGTCTATTTTTTTTTAGCTGGTGTCCTTTATACAATTCTGACATTCGCAAGTTGTCGCCACAACGAGCGCCTCTTGTTGGACAGGCCCTTTAGTTAGGAGGAGATCTGATAATAATCAACATAATGCGCATAATTACAACTAGAGGCTAGAGCAAATAAAGGCTAAGAAACAAGACTACATGCATATTGACCTTTTGAGTTGAAGGGCCGTGACCTTATGAGGACAGAGGCCATCTAGACTTGTGGACACTGGGGTTAAATAAACTGCCCACTCATAAAATCATGCAGGCGGAGGGGTAGGAGTCATATGATTATGTCATAAAGTCCTAAAACGGTATGATTTATTTTAGGACTTGACAGGAATTCTGGAGAAGTTTGAAGTGTTCACACGGGACGAAACACAACCAGATACCAGTAGGCCTATGCCAAAGTTTTACACATAATAAATTAACAGTATTTTGAGGTGGCAAACAGTACAGGCATTCACATTTTTAAATGAATTGCCAAATTAGCATACATACTGTACTCATTAGATTTCGGCCTGCTACATGTAGGTGTACATTTTGCATTTTGGGCTTTACATGATTAAAATTCTAATTGCATTTGGCTTGCCATAGTCAAGTCGTTCATAAAGTGCACAATTTGGACAAACTGAAACGTCCCCTGCAAGACCATGCGACAAAGGTGTCTAAGACTACAATGTATTTCCTCTGTCTGAAAGGGGCAAATATGGCACAGTTATGAATATTCTAATTTCACACTAAAATTTCCCTGTCTGAATAGGGCAAATAGGTATATTCTAATTACACACTCAGAAAATTACTTTCCCTATCTGTGAGCGGGCAATTACTAGAGTGATGGACAGCTTCATGAATATTCTAATTACACATTCAGAGAATTCAAGCAAACAATATTGATGTATTTTAATCATAACAGCAGTACAAGGCCATTGATTGTGTTCTATGAATAGACAGTCATTTATCAATGCTGCATCACTCTCTCACAAGTGGATAACCTCTGGATGAAAATAATAAAATAATAGCCAGCACAAAGTGTCTAAGGATAAAGGCCTACATCTCCCATTGAGTAATGAATCGCCTGCTCCATGGAATAAGAGCAAAAGGACATCGTCTGTTGGGAGCCAGAAGGACGTTAGTGCATCTTATAGATATTCCGTTGAGAACCAGAAGGGTGCTATTGCTGTACAAAGTCAATGGTAACAGTGCCCTTCTGGTTCTCAGCAGACGATATATACTGCATGTATGTACACATACAGTTTATCTAGATCTATAATGATAAAAAGAACAACCTTTTTAATTTAGGCCTGTTAAATGTGATAATTCCTCTCCTCTTTCCTCCTAACATTGTCTATTCACAGAAGAACAGTACATTTTGTAATTTTTTTAATTCACTCAAAAACAATAAAACTTTTTTTTTTTCTTTCATAAACTCAACTAGAATGCAGTAGAAATCAAGCTCGAGGTAAGATTGAATGATAGCAATCATAATTGATCTCTTTTGAAACACTCCAACTATAAAACAAGCGAAGTAGCAGTTACACCAATTTTCCTTTATGGCCATGCGTTTAAAGTTGGGCCCATGTTGTGTGACACACTCAAAATTTGTACTAATCGTGCGCATTTCCATGAAAGTGGCTGTAACTTTAATAAAAATTGATATTACCCCACAAAAGTATACATTTTCTGGAAGCTGAATGTCTGAGGAGTTCGGAAATGCACTTAAAATTAACGTAGGTGGCGCCCTTGAAAGGTTATGAGTCTTAAAGCCTGAAAAATTCATGAAAAAAGATGGCTTTGGAAAAAAAATTGCAAAAAAAATATTGCTTACCCTACAACATTATTTACTGCAGATTTGAACTCGTCACATTTAGAGCTTTCCAAACATGTATAGCTTTCTATACCCTGGGAGAGTTTACCGCATTTTGCTCCAGGCTAGAATATGACTTCGAAATTTCAATTTTTTAAGAAAATGTACCTTGTTGCCGTGTTCTAAGTATTGTAACTAGCTTTTAAGATACTAGACATATCATGAAGGATCCTATATAAGTTGGTAAGGCAGATGGAAGCAAAGTAGTACAGGTATGTGAAAGTCCCTTTATCTTGGTAAACATTATTAACCATAGTGTCCTATATAAAAGCCCTTTAGCTGTAAAGAAATTGTCATTCATATAGTACAGTCACAATAGTGTACAATACTAAACTGGTTATAACTACTTTTATGGATCATAAACGCTAATTACATGTTGCAAGTGTTTCAGAAGGGTGAAAGCATTTCAATTTAAAAAAAAAATCCATCTCTGACATGATTTAACTCTGTTTTACAGCACATGTACCATATTTGCTGCGCGGCTCCTCCTGCGCGGTCCTCCTCCACCCCTGACTCTCGTTAATATAACAGTTAATTAACAGACAATGATGAAATTTTAACAATTTTTAAAACATGTATTTTGTTGCCCTATATGAGAGCTTTAATTTAGACCAATTCAGCTATATAGCTTGTATAGTTTTTTTAAGTAAATCAATAAACAAAATCATATTTGAGGAGCAGATGTCACAACTCCACCTTTTTAAGGGCCCAACTCAAAACGCATGGCCTTATACACTTTGCATATTTGTGAACATTTGAATTTAGCACATCTAGTGCCTCTATTGTCATTGAAATTATTTCCCTCAAAAATGCATGTACAGGTGCATACAAAATATAGGCCTGAATATTAATTTAACAGATTTAGGTAATCTTGAGGTAATTTTTTGTGGGGGTAGTTGTCCAGGGGGGGGGGGGTATATGTCCAGGGGTAATTGTCTTATGGTCGTGTGTTATGAACTCGCCAACCAAATAGTGCTGTTGCGCTTTTTGCTATTTTTCAGCATTAATCTGTCAATATTTTCAAAAGTAAGAAAGAAAACTTGAATATCTCTGCCAAATTTTGGCTTATGAATTTGGTACCAAACTAAAGCTTATAAACAGCTTTATACCAGGAAATCACTGAACAATAGCTTTGATTTTATAATACCCAAGAAGACTCAACAATCATTATTTGACCTAAAAATGCGATGCCTCCTGTACAAAGTCATTAGGAATTAGAGGTATTGTAGTACCATTGGGAAAACTGCAATATCTCTGCCAAATTTTAATCTATGCTTGTAAATTTAGCACCAAATTAAAGCTTATAAACTGTTTTATACCATCATATCACTTAAACCATATATTTGATGGTGCAACAGTACTTGACAGGACCACCCCCTCATGAATTTGAAGAAAAAAAAGCTATTTTTTCAGGGCTAAATTTCAGATCACTATATTTTTCTTTCTAAAATTGTAAACCATAATGAATTATACCTTGTTTGAAAATTCTGAATATTATCTACCAGAATGTAATGATATCAATCATATTTGGGTGATTATAGATGACTTGATGATAAAAACAATGAAAAATTTTTAAAAATCAAAATTTCTTGAAATTTTCTAAATAACTTTCACCTGGTATGATTTTTCAATGCAGATTTAGATTCCTTGAGGAATTTCCTTTCAGAAAATGTATAGTTTTGATATTATAGGGGGTATACTTTTTGAGATACAGGTCCTTGAATAGAAAAAAGAGCCGTTTGTAGTCAAATTGGCATGTAACGCAAAAGGCGGCGAACTTATAACACATGGCCATATACAATGTAACCCAAATGGAGCTATCATGGCTACCATCCATTAATCTTTCATCATTTATGAACATCTATAGAAAAAATGTGAGTTTTTTTTTTTCATTACATATATGTTCCATTACACAGCACCTGGGCATTTTTCTATTATCCAATGAACATTAATAATGATAAATCCTCTTCAGCCATGGTTATGAAAAAAAGACTATTGTGTTTTATCCTTAGCAACCAATGTGTATGCCCAAACATTCATCTTTTCACTTTCTCTTCGGTACATAGCAAGTTTACATCATCATAACATTTTAATCAATATACAATTACTCATTCATTATCTCAGCCAAATAGGAAAGGAAAATGTTATTTATTTCACCTAGCAACGATGATACGGAGAGGCAGGAAAGCGTTAATGTATTCTCAAGCAATCATACAAATTGGATGGATCACACAAAAATGTGATTACTTAAATTACTAACAAATAGAGTTGTTGCTCGTGTTGTTATGGAAGCAGGTACTGTAATGATGATTGTCAGGCATTTTTATCTAATAATACATACATGTAGACCGTCTTTTGTGAAACTGGTAAGAAGAGAGCTTTAAAGGGGAAGTTCACCCTGGAATTTAATTGCTTTGCAAAAATGCAGAAAAATAAAATAAAAATATGAGTGAAAGTTTGAAGAAAATCTATCAAGGAATAAAAAAGTTAGGAATTATTGAAATTTCGATTTTGTGACGTCACTTGCGAGCTGCTCTCCCATTGTATTGTGTATGTAAATCAATATATTTGTCCTTTTTTCATAGTTCTTGATGAAGGAATGGGTCTATACCATAGAGGCAATTATATTAACATATTTTTGATGATATATCAACAGCATAGGTGAAATTATTGATATTCTTTTGAAAAAAATGGCAATTTATGGAATTTACATTACACAACATATGGGACAGCAGCTCGCAAGCGACGTCACAAAATTGAAATTTCAATAATTCATAACTTCATTAGTCTTTCTTGGATTTTCTTCAAACCTTCACTCATATTTTTCTTTTATTTTTGTGCATTTTTACAAAGCAATTAAATTCCAGGGTGAACTTCCCCTTTAATGAAACTGGTTTAAGAAAAATAATGAATTGAAAAAATATTTAGCCTATGCTCGATATTATTGCACAGGCTCAATTAGTCAGCAAGTGAGGCAGACTATCTCAAACTAACTCAAGTCTACATGTAAGTGGCATCACTCGATTTTGAGTGATACTGTATTCGTGGAAATATTCGCGGATTTCGCACAAAGAGCGGCAGGCACGAATTTAAAAACCCGCAAATATATAGGCCTGATTTCCTACATACAACAATGTATGTATTGAATGAGTTCAATGCAAGCTTAGGAACATGCAGCGCGAATTTAAGAACCTGTGAACGTGTTTTGAGGCTGCTCAGCGCGAAAAATTTATCACGCGAAAATAACAGCGAATACAGTAGTTCACTCTTAGACTGTAATATCTCCTTGTATAGAGCAAATGTAGGAAAATATTACATGAACATGTGCACAGTGTAGGCCTACATGTATGTTCCTTTAAATATCATTCCACCTTCACTCTAAAAACAAAAAAAATGAAGGGTCAAATTGACCCCACGCTTGGTCAATGACCCTTTACTTTTTTTTCTCAAAGTTAAAGTGAAACTAGTGTTCTGGTCATGACGTTGAAATCTGAAAGACACTGTCTAAAAGTGATTTGGAAAGGTTGATAAAAGTTCAACTAAGCATTATTTTGCGCTGTGAGGTTTTGGAATCGCCAAAATGATAAAAATTAACCCAATTCAGCTTTGTGTCACATGCACTTACACAGAAATGCATGTATGGGGCAACACAAAATGTTCGGGACCCAAACATTTGGCTTTTTTGGTATATTTTGGGTCATAGTATGACCATTAGGGCTATTGAAGAGTAATTTTTCTTGTGGAGCTTTTTATCATGATATTCTTCACAAATAGCATGAAAATAACAGGTAAGCTCATAATAATTTTCTTCACCTTTCCCACACCTTCCCACTACCCTAGATTCCCTTTAAATTTTATAAACTTCAATATTCTAATTTCATAAATAAAAGACTACATGTACTACCCAAGCAACTAGTTATCAACAAAAGGGAAACATATACATTGTACCATCTTCATGAAGAAAGGGGGAAAAAGTGCGACTAAGCGATTAGATCAATTACGTTTGCGTGACCAACGTGCGAATCCCCACTTGCAGTTGCCACGGATTTTAATTGAGCGTTCATCAAAAGAGACTCCCTCCATCTCGCCGAGTTGTTTTGATTTGTTTGTTGCCGGGCAACGGATAGGAGGCTTTGATGGCCTGCGATGCCATTAGCAATGATGAAGCATGTACATGGTGCTCAGCCTTATTTCATATATTAGTCGATCGGAGCGATACAAACGTATATCCTAGTCTGCACCTCACACTCTACATTGTGGAGTTTGTTCACCAATGAGATTGTAATTCTATTTTCATTTTCTTTTTCTTCATTTTAAATATGTTTTTGTAATGAACTCTTTTTTCTTCGCCTTCAGAAATGTCTTTGCATAATCAATTTTTTAATAAAGTTAAACCAGGGGGGTGTTTCACAAAGAGTTAAGTAGACCTAAAAATCGCACTGAAGTCGTTAGTTTTGTGCGTTATATTACGCATCACCTCATTGGATTGACCATACTCATGGGGTGCGCGCCACTGTGAAATCTATCAATTAAATTGCGCGTTATAAAACAAGATGCGCGTAGGAGTTACGTGCGACTTTAAGTCTACTTAACTCTTTGTGAAACACGTGTATAGTTTTTGTATTAAAAAGGGAATAAGGGAGTTTACAGATACAATCTGCGCATGCGCGAGTCTCCGATATCCACTTCCGGGGTCAGGTCAAATATACATAAAATGCGGCGACCGTACAGTCAACCCATGGGTCAACCAACCAACAAATTCTTATCAGACAAAAATCTAGCTGTATATTTCTTTTTGTCGGTTTTTTCCTTCTCGTTTGCCATGTTGAATAATATGATGAGACATTTTCTTGACTTTAATTAACGTTTTCCTCCCAGAAAGTTGCAAAAACACCGACTCTGTACTTATCCACACCGGTCCGAATATCGAGATTTCAAGCCCCGTTAGTTTCGGCGAACTCAATGCCGCTTTGCCGTACGCGAGTTGGTAACTTACAAATTTCGCTTTCAGTTGAGAAAAGAGACTTAAATAAACATGGTATCAAAATAAAGATAGGAATACGTATACACTGGCTATCTCATCAATAGACAAGTGCGATTCTTCATCCTTATTTTCACAATATGAGCGATAAAAAGCATAAAAACCATATGTAAATCAAAAGGTGTCATAGACTTCACACATAAGAATTCCTGATATAGAGGAGACCACGTACATATGACCCCTGACCCAATGACGTCACAGAGCTCCTATCGGTAACTGTAAACTCCCTTATTGGCACAAAACCGATCAAATGTAGAACTGTTGTCCGCATTGCACTAAAAGATATGTGTGAGAGATCTTGTGACATTCTTTTCATTATTTCCGATAAATTTCATTGAAAATGTTTGAATGAAACGTAATTTAACTGTCGTTTAGACCTCTGCTGAAAGGTACGCACCCCGGAGGTTATGGCGTGAATTAGTGCGAACGATCTGTGTGTAACACCCACATAAGAGAATCCCCATTGGTTTTCCAAGTGAGCGCTAACATGAGTCGGGGACCCGTCTTATCTTTTTTATACTTATATTTTGAAATAAAGACACTAAAACGAGATTTCAAAGTACTATAATTTGCTTTATTATTGTTATTGGAATGAATCTTTCACAATTTATCTAAATGTGAATCCAAATTAATTTTTCTTTCTCCCGAAACTATACACCAGCTTTATCGAAGAAAAAAAATCATAACGTACATATGTAGACAGTGGAGATTGTTCTGTCATTCTTCATTCAAAATTCTCAAAGGTACGTTGTAATTTAAAATTAGGTTTTCAGAATTTTTTTTTTTCAAGCACTTGATTTTTTGTTGCTTTGTTTTTTGTTTTTTCTTAAAAAATGCCTACATGTATGTATACAATTATATAGTACATACATGTATTTTTATGACAGGATTATGAAATAAACACACTCTTCAGTCCTTCAATTACAATGTAAATGTACGTATCATTTTATCATTAATTTTTCTTTTTTTTTAAATCCCATTTTTTATTGGGGGGGATTTAATATTTTTTCTCCTACAATTCTTGGTACATGTATTGCTTGAAAGCACATTTATGGACCACAACATGCACTTTAGTCTACAATTAATGTACGCCACACATTATCGTTGGAATGAGGTTTGATATTAGCTCATTTACCCCCTAGAGCACTTATCTGTATCAAATTGAAAGCACCACAATCAAGTTTTTTCTATATTTGGGGAATATTGAAATTATACCTTTCATTTTTTTTTTTAAACAGCATCTGACATGTTTTGTTTTCATAATTTCTTGAATTATTTTGTATCAATTGACAAGGACATTATGTGGCTCAGCTGGCAGAGTATTGTCTCTCTTCAACAGTAAAAAAGTATCAGAGACATCTCCCGACAGAAATAAAGTATCGGAGCCCCTCCGTGACAGAAAAAAGTATTGGAGCATCTCCAACACGGAAAAAGGTATCGAAGACATCATAAGTATAGTTCACACGGCAAGCCTTAACTCCAAGTTAACTCCAAGTTATCCTCGAGAACATAGTCCTTGAGGATAACTTGGAGCTAAATTGGAGTTAAGGCCAGTGTGAACGAACTCGGTGTTTATGTTCTCGAAGACAAGTCGGGGTTTGTGTTCTCAAAAGATCTTAGGGTTAAGGCTCGAAACTCCAAGCGGTGGGAGGTCTACGATCGCGTGCTTGACCGTGTGGACACGATTTTAACTTGGAGTTAGTGTTCTCGAGGATAAGAGTGACCTCTTGTAACGGTTAAAATTCCTGTTCAGTCAAGCGACATAGCCGAATAGTACGGGGAAATAAATAGCGCACGCTACATACAACTTGTACTTCCGGTCATCGAGCCTCTCATTTATCCTCGAGGATAAGCACACCGTGTGAACCCAACTCGAGAACAAGCCGTCTGGGTTTAAATTCTTAGGGATACAATCCTTGAGGACTAAAATCCCAATGGTCTCGTGTAAACATAGCTTCTGAGTATCCGAGTCGCAGAGACGTCTCCACGAAGTGAAAGACCACCATTAGTAGTATTGACTCCTTCATCATAATTGCAAAGAGTAGATATCAAGTCTGTGAATAACTGTGAAATGCAGTCAAGCTGACAGGCAGTGACAAAGGGAATCAGGGATAATAGACTAATTAATGAATGAATAACAGATGATTACTATGCAACCTTCATATCGGATACTGAAGGTCGTACAACAAAAGCATGCTGGTATCACTCGTCACCTCTATCCAGTAGCTTAGTGATAATATCAATATTTGTTTCGCTAATATTCATATTACTGGTACGACATAAATTCATTAACTTATTTGTCAAGCCTATTTAAAAAACCATCATTTTGTATTCAATTATTGATATTCTTTTGTGTTTCCTTTTGTTTTGTTTTTTTATTACTAGTATGACAGCCTATTATTTTTGATGTCACTGTCAGCTCTGCAGTCTTTTTGGAAAAATCTCTCTGATGAAGGTCACTTTTTGCAGTAGGGTCCTCTATTTTATTTCCTTCTGTAAAGAAATGAATGTTTCAAAAACCTGTCAAGGCCACCTTTCAAAATTAAGAATGAAGTAAATTAAGTTAAATATTGGATTAGAAATGCATAATGAATGATAAAATATAGGCCTACACTGTGGGAGGTGAGAAAGAAGAAAAAATATATTGGCAGACTTGAAAAGGGGCTTTTAACTCCTGCTTTATCTTTAAGATGAACTCATTTTTTTGATAAACTTAAAACCAGCAATTCCAGCATGAATGATGCATGGTGGAAATATATGCAATGTACACTGTAGGAACAAATATTTTATGAATGATATTACCCTGTAGCCAGGTACAACAAACGGGGACCCACAACAAACTGCTATGTGAGGAGAATGACACAGAACAGCCAACAGATGGCAGTATGACCTAATCATAAAATAAAATGTTAAAGTTTGAGAGTTATCAGGTTGAATTACTCAGGCATTTTTTTTTAATGCAATGCACATTCCAAATATCAGCTTATCTTAAACATCTCTGTTTATTTTTCTTTTTTTTGGTGGTATTTAATCGTTATGTGTCATCAATAAAAGTTTTAAAGACGAATTCTATCATGTACTTGTATAATTCTTTAGCAAATAATCATAGAAGAGAAAGTTTTGATAAGCATGGCATTCTGTATTTCTTCACCAGACAATAATCACGAAAAAGAGCACTAAAATTTGAATCTCAAAATTTGTTTCATTGAAGAGACAATCACACGGTCGGCAAACAGTAGACCAAGTACTTAAAGATAACTTAATATACAACATGAATTGTTTGATCACTCAAACACAGCGCCAATGGCAAACAATCACTAAGGGCACACAACTCTTTTTTCTTTCTTTCTTTTTGTGGCAAGGCCCCCAAGGACACTCGCTTTAACATCATTTAAAAGATACCCTTCAAATTCCTCATGTACCTAATATTAATCCCCTTGTTGTTAGATACCTGCCTATACAGAGATTAATTGTCTAATAGCAAATTCTTTGTTTTGTTTTCACAACATTGTTACCTGGTACATGTACATGTATGTCTGTTCCTCTTTCTATTGCATTAAAATTAATGTAGGCATGCATATACATAGAAATAAAGCTAATATTATTTGATGTGTTCATGTCTTTACATCTGTACCAATAAATGAATCTGAAACAACATTGGCTTGTCTCAATTTGCTTCAAAGGGTTAGCAGAAACAAGAAAGTTAAATACTGACAAATTCCTGGAATTTGTCAGTTTTCTATTTTTAAAAAAAATGTGGGTGTTATGGACTACAAGGGCTTTCTTAAATTTTCTGCTCGATACAGAATAATGGAAATCATTTAGATGACTGATAAATACTCAAAAGTTATTGAATTTAGAGCTGGGAAAAAGAGGAAAATTGATTCTATACCAAGAAATGGTCTGTGAAAAGAACCAAACATCCGTCTGTAAAATGTCACCATTAATCTCTGTAATTTTAGAAGAAGCAAATGTTAATTAAGAATACATCCAATCTAGTATGAAGGACGGCACTAAGCACTAACTTTAAGAAACCTAACCTTTGAAGCCATATAGGTGAGAAGGATGTAAGTAAAGAAACACTTTAAAGCCATCTGCTTAAATCCCTTGGCTTGTACTTTAAAAAGCTTTTGGGACTAAAAACACTACAACAACACAACAAGGCTTTAACAAGCTGCAAAGGAAAGATGTTCTGCAGTTTTAAAATCTTTTTGAAAGTTTGCTTAACCTATTTTCTTGAAGTCTGTGTGTTCTATTATACTGTAGAACGGGTTAAAGCTGCCATATAAAGACAACTGTCCTCTGACGACTCAATTAAGGCACAAGGTGTGTTGGCATAAAAAGTATCATTTCACACACAAAAATATATTGGTAAGTGCAATACCATGTAACAAACAGTTTTATTCTCCAAATTAGCCCCAGTCTCCAACCAAAAAATACACTACTATTAAAATTACTGGGACACACTTTGGGGACTTTTTTTTTAGATTTTTTTTTTTTTAGATTTTTTTTTGTAAATTAGAAAATACAAATAGGCCAGAGCATCTAAAGATGAATCAGTGAGCAGTAAGTTTGTTTTATCATTATTATTATTATTATTTTTATTATTATTATTAATTGAACTGTTAAGGGCTGAGGTGCCTAAAATGTATTGCACCTCCCTAACGTTTTCATTTTTTGCTTTATATGAGCAAGCTGTACAGGGTAGGCCTACATGTTCAATAATCCTAAATTCATACATTGGTATTTCCCAATGTAAAATGGCCCCACCCCTAAGGCAGTCACATTAGCATCAATAGCTCAACATTCGATTCATTCATACCAGTTTTGACAGTTGAATGACATACATTGAGGAGCATTTGTATAGCCAGTCAGCATACAATTCATCACCCGGGGATTCGTCCTGTGGACTGGGGGTAATTCCCTATTAAAGGGCAAGTCAATGATAATTCAAGAGTTACAAATCTTTACAATTGTCCTATTTTACAACAAATTGACAACTGTAGTGCCACATGCCAGGTGATTTCTTAAAAAAATATATAAAGTATATTTAGAAAGACGTTGTTTTATTTCAGATTTTAAGTCAGTCAGTAATGAGACAAAAAGTAGTATACCTGTAGTGTGCTTAGCCATTATCAACTTTATGATCTGGTCAGAATTTCCCCAACAATCTTTACTTTTCAAATATAACCCCGCCACCCCTGTCCCACCCCCCCCCCCCCTCAAGTAAGCTTTTATTAAAACTAACTAAATTTTAGGATGACTTCTCTTTTAAAACCCAACTCAGCCTGGGGAATAGGGATAATGCCCTTATAAAGTCCTACAATATACCTGGAGGGCTAAATTTCTAGTCTGGTGACAAAATACAAATGAACTACCTTCAACCACGTACCCTATACATGTATCTATTTCCCTTTATTTTCTTTTTATTTCAGAGCTTATACAGGTAACACGCAGAGCATCTATTCAATCAGCTTAAAAGTTTATGGCAGGTAGCCGAAAAAAATAGCTCCCGCAAAGCGGGATGCACAGGAATACAAAATAGGATTAAAAAATTGTTCCTTTTCTTAAAAGATGCTGCAAATATAATTTGATCCATGCAGTGTAGAGGTACATGTTCATATGCAGATACAGCTTTTGGTTAGACTAAAACAATAAACACTTTTTTTTTTTTTTTTTGCCCGACTACATTTTGTACATGCATCTAATATTCAAACTTCTAGGAACCTGCTTTACTGTAAGTTTAGTTGCCAAGATTTATTTTTACATTATAAATATTAACACTATGGAAAAAGAAACAAAAAAGAAGCCCTAAACAAGAAAGAAACATAGAAGTTACATGCAACTAAGCTTTCAAACATAAGGTTCAATGATAAATATAGAAACACATAAAAAGAAAATTGTTTGCATTACCCATTGATGCCTGAACATCTCTCAATAATATAGTCTAAATATATCCAGTTGTCAAGAAAAATTCAGTGGGGTGGAAAGTTTGGATGTGTACTTTTCATTCATTCATGCTCTTTGATAAAGTAATCCTTTTCATAAGAGATGATATGCAATGATTCACACAAATGATATCCCTACAATACATTTACTTGCTTCATCAATTTTTCTATGGTGTGTATAGGGACGTGCATTGAAGAGAAATTATTCATGTATGCTTAGCAACACAATGCAAAACAATTTTCATAGACAGTGGAACAATGACACAAAGTCTGTTGTCTTGATATAAACGTGTGTACATGAAGCTACATTTGTATTTCCAAGAAAATATTCAAAGTCTAACATATGGCATTGAAGATCTTCACAAGGCTACATGTATTGGGCGATTCCATGCTGTGTGGTATGGGACATTTTTACAACATTTTACATCTTTTTGGCATGAAAATAAAAGAATATTTTCTTTACTGATGGTAATCCTCAAGTAGTACACATAAACCAAGACTTAAATTGACTTGATTACACATCCTTTACAAATTAAATGAAAAAGAGTGCTGTGTCGTACGGGACACAAAAATAACAGAAAAAAACAAAGAGAGAAAAACAACAAAAGCATGGAATCGCCCATTTATCAATTTGTAGCTGTATGAAAGAAGGGAATAAAAAGCAAAAAGGTTCATATCTGAGCTTTCCCTAATTTGGGGAAATTCACACTCTTTTCAACCAGAACCAATGTGTCTCCCCATCCAAAAGTTTCTAACACTTTTCGTGATACTTTGCAAAGAACTTTAATATTCCTTCAAAAAGGATTTTCTGATGACACATGGAGGGTCGGCAATTTGTGAAAGTTTCTAGCACGTGAAAAGGATGTTGACTCCTGTTCACGAAATTTTAACATGGATGTACATCAGGCGCGGATCCAAGAAAATCGAATTGAATGCATTTCGGGGGCCCAATTGTCTGGGGACAAAAGCGGCTCTATTATGTTTACGCATGGGCCCGGTAAGTTCATTGTGTGACTCCGGTGTGCGTCCGCTACTGGTACATAAACATGTATAAAATCATGACAAGAATGTTCTGTTTCCATTGGCTGACATCCAAAGTTGAGACCTCTCCCTCACTCAAACCCACAGTATTCATTAGAATCAATAACCACTTTAGCTCCTCTACAAAACTCAATTACCATCCATTATCCACAAACAATAAATTCATCCTAAAAGAGACCCAAACTAGCCAGAAGACAGGATTAATGTCCATAAAAATTATGCCCATTACATGGACAAACAATAACTATCTTTTCCTTTTCATTTGGAACATTAACATCCCCCATGAGTCCCTAACAACCCCATAACAATGGAGTGCTACATTCAGTTCATCAAAACAGTGCATTCTCAATAGAAGAAGATGCAAGATGCACAAAATGATTTCCCCGCTGTGAGGAGTAACTTTAATTGGCATTCTTAATAAAAACCAAGGCAAGTGGGTGACCTTAAAATAGACAATGCGATATTTTATAAAGGTACCAAGGAGTTTGGGGTGATCAGACAAAGGCATCCCTTTTAATATTTCTTGATATTTCAAAGTATTTAGTCCCAATTTAGTTCCCCCAGATCTGTATAATGATATCAAGTAACTGTATGGCTTCAAATATGAAATAAACACAAACATCATGCACACAAACATGCATGGATGCTACAATCACAGATGCATGTGTTTTGTAGATCTAGATGGATTTGATAAACCCATACAAGTGCAAAGTTCTGCCATTGGCCTCATGCTAAAAGGGCATATGCCATTACTGTTTTAGTATGTGTACAAGATGAATGGCCTTTAAATACGTTAAGGCCCTTTTGGCAGAAGGTCAACAAATATACGCAAAAACAAAGATTTTTTTTTTGTAATAGACCTTATCTAATTAGCAAAGTTATGTAATGCAATTCTGCGACTAAAAATAATTGTAAATATATTTGTGTACTTTGAGAACATTGTGATTGTTTGAAGTATAATGTTTGTAAACAGGTATTGATGCATTGTGTAATCAACTTTAAAATCATATTTTACATGGGAAATCAATACATTATATGTTGCTTTTATAATAATGTACATTGCAGCTTTTAATCTTAAATTCACTCATAAAGCTTTATTCTTTAGAAATCAATATTCTAAAATCAATAAATGTGTATTGAAAATATGTACACATTTGGAAGTACAATATCTACTCCTTGTGATCACCGCTTATCCTGAAAAGAGTGTTCTTTAAATTTAAACCAGTGATAACATACTATGGGGTTGAATAAACAGATAAAATGCAAAGCTCTTCATTGCTACCTAGCTGCATGGCTGGCAAGCAACGCAGTCCGGGTGTTCGCAAACAGAAAAACTTAGTAACTAGTTCGCCCTTCTTTTGTGTACATACAATAAGTGCTATCTGCTGAGAAAACAACAAATAGTCATTCAGAAGACACCTATCTTTCTTGAAAAACAGGACAGTGTGTCTCAAGAAAAGCACTGTGAAAGAATATAATTACAGTATAAAGTGGCACTACTACATGATATCGTCTGTTGGGAGCCATAAGGGCGTTATTGCATCTTATAGATGTTCCGTTGAGAGCCATAAGGGCGCTATTACTGTACAAAGTCAATGGTAGTAGCGCCCTTCTGGCTCCAAACGGAACATCCTTGATCTGCAATAGCGCCCTTCTGGCTCCAAGCCGACGATATGTAGTCTGGAATTTCACAGAAAAATCTTAATAACTTAGCTTGACTTTCTTGTTGGGTATACAAGTATGAATTGCTCAGTATTGGCTGAAGATAATAACTTACAAATAAATATCATTTGGAAGACAACTACATGTACATACTTGTATCTTTCATAGAAAAAAGGTACAGGGTTTCTCAAGAAAAGAAAAAAAAAAACAACTAGAAGAAGCCACAGGCACGGATCCAGGGGGGGGGGCGGAAGGGGGGGGCGGAAGGAGGGGTGCACCCCGTTGAATTCGTAATAACCTTTTTTTCTCTTTTTTTTTCTTTTTTTTTTCTTTTTTTTGGAGGGGATTATATATATATATTCTTTGGGACCTAACGATAGGATGACCTGCCCCTACCCCTATATGAAGTACGTTTCAAATTTGATCACGGCCAAAGGCCGAAAAAAATTTAACACCTTTTTCAAAAAAAGAAAAAAAAGACAATAGAAGAAGCACAGACACGGATCCAGGGGGCGGAAGGTGCGGACACACCCCGTTGATTTCGTAATAACCTTTTCTTTTTTCTCCTTTTTTTTCCCTTTTTTTTCGGGACTGAACGATTTATACGATATATTCTTCAGGACCGAACGATAGGATGACCTGCCTTACCCCTATATGAAGTACGTTTCAAATTTGAACACGAAAAATTAGGCTAATGATGCTAATATCAAATTTGCATTATTTACATGAGAGTGCAGATAATGTTAATGATTATTTACACAGACAGCAGGGCAGATAGTATTAGTGTCATTCAGGTTTCAAATGCTTTGAAACTGTACACTTTGCAACAAACAACATCTACGACTGCAATTTGGGAGAAAGAAATTTTGTAGAGTTAAGAAATTTCAGATTATACTCTCTTTTCTTTGTTTACTTTATGATGTGAAAGTGTTACAATGTCAAATTATCAATACATTTGATAAATTTCTTTCACACAAAAGTTCTAGATTTTTACTTCCAAAGTAATCTAAAAAAATATCCTGTCCATGTTTTGAAAGTCCTTACCAATTAATATAAAAGCTACATGTAAATTAACAGTATTATAGTTCAAGTTTTCTAAATCATTTATGAATCAATGCTCCATCATTTTACACAAAAATTATGTAGCCTATAATTTTGCATTTGAATGAACATGAGCATAGTATTGCTCAAATCAAACTTGGTGAAACCATTACATTAGATTTTAAGCCAAATTGTGTACCTCTCCATTTATTAACTAAAAATAGGACCAATATCTAAAAATAGGACCAATACCTAAAATCCAAGCCTGTCCCTGGTTTCTGAGAATTGACTGGAACTGGCTACTAGGCAAGCATTCACCAAGGTGCTTAAATAGCTAGACAAACACATCTCAAGTTGGTACCAAATAGAACAAGCTATATTCGGTTTTCAGCTTACGAAGGTGTCACAACCTATTCACAGCTAATAACACACGCAACAATAGGTGGAAGTCGGAAAATCATTAAAGCTAGTCAATTACTCAGGTCCTGGACCCTCGAGGTGGTTCTCCACTAGCTAAAGTCAGATAAATAGCGTTTTACAAGGCAGATAAAATAGCGTTCTGCAAGGCGGATCAAATATTGGTTGAGCGCAAAGTTGATGCTGCACTAGCTCAAGCTGAAAAGTTTGATGATCTGACATTGAGCCACACAAACAAGCCTGATATATGTGCATGATGGGGTGAGGCTTAGGTTTCAGGCTAGTGCAACATTAGCATGCCAATTCGAGGCAAAACCGCAAAACTAGCTCGAATTTGGAAATATAAAGCCCAAGATGACCAGGGGGGTGTTTCACCAACATCAAGTGTGTATTAATGCTAATCACATTCTAAATCATTTAACATAAGAACTGATCACCAGTCATTAGGGGTAAGCACCACCCTGGGCTGAGATTTTGCCCAATTTCATTTCATTTCATTTCATTTATTTCCACATTAAAAAACATATCAAAATACAATTTGTCATAGAATAATTTTACACAATCGTGGTGGGAATATAAAAAGCTCAAAAGAGGCTTGTTGAAAATAATCCCTTTAAAGTGAAACAGTACAAATCATTCAATTATAAAAGTAATATAAATCAAAACAATAACAATATAGTAATACAAGTACAACAATTTTTTTTTTTTTAAAGATTAATACAATTATGTAAAATCGGGAAGGACATACGGGAAAGGAAAGAAAGTGGAAACGTCAAAATTAGCGAGCTATTTGAGAGAAAAAGCCTTAAAATCATTGGATCACAAATAGCATGCTCGAGCTAGTGGAGCACCAGCTTGTAACATGTACATATAGACCGCTTTACCTCGGATCTGAAGATAACAATGCCCCACTCGGAGCCTCTCTGAGATTCCCGATCAATAGCTTGATTAAAAATGGATGAGATTTTAGAGCAGGGATGAATGGTCGTTAAAGAAATAGACCCCGTTGGGAGAGAGTTTTTATTTGAGCGATTGCAAGGTCGGTAGGAATGTTCGAAGGTATGTTGATTAGTGGTGGCATGGGTGTATTGATGAATAGATCATACAGGTGTGGGATTCATGAATGTGTGAATGATCTCAAAACAAAGCTCTGCAATCCTATCGTCACAGCCAATGGTAGACCGAGGCTGCTCTGTCTTCATCGTAGGGCTTACCCCTCTGAAGACAGAGATCATGCATTGCGCGAGCTGTTCAAACTGCAGTGCCGTGATTCTCTGTTAAATTTCCCCAAATTTCATGTGAAAAACTTAGGGAAACCCCCCCAAAAAAAACAAAAAACAAAACAAAACAAAACAAAACAAAACAAATTCAAAAAGACAGTTGGGCATCAAGGACAAGAAACAGATAGATCTAGAGAAAATCTACTTCCAGATGCGCTAAATGGGATAACTTTCATGTAATAGCAAATCTTGGATCACTCAAATATGGTCACCGAAAAAGACAAAAGCCCTGCAATCCTATCGTCACAGCCAATGGCACATGTATAATGATGATTCCATGGCATCTGCTTCAGCGACAATCAATCCATTATGAATTCAATAAACTAATTGAAGGACTAACTTCAGCCCTGGATATTCTACCCTATTCCTAACATAGCACTGTATTGTAACCCTATTAAGCCTACCCCTATATTTTAAATGAAATACATGTACAGTGAAACCCACAGCAATTTTCGCCATGGTTAATGTTGTGCCACCGTATACTGCCAGGCCTGATTTTACATCTACATCTACCCCCTGTATCATTGTGAAATTGAAGACATGGTCTAAATCAATAAATTATAATTTTATACAATTTTTAATAAAATTTGAAACCACCGTGTAAACCTTGCTTCGTTAACTTGAACCCTTACTGAAATGCCTCATCACCACACCCCCCCCCTCCTAGTATGAAAGACATGGGCACATGTAATGTATGTCTTGCAAAAGTAAATGTTGCCCCCGTTGCCCCCCCCCCCCCAGTCTCCCACCCCCACATTTCTACGAACATGTGTTGTCTGTAGCAATATCTAGGGCTCAATACTGAGACTTTTTTTCAATAGGGACAATCAGATCAAGAAATTTAATCAGGACCCTTCAGAGGAGAAAAACAAATTTTTGTCACACTTTTCCTTCTGCCAAAATAGGTGAAACTTAAAACAGCTGAAGTTCCTTTTGCATATACATGTAAAAAAAAAAAAAAAAAATTTCTCTTAAAAATGATATCATAATTTTTTTTAAATTAAAGTTTCTTCCAAAATAGACATGGATGATATGACGAACAGGTTCAGAGAATCAATAGTCCTCTTTAGTTTTAAAATTCTTATTTTTGTGTAGTGTATGTACATGTACAATGTATGTACACTACTTTTTTTTCTTTTTTTCTTTTTTTTTTAAGTATTTAGGTTTGGGAGTAAACTCTTTGGAGTGACAAGGGTGTTATATTTAGTTTAGACACAAAGGTGGCGAAGAATCATGTTTACAGCACACACACCATACCACCTCTCAGCTTATAATGGTCACTATGACAGCATGTAAACTTTACTAATACTCTACAGGATCTAATATCCACCATTTGTTTCCCTGATAGTCTCAAGTCCTAGACCAGACTAAAACCTGGGTGGGTATTAGTGCATAAATTTATATTAACAGTTTAGTTCAAAACTGGATGGCATCTATTTGGAAATTTTAAATTGTAGGTACATTTCAAATAGATTTCTCAAATTTCAAGTCTTGAAAAACGGTCAGTCTCAATTTTTTTAATGACAATCAGCATAAATATGTGTAAACTGTGGGGAGGGTGTTTTGAAAAAGTAAGCCTCTTTGTTTTTCTGAGATCTACAGTGTACACATGTGTATGTTTCTGATTCAGACTGAATTTTTTTTTTTTAAATGTACATTGAAAGGGAAACCTAAGCTTGATTGCAACCTGCCAAGAATAAAAGCAGAAAAGGAGAAATAGATCACTCAAGGTTTGTAAGAAATTTGATCAAATAATCAACAAAGTTTTTTTTAAATGTTATTATTTTTCTTAAGGAATTCAAATTTCCCATTCATATAAATCTTTGTTATTTGTATTGTGTACATGGAGCCAACCAAGTTCCATCTACTCAAATATAATCTCATTTTTATATTTTAAAAAGTCTTGTTGCAGAGACTATGCAGAAGAACTTAGCCCACCCTGTATCCCTTACACAATAACTGAAGTTGAACTTCAAACAAGTAATGGATTCAAATTGCCTCTAGGTAAACCTAATACAAAGCTGAAGTACAAACTCTAGAAAAGGGCCCTTAAAGGTAGTTTCAGCCTTTTGCAGGCAAAAATATTACATTTCTAGTTTTTGAGAGGATATAGTAGTATATCAATGACTATTATCTTCCCACAACACGATTAAGCTCAAATGTGTATGTTTGTCATTATATTGCGATTATCATAATTCATTCCTATTTTTTCGAACCTCGAAAAATATACCGTACTGTGCGAACCGTTGACCGTTAGCGCAGATTATAATGCAAGCTGATGCGCCGTGTGTATATTGCTGTGTGTGGTCCGTGCTGCACGCGCTGTAATATCAACGATGTTGATGGAGAGCTGGTCTAGATTGGTAGTCGGATTTTCGTTTCATATTACTGATCCAGGCAACCTATGACAGTAAGATTGAATAGACACTATGTTGATCATATTCTTAAGTTATGCCCAGTTGCATTAGTTTTCGCAATTTGTGAAAAAGGATGACACTACCTTTAAGGAAAAAAATCCACAATTTAAACTTACTCTTCATTGCTAGAGTAAGTATAAAAGAGAATGACAAACAAGAAAAGAACTCTAGAGAAACAATGGAGATATGGGAAATACAAAGTATTGCCCATAAGAAAGCAAGTGAGAGACTGAAAACAGGGGCTCAGGAGTATTTTTGAATGTGGAGGGGGCTGTATGCCAAAATCACAATGACATGGTCATGAAGCTCCTTATTCATGATCATTTTCTCATTTTAGTACACGTCTAAAGCCCCCCCCCCCTTTTTTTTTTCATAAAAAGGGTAAAAAGAGGTAAAAAATTGTATGTATGTAATAAAAAATATTGTAAGTAAAATACTATTTTATTTGTGAAATTTCCTAATTTATGTCTCAATTCGGCCTTTGGGTCGCAATGCTCAATATCTGAATAAAACCTTTTCAATTTTAATTTCAATAAATATTAAATGGCACACAATAAAATCTTGTAGTATACAAAGTACATGTCTACAAAAAAGTCACTATCCTTAAAGTTCCCCAGTGACACAAGTTGTTTTGCTCCAATTCAAATAAAAATGCATTACAAAATATTACAAACTGTAAAGAAAGCCAGCTGCTTACATGTATGTCCATGCATTTTAAGTTGGGCCCATGTTGTGTGACACACTCAAAATTTGTGCTTATCTCGCGCATTTCCATGAAAGTAACTTTTTCGATGTTTATATTTACCACACAAAGTATGCTTTTTCTTCGAGCTGAATGACTAAGGAGTTCAGAAATGCACTTAAGATTAATTTAGTAATTATTCATTGAGTAAACATAAACAATATCACTTTTAAGGAGTAGATGTGAAAACCTTTTTGTTAGGCCAACCTCAAGAAGCATGGCCAATTACTGTAATCAAGGTAATTAAAATTCCTCAACTAACATAATAAACAATAAAAATAAAGCTAAATTAATTATTTCAGCACAGGGTATTCATTTCAATAAAAAAAACATCCTCCCGTGAACTTGATGTAACTCATTACATTACAGCACACTTGCTAAATTTGCTGCGCCAGCTCTTTTTCCACCCCAGATATTTGTTAATTAACAGTTAAACAGAAAATGATGAAATTTTTGCATGTTTTGATACAGATATTGTGTTGTCCTACATCAGAGCTTTAATTTACTTAGACAAAAACCAGCTACATATGTATAAGGCTTGTATAGTTGATGAGTAAAAATAAACAACATCATATTTTAGGAGCAGTTGTCACAACAACTCCACCAATTCAAAACGCTTGGCCTTATTTGTTTTGTTTTTATTTTGTAGCTACAATGTACTACCCTCATACATGTACCTTTCTGCATGCATACAAATCACCATTGTCCTTCCCTCTACCGAGAAGTTGGGCACTTGACAATGGTGTCATAGCATATTAAACTGACCACAAACCTCTAATAGGAGTGGGCTTCCACAGAAACACAAGCCACTCAGCCATTACACAATGGGAATAGTACGACTTCAATCAATCGCTCAAAACCCCTTTCTTCCAAGATGGACGTTGAATTTTCCTCTTCATATCACAAATCAATATTAAGGGTCTTATTTCTGGACCACGGTCTATTCAGAAATGAACAAAAACTTGACTGACATAAAATGCTTGATTGTTTGTCAGAAGTGGGCCAACACACTTTGGAAGGTGTTGTTTTTGTTGTTCAATTGTCGAACCCCCAGGCTGATTTCTATAGCAACTATGTCTGTCATTCAGCACACCTGCGGAGTGATGAGGGGATAAATACCATAACAGAGGGATTTACATCTTAACACCTATCAAAGTATCAAGACAATTCTATAAATCTCGTTGCTACTCTTTAGATCTTGTTGTTGCATGTAATCTCACCGTGTTATGAAGCCCAAGTGGTGAATATTTCGATACCAGATTTTTCTTTGACCAGGGGCTTCAATTGCTTTGGTCCACACAAAAATAAATCATTAGAAAGCTGAATACATTTTACAAATATTCATTGTAATAGTTACAAATGTACATTTATCATGCCATACAATGCCAACCCTGTATTTAAAGTCAAGGAACAATGATGTAGAAAAGACATTCAAAAATATTAAAGGGACTCGTAATTGATAAAACATGGGGAAATCACCTTATCTCGGATGAAATGATAACATTCCAATCAGAGCCTGAGGCGTGTTGCGTAATCTTCAGCGCCAACCCGTCTGGAGCTAATCCGGTAAATCCTTCATGGCTAGACTAACTAACCAGAAGTCCGAAGTAAATCTAATCTATGTTTTGTTTTTGAAATGGAGTATTGTACAAGTCCTCTCTTTGAATTAAAGGACTCCTCCGGGCTGGATTTTTGCATTATTAGAAAAATAAAGTAAAATTTAAAAAGCACAACACTGAAAATTTCATCAAAATCGGATCAGAAATAGCAAAGTTATGAATTTTCTTAGGTTTTGAATTTTTTTAGGAAACAGTTTTTGCCATCTTCAAATTGGCAAACTGATGATGTCTCAGTCCCCCTACTTTCTTTGTATTTTATTGTATGAAATACCAATTATCAAGATTTTCTGCCCCAAGGACATAAAAACAGGGATTAATCCTTGTGGAATGTTCAAGGTCACTAGTGCTTTTACCCATTTCATTATGAGGGATAGATTTTCTGTATACACAATATATGAAAAAATGAGAAAAATAGGATTTCATATAATAAAATACACAAGAAGTAGGGGGACTGTGACATCATCATTTTGCTCATTTGAATATTCAAATATTCAAATGAGACAATCAGACAATGCCAAGAACTGTTCTACGAAAAAAATTCAATACCTAAAAAAATGCATAACTTTGTTGTTTTTTATCCGATTTTGATGAAATTTTCTGTGTTGTGTTTGTTAAATTTTACTTTACTTTACAAATTTTTTTAATTTCAGCCCGGACTCCTCCTTTAATACGAAGAGACCCGTTGAGAGTCTATAAACTAATCCGAAGCTACTGACCCTATTGACTGAGTGAATTCGGTAAAATTCGTCATGTTCGTGCTGTCCGAATGTTAATCCCCAGTAGGCCGACCCTTGCGTAAGCCTCACTTAGATTGTGTATGAGTCAATGGAGCTCAAGAAAAACGCGCATTCCCCACGATCTCCGACTTGCGAGGGGCTTTAACATCCCAATTGTTTTATTTGTATATCCTGACAGAATAATAAAGGATGCTCTTTCTTTTCCCCAAACTTATATGTACTGTATATGGACTGACCCTATAGGGCCTTTTGGCAGGTCCAAAATTGAAATTTCACAAACCTTTGAAAAAGAAAAGACAACTTTAAGACATAGCATACATGGAGTCTTATCAAACACATTCCTCACATTATTATGAAGATAGATTTTACACACAAGAGCAGACAAAGGTGCACCCCAAAATCTTCCTAAGATAGTGCTCATGCGTTCGGCTCCAATGGACCATCAAGGTCTAATATTATAACGCCATTTGAAGGGGGGCCTACTTGCTAAGATCACATTATATTGTCTATGGGGGCTCTGCACAAAAAAAGCTGTCATTGCCCAATTAGCTCTACATGTAGGCCTACATTTCTATTCATGGATACGGCTTAAATTGTAAGTCTGACATCATTAAACTAATTAAAACACTAAATTATGTTAAAAGGCATCAAACAAGAAAATGAACATGAATTAGGGGCTGTTCTCAACTAAAACTAAAACTATTTTAACTCTCATGGCATTGCAGTGTCTTGCCTGGATATGAATAGGGAAAAAGTGTCTGTGTAAATGGGTGATCAACATTGAGAGATATCTATGTTGATGATAGCCAAATGGAGTTGTTCATATCACGGCTTTAATATGTTGAAGAAGAAAGTGCATGAAGACCTATGTGTGCAGAGTACACACCTAGTATTAGTTAAGGATGATCAGTTCCAATAAAATGGAAATAAGTAGCATTTAGAAAAGCCCGTACAGCCTTTGTCAGAAGAGCTGATGCACTGTACGGCTTTAAGAATGATAGCTTACAAATGTACAACATGTATGTAGGAGTTGTCATGTCATGTCTGAGAATAGACGTGTACACAAAACAGATGCATGATTTTTTTAAAATGTGCATCCCATCCTGGAGTGGTATATTTTACCTCAAGATTTTCCCTTCATTACATTATTATGGATTTTTTAAACCTTTATCAGTCACACATGTACAATGTTTTTCTGCTACACCATATTGTCATCTTTGTCGTTTAAACAGGTCACTGAAAAATAGACGGGTAAGATGAATTTTTTTTTTTTTTTGGGGGGGGGGGTATTTTTTTGTTTTGTTTGTTTTGTTGTTTTTTGTAATCATGCACATCAAGTTTTCACAGGCCATGAAGAAGATGACAATGCAACACAGCTAAAAACAAGGACAACTTCTGGGTTTTCCCACTGTGATGTTGATTGCTAATATTATATTACAGAAGTATATGTACAATGTATTCGCGATCAGATAGAGGAAAGAAAGGTGTCGGGTAGCCACTAGTTCGGGGGCTGGTCAGCTCGGGTTACGCCAAGACAACATTTTTTTTTTTTTAGGCCTAGATCTAATGGTAATTATTTCATCATCCCTTAAACAGCAAACTTTAATACTTTTGGTGTTTTTTAATACTTTTGGTGTTTATTAAAAACAGTTTCAAAAAGTGAAACAAATAATCCTGAGGATTTACGATCATGATTTACCCAGTTGTTGTTGTTGTTGTTTTATTTCTACGGTCATGTGTTATGAACTCGCCACCCAAAAAGGGTGGTGCTGTTATGTTTTTTGCTATTTTTCAGCATTAATTTGTTCATTTTTTCCAAAGTAAGAAAGTTTATGTAACAAATTTGATCTCATTTTAAAGCTATATTACTGTGCTAGCTCCCTGTGAAGTTTCATTGTTCTAGGTTACAAATGTATGTTCTGGTGAAGTTATAATGGTTTAAGTTGAGGACAGTAGGGGTGGTGCCGGAAGCGGCGCCGCCTGTACAAAGTCAATGGGAAATTTTACATTTTGTGGTTGATTTGGGGAAAACTTGAATTTCTCTGCCAAATGTTGGCTTATGACTGTAAATTTGGTACCAAACTGAAGCTTATTTAACTGCTTTATACCATAAAATCACTGAACAATAGGTTTGATGTCACAATAGTACCCATGAAGACCCAACAATCATTATTTGACCTAGTAACAATGGTCAATGGGGCTTCCTGTTACAAAGTCATTAGGAATGAGAGATATTGCAGTACCCGTGGGGAACTGCAATATCTCTGCAAAAATTTTAGCCTATTTTTGTAAATTTTGCAGCCAATTGAAGCTTATAAACTGCTTTATACCATCATATCACTTAAACAATATGTTTGATGGTGCAACGGCACTTGGCAGGACTCAACCCCGCTCATGAATTTGAAAAAGTCTATATTTTCGGGGCTAAATTTCAGATCTTTATATTTCTCAATTTAAAATTGTAACCATTAATGAATTATACCTCATTTGAAAGGTCTGAATATTCTCTATCATAATATAATAATATCATTACTATTTGGTTGATAATACATGTAGATGAAGATAAAAAATGAAAATTTAAAAAAAAAAATCAAAATTTCCTGAAATTTTTCAGAATAACTTTTTTATCTTGCACCTGGTATAATTATTCAATGCAGATTTAGATTCCTTGATGAATTTCCTTTCAGAAAATGTATAGTTTTGATATAGTAAGGTGTATACTTTTCGAGATACAGGTCTTTGAAGCGAACTTACATTGTATAACACACGGCCCTACATGTACATGTATTTATCCTCAGAATTTGTCACAGTACAACCTAATGAATAAACAGCACCACCTGCTTAAGGTGTCTGAACTATTGACGATAGGACATCCAACCTTTCAGGACTATCTAGAGCCACAATGCCCACTATCTCTCTTCACATGTTCTCTGAAATCTATGCCATAATTAGTACTAGCTACTTTAACCCTATAGATCTAATCCAGATATGTTTGTCCATATTACAACATTGCTTCAAAACAATTTGTCTAAATGAACACTCAATGTTTATATGGAATATAAGAAGTACAGTTTCTGCTACCCATCAACTCAACAGGTACAACATTGCAACTCAGTAACAAAATTAATTTTGTATAATGCTATATGCAATGTTGTCATATTATGTGGTACAAAATGTCACTTTGGTAATGAAAAAGTTTAAAATTAAGCATGATCTACGAATGACAATTGATGTGTTACCCTGCACTCTTCACGATCGTCATTTCTGAATAGATAACTACTCTCGTATCCAGCGCTCATGAATAGATGTCTGGATGACGTATATTATGCAGATGGATAGCGGAAGGGAAAGGATATCAGCGGCAGGGGATGAGCGGAAAGTATCTATGACACCACCAGGTCAGTGCAGGTGCACTCAAATGAAAATCAAGGTCACATTTTATACAATTATTTCACCTTTTCTAGTATCTCTCCTGCAAAAATTGCAATGTACATGTAAATGGTTTGATCACAGAGCGATAATACTATAATGCGGCGCCTGCGGAAGGTTTGTCCTTTAGTTCTTTCATGATTTCGTGTTTGCAAACACTAGAATTTCCGCGAAATTCTTGTTAGAAATGAAGGTTGTGAAAATAACCTTCCACACAGCACAACACGCGCCAACGAATTGACAGATACGTGACCATCGGTATCTCATTTCCAACCCGACGAGACATGTAGTCTCGATCGGAGGCTTACGTAATAAAATGTAAGAGTGCAAAGGGCATAAATGCACTTTATAATTTTAAGTAATTTTTCAAATTAATTGTTGCCTCTAAAATACTAAAACAAAGGGAGACACTCAAGTTAATCTCTAGCAAACAATTATGTTAGATCTATGCAATATCAAAACCTTAGAAAATCTATCAGAAGACATATAAGAACTAGAGAAATGAAATTTTATATTATGAAATGGTCTATTTTATCATTGCTCAGAATATTTAGGATGCATGTTATAATTTGGAATACATTTCAGATCTTTCAAATCAGAGTTTTATACCCTACACCTCCATAGATCACAGTCATGTACACCACCTGAAGCATTTTCTAAACATCAATGTCTGATTAAAAGTGTACGGTAAACTGTTAGCACATGAAAAAATTATTGCTTATAAACAGAGCTTGGGTTTTACAGGCGCGGATCCAGGGGGGGGGCTAAAGGTGCTAGCGCACCCCGTACAATTGGGAAATCGGGATACAT
>CALNVZ010003433.1:37836403-37858321 GCA_940671915.1 Paracentrotus lividus
CTTATCAGCCTGCCAACGTGACGTGGACCAATTTTTAGCGTACCTTTTTGCACCCCGTTAAAAACCGTCTTGGAATCCCGCTGTTACTCCTAAAAGCTGTTCTAGTAATATTTGGAGACCCATTGATTTGTGTTTTTTTTTTATTACTATACGCATAATAAATTTTGCAACCTGCTCCACTGTCGTTTCTCTAACGTTTCTATATTTTGCAAAAGCTATTGTACAATACCTAATTTATGTACTCAAATTTCTCAGAAAAGAAAATATCACCAATGCACGTTGAGATATATCAGAAACTGGCATTCTCATGACTTCCTCTTAATTCATATCTTCCCTACAGGTGCTTGTGTTACCAGGGTCAGTTAAATATTTCTTTGGATTTGTAGACTCTCAATTTATAGTTATCGAAGTACAAGAGTGGTATCTTCTGATGACATCACAATATGTATAGCCAGAAGTGAAGTACTTTTGAGCATCTTCAAATATTGTTCCAAACCTGTTAAAAGTAAAGCAAGCTTCACTTCCAGTTTAGTCAGAGATGTTCAGGTCAGCAGAAGATACCTTTTAAATGCAAGATGAATGAGAATTAGCAATTCATCACAAAATCATCATCTCAGTTTGGGCCATTTACAATATGCACGGCATGCCAATTAAAAATTGACCCTGCACTGGGAAGTGCTGTACAGTGGCGACTTTTTACCAATGGAAAATCAATGCAAAAAGATTGAATTGATTTCAAGCTCAAGCCCAGTCTAGGAGGCAAGTTCTCCAAGAACAAGAGTATTAAAATGCTTAACAAAATTAAAAATAAGAATTATACTGCAATAATATCCTGGATTATCCTAAATAATTTTGAGGAAGGTCTAAATAGTAGCAGGCTTCGCTAGTCATCCTTGAGAAGTTTCCTTAGCAAACAAGAGGGCAGCACACAGCCATTTTCTTAGCAAAGTCCTGTATGAAGATGGTTAACTGTAAATGTGCGTTTCGGCAAACCCTGAATTTGGAAGTCTTCTGATATCAACAGAACTTTGTTAGTTACAATTTGTCATAGATTGCACCCGCACTTCATGGCTTACCCTACTTGATCTTGATCTAAGCAAGTTACAACACCAGATCTAGACTCTACCACTATAATTTCAAGATATAGGCTTCCTCTAAAGAGCCCTTTGAGAATTATAGAAGGAGAAGAATACCAACCATGTATTTTTAGCCTACATGTACACAGGCATAGTTCATGTGTTACTCAACATTTTTTTTTTTTAAACCCCCCCAAAAAACACTTTAGAACCATAAATTTAGAAGTGGTGTGGTCGAGTGGATAAGTCAGCGGACTGACGATCACAAGGTACGCGGTTCGAATCCCGTCCATTACACTAGCATCCTTCGGCAAGATGTCAATCAGCAAATTTGCCGTACTTGACCCAAGTGAGGTAAAAGGGTACCGGTAGGAAGCAATTCCTTGAATGCTGTGAGCACTTTTTGAGGTAGCCTAGCTAAGCCGGGTAATAATTAGTTAATACTCTTTAAGCGCTAAGAAACACCAAGGTGGATATACTGTAGTCTAGATTATACAGCGCTATATAAATGTAGATCTAACTATTATTATTATTATTATAAATTAAAATGAAGTAGACTCTAAGGTCTAAAATATAACTTAAGCCTTAAGTTAAGGTCAGTCAGTCTCCATCGCATTACGACAGGGGTTGGTCAGTTAAAATGAATGATTTGACCTCCCAATTTTAAACAGCACTCATCAAACATCACTCAAATCAAAGAAAAGAAAGCAAAGCCTCGAGACAAGAACAAAATTGGAGACCAATTTTGATGATTTTAAAAAAATGTGCATGACTTCAAAAACATAGTTCAACTTCAATCAAGGCAGCCTTCATCGACTAGAGTCTAACTTAGATCTGTGTTTTGTTAGATTATTTAGATCTAGACTATTTATTGTTTTTTTTTTTAAAGCCTTAATTTATGAATATCAAAATGAAAAGTCAAGATTCACACAATTTTTAATGTGATTTTGAAGCATGCATTCTTAATTAACTTTAATAAATAATGGGTGAACTTACACTTCCATCTTCTCCACTGGCATGGACATGACATTCCTGTTTCTTCCTTTCTTTCCGTGCCCGGCCGCCATTCTGCTGGGGTCCCGAGAAGGGCCAGGCGGCTGATGATGGCTATTTTGTGAATGGATTCTCAACATGAAAACTAAAACTGTTTGTACGCATTTAGAGACACATGTAATAACACAACAAGCGAATTAATTGTCAAGTTCATTGTTTATGATGTCCATCTGTTATAATAGAGAATTATGTTTCTACATCTTGACAAATCTTGGCAAATTTGTAATAGTTTTCACAAGTAAACACCAGCGGTCCACAGCGGTCGGCTTCAAGCGGTGGTTGTCGTTACTGACCCCGAAGCTCTGGGGACTCGAAAGACGGTTTCCCGGTCAACTCGGCAGTCTGTCTCAATGATGCGTACCAATTCCATGCGACCTCGCACGATAGTAGGAGCTGCAAACACTTAAAAATTTACATTATGGTCTAACTTTTAACTTGTGAATACTTTATTGATATGCTTATGAAAATAGCAACGTATCATGCGAAAAACGTACCCAAACACCTCAAATCCAGTAAAAAGTTAGTTTAGAAGTAACTCCATGGCACCCGTTTTTAGACAATAGAGATTCGTCGTATGTTCGCAGATTGACTACAACAAAGTATGCCGAGTCCATGGTTCCGTTCCCTATGAATGCCACCTTAGAGCGTACACTGGTTGACTAGGCGACAGAAAGCAGCGAGCCTGACGAGAAAATGGCGCTGAGACGCAAACCTTTTACACCCTGTCGATAGAGCCATATTCAGTTATTTCTGGATCAACTAATATAGTCATGTTTTAAGTACAACCATTCAATTCATAATTAACCGCTAAACTCCCAGAGCATATGTTCGTAATTTAGTTTCGTAGAGCCCTTTAGTTGCGAGGGTTCGATTCTATCTTCAGTAAAGATATTAAAGGATTAGGACTTTTTCTATCTTTTTCACGCTTTATCCAATTCAATACTTTACAGCGAGTCGAGAGTATCAATAATTAAAATCAATACAATAATGAGTAACATTCAAACAAAGAATCAATCTCTTTCAAGTGTAGCAGGCCCTGCCATATGTACTTCATTTGCTCCATAAAACGTTCGTTTGATGTTTTACGGATCGTATTATTCTTTAAGTGCAATTTCTATTGTCACATTTTTTATAGTATTCAATTATGTTGTCGGTATCTGAATTTATCAATAATAATATGCATGAATATACATCTGCTAAAAAAACAAATCTCATTTGTTTATTGTTGAGATATAAATTGGGGTTCGCGAGAAGGGCCTTGGTTGGTTTGCAGAGCAGCGTCTTCTAACAGAAAACTAATTTTGTGTTGTTTAAGGCGATGGAAGCAGCTTCTGACTTAAAAGTATACACTTGTGGTGTCCCACAGGTAGCTATGCCCTGGGTCCTTCTTACTGTTATTATATAATAGACTGATTTTCCATAATCTGCGTATTCACTCCGTTCATTCTTTTTGCTGATGACACCTAAATTTATTTGTTCACACCAATGAACCAAATTTTCTTCGATGTCATTAAACTCAGAGTTCGAAAGTATAATAGAGTGGAAAGCAGCAAATCAAATTATTCGCTTAAACCTTTTGAGACAACAAACTAATATTCCTATTCACGTAATTCTATGCATCTCTCACTTACCCTACTTAATACTTTCTGACAATAGCCCCTTAACGCAACAAGGTATCCGTCAAAGCCAAATTTTAGCGAGTTGTAGTACGGACAGTTAAACTTACCTGAAACCACACATTAATAATATTTCTGTAAAAACTATCTCTCCCGTAATATTTGGTTCTTCATTACGGTACGGCTTAAATCGCATTTACACTAATTCTTGTTCTGGCTTATGCTTATTCATCCCTTATTTACCTTATTTGAATTACGTCATTGGTCTGGTGCAAATTACTCATTTCATACACTGTTAGAAAAATTTTACTGTTATAAAAGATAAGCCATTCGCATCATCTGGCATATAGCCCCTTTTTCGCGGCGGTGTCCACACGACTATCTTTTCTACAAAATAATATCCCTTTGAAAAATTAAAGACCTATATTTATTTCATATAGTAATTATGACAAATATAATTGCTTCCGATACTTTGCCCTTGTTTCATGATATGTTTGTGAAAAATCGTACAATACATAAATATCCCACTAGGCAATCTGAGGAGCTTCATTTACCTCTTCTACACTCTCAGAACGCTGGTAAAAAAAATGCATATTAAAACCAGTTGGTTAAAAATATTAACCAATAATGTATTAAAACGAAAAGTTGGTTAAAAAACAAGTTGGTTAAACGTGAAAAAGCATGGGTTGGTTAAAAAAGCCCAATTCCATTTTTAACCAATAGTTGGTTAAAAATATTGGTCACGTGGAAGAAAAACAACCAATGGGAAACGCGGATTTAACAAAGATACGCGCTCCGCTACTATACTCGCGCTAGAAATCTTGCGATTTTCATTTATACACGTAAGATATAGTGCGCCTATTCATTGCACGTACTTTGATCGCGACGACAACAAGGTTACACAAGCTGACTGCTGGTCTGGCTGGACCTATCTTGACAATCTGATCAAAGTATATTGGTAGGTAGAAATGACTTGAAGAGTATAGGCCTGTGATATAGGACTAACATGCATTATGTTTTGGACTACATGGCCAGTACGGTTGTTAATTATTTCGGTTGAGACGTTAGACCTAACGTTACTAAACTTGCTTAAAATTTATGCAACTCCGGTCTAACGTTAGAATCTAACGTTAAATACTTCGCTCTCCAATCAGCTTGGTCTCGGACTAAGTCTTGAGGTCATAGATTTAGTTGGCTAAATATTTAGAACTACGTTAGAACCATCATCACTTGCATCTAAATTTAGCCTAAATATTTTTAGACCTCTCGATGTGGATATAGAGGTCTAGTCCAATACATCTAGGCCTAGTCTAGAGTCTACTTGATTGGTTTAAGAGTGATGACCTTGGAATCTAAATGTAGAATCTAACATTAGGCCAACATCTCATTTCCATATTCTAGATCTATAACTAGATCCAGTTAGATCTCACCTACTGGACTAGATTGTAGACCTAACGTTCGGTAACTGGCGTGGACGATATCCGGATCCGGAACTCGATATAGAACCTGCTCGATTCCGAGTTATGCCAGTTCGAAGCACAGAGTTGCAGCATGGGAGTTCTCGGAGCCACCCGTGCGATGTGAAGAGAAATCGAACCTTCCAGAGCGTCTCTTCATTATTCATTGCGCATGTACTTTGATTAACACAGAAGAAACCGGCCCACCGTGTTGTTGAAAACGATGTGTAACCGTTTTATAGTAATCTCCCCGTGATCGACGTGGCAAAGGACTATCGGATCCGGGTACTTCGCGAGGGGCTTTGTAATCGTCTATTCCGTCCTGGTTATCGACCACGCCAATCCTGATCGGTCATCACGGGCCTGTTACTTCTGAGGGATCCGTTTGACTAAGCCCGATTGCAGCCTGAGGGTTTTTGTCCGCTTACGGTGGTTTGCGATCTTTCTTAAGACATAGTTAATACTGAAATTATAATACTAAACTTCACTAACACGAAAGTTTCTCAGTAGTGTGGTGCAGAAAGTTGCGGAGTGTGAAGCATGAGTTGCAGACCTAACAAGCCAGTACGGCGAACAGACAAAGTTTATCCTCTCAGCCTACGCAGGGGGGATCTTCTCTGTAATGAAAGAATTAACTACATATGATTTAAAATTATTCGCTTTGCCGGCGTAACTTTCATTTTTTCTTTTCCACTGTCGCTTTGCGCCTTCACTATATCTTGAGAAGTGAGGGTGCGCTTGAGAAGAAAATTGAACATGATGAATGCTGTAAATATAAAAGAGAGAGAAGTGTTTATAATATCACAAAGAAGTGGGGTAAATAGGTCGGGTCTATCAAAAAAGTGAGCATGGTACAAAAAACTCTCTGTGGCCTCCCTCTGTCAAACACGACACAATCACCCTCTTCCAATCTAACGTAATGGAACACACGTGAACACGTAGGTACATACAACGCAGTAATATGAACGTATTTCGAAGTCACGGGATCAAAGAAGGAGGGAGGCGTAAACGAAATAAAACACAGTCATATATGCAGGTTTCGTAGAAGAGTAAAAATCTTATATCAATATTTCTTGGTAAATTATCACCAAAGAACTCGAGATCAAAGGGAGAGCTCGAGAATACTTCAAAAAGATTACCCTTGAAGGGCGAATAATAACTCTCGTCTTTTGGCTCAAAATCACCGAGGGTAAGTACCGCGTCATTAAAGGGATTTTGAAAAACACATGCTATGATTTGCACGCGGAGCAATATAATACACGACTCTTTCTCATGGACGGAGGGCGAAGAGATTAGAGGAAGTTGTGGGTAGGGATTTTTTCACTTACGGTTTGTTTCATTATTTACAGCATCTTGCTCGCGGTGTCAATCGAGGGCGCTATTCTATTGGGTCGGTGCATGGGGGGTAAAATCAGGCCGAATGCTATCTGGGCAAGGAATTTCGTGTAAATTTCGTTTTGCGGCGATTTGAGTTGTCAAATAGCAATGGTAGGTAAATGTATAGTTTCTATTGAAGTAAATAAACCTAATTTGAAGAAAAGTCTTAACTTCAAGCCCTGGGATATATCTACCTCTAATCCTAACGTAGCACAGTTGTTGTAACACTCATTAAGCTACCACTATTCATTTTTAAATGATAAATATTCATGTATTCAGGTGGTAAATCTCTCTTGCGAGGTTAAGTTTCCTTGTCCGGATGAGAGTAAGGATGTTTTTGGGGGCAACCGTATAGCGGTATTTTGGCGGGGAGGCCCTGATCTTACACAATCTACCCTCCACTGTATATTGTGTAGGAAGTTGTAAGACAATTGGTCTACCAATCACATAACTTACGTTACATTTTATACAATTCCATCTTAATACAAAAGTTATCAAACGCACTGTGGTGGATTACCTTTGCTTTCGCTTTAGACATTGGATCGATTTTATAATTTACTCGGATTTACTTGAATATGCTCACTTTATTTTCGTAACGCTCCCTCTTCGTTTCCATCTCTGCCTCGCTAGTTGAAAGAAACATGGGCACATGTCAGGATGTACTGTCCTTCTTGTATTTAACTGTTTGTTTATTATTTTTGTTTGCCTTGTTGATCGAATAAACCAAGAGTTGCCCCTATGTAAAAATTCATTGTCGACTCCTATTTGCCCCACAGTCTCTTGTTCTTCCACTCCCGACAAGTTTCCTAGCAGACATTGTAGTAGTTTTGTCTTAGCAAGATGATGCTAGAGGCTACATTACTGAATGACTATTGGGGTTCAATGTAAAAGGGACAACAATTCAGGACGATCAATTAAAATTTAGAATTTAACAAGTGGTGTGACCCTTCTGGCTATGTGAGAGGAGAAATCATAGATTTTTGTCACAACTTTTCCTTCTGCTAAATTATGGAGGGTGAAATACTCTAAACACAAGCCTGGAACGTTTCCTTCTTATTCTTGCATTTATTATTAACTTAGTCGTAAAAAATAAAAAAATAATCTCTAAAAAATGATGCATCATACTTTCATTTTTTTTAAAGTTCAAAAGATTTCTTCCATAGTATTGGACATGGAGTTTCGTGGACGAAAACAGTTTCAGTTATGCAATCAATTATGTCCTCTTTAGTTGTCATAATAATTCTATATCTTTGTGTAGTGTTTTATATGGGCATGTTGACTTGATTGTATGGTACATTCTACGGTAAGCCATTGCTTCTTTTTTTTTTTTTTTTTTTTTTTTTTTTTTTTTTTTGTTTAAAAGTATTTTGTGGCGCTTTTGGGATGATTTAAACTCTTTTGGAGTGCATGGGTGTTGTATTTATTGTTAGATCACAAAGGTGGCGAAGAATTTCTATGTTTAGCTAGCGCACACACCGCCCCATAATCCTTTAGCTTCTGTTCTTTGGGCTTTATTATGTAATGGTGCGGATTTTATGCGCAGTACAACTTTACCTCAATACTCCTATCAGGGATCTAGATACTCCACCATTTGTCTTTCCCTGTAGTAACTGCAAGTCCCTTAGACTCAGACTCAAAAGCCACGCGTGGCGTATCTCAGTCCGCATAAACTTTCAATCTGAACAAAATTTCGCTTCAATAACTCTGGGACTGGCACTCTATTTGGCAATTCTTAAATCTGTTACAATTATAGGTTAACTTATTTCACAATAGATTTCTCAAGTGATTATTCCAAAGTTTTGAGAAATGATACACGATCTTCAATATTTTTTAAGACTCTCCCTTTTGGATGAAGTCTCATAGAAAAATGTGTAAACGGGCCACATGATGGGTGTAGATGGTGGTATGTTGTGAAAATGTTTAAGTTCATCATTATGTTTTATATGATATTGAGATCTAGGGTCTTACTCATCATAACACATGTTATGTTTGTTATTCTTGAGTTTTATACATGATTCCTAAATGTTTTCTATTATTGTACGAATTGAAAGGGAAACCCAAGCTTGATTGCAACCTGCAGAATGGAAAGCAGAAAGGAAGAAGATCACTGCAAGGTTTGTAAGAACTTGGAAAAAAAAATCAATAAGCTAACAAAGTTTTTTAAAGTGTTGTTTATTTGTTCTAAAAGGAATTTTCAAATTTCCAATTCAATACATGATCTTTTGTTATCTTGTAGTTAGTGTTACATTGATTGCCAGTTTAATCCCAAGCTCCATCTACTTCAAATAGTTTCTCATTTTTTTGATTATTTAAAAAAGGTTCTTTGTTGCAGAGACTAATGCGAAGAAACTTTAGCCCACCTGTATCCCTTACAGCATAATTGAAGTTGAACTCAAGACAAGTAGATGGAGATTCAAATGTCTCTTTGCTTTAGGTAAACCGTAATGCAAGCTGAAGTACAGTTTTGAACTCTAGAAAGGGCGCCTTAAGGTAGTTTTCAGCCTTTTTGCAGGCAAAAATATTAACATTTTCTAGTTTTTGATTGAGGATATAGTAAGTATAATGTCTAATCCGTTATATATTTTCCCCTACACAACGATTAAGCTCCAAATGTTGTTGTTTTTCTGTCAATATAATTATTGCCGGCGATTTATTCTTATTAATTTTCACTTCTCCATTTTTGAACCTCGAAAAATATACGCCGTACTTAGTGCGAAACGTTGAACCGTTTAGCGAGATTAAATGCTTGAAGCTAGATGCGCCGTTGTGTCATATTGCTGTGTGTGGTCCGTGCCTGCCAGGCCGCTGTATTTATTCAACGATTTGTTCGATGGATTGTGCTGGTCTCAGCATTGGTAGTCGGTATTTTTCGTTTCTCATATTTACTGGATTCCATGTTTGTCTCATAACCTATGACTATTCGTTATAGTATATGAATAGACCTATGTTGATCCAGTATTTGTCTTAAGTTTCTAAGGTGCACGTTCTGAGTTATTGCATTAGTTTTCGCAATTTTGTGAAACAAGGATGACACTACCGTTTAAGTAGAAACAAAATCTCACAATTTAAACTTACTCTTCATAATGCTCTAGAGTAATGTAGACAGAAAAAATGTATCAAAATCTAAGTAGGTAACTCTCTAGAGAAACAATTGTAGATCATGGGAAACTACAAACGTACTCTGCCGGATTAAGAAGGGCGCAAGTGAGAGAACTGAAAACAGAGGGCACCTGAGTGAGTATTTTTAATGATGTGAGAGACGGGGCTGTAGTGCCAAAATCTTCAGGAAATTGACCAGCGTTCAATAAAGATCGTGTTTGAATCATTTTATTCATATTTGGTACAAATGTCTACAAAATAGTCATGCAAAAAAAAGGTTTTTATAAACAAAAAGGCATAAAGTTGAATAAGGGTTTATGATAAATTGAGTCTTGTACACAGAAATATATTGGTATGGGTTAAAAGTTGTTATATTATTTGTGAACTATTGTAAATCCTCTTATCAGTTTTATGCTTGTACATTAAAGAAAACTCTCTCTATAGTTCGGATGCTTTGGGTCGCCCCATGCTCAATATATCCTGAATAAAAATGCCTTTTTCAAGTTTTTAAATATTTCAATAAATATTAAATGGTAGCATCTATTATAAAATCTTGTAGTACAATTGTACAATGTCTCCAAAAAAGTCACTATCCTTAAAGTTCCATCAGTCACAATTGCAAATAAAAATGCATTACACAATTATTACGAACACAATGGTAAGATAAGTCCAGCTGCTTAGATGTACATGGTATGTCCATAGGCATTTTTTAAGTGGGGCCAGTTGTGTGAACACTATCTCTAATAACTTACTGTGCACTTGTCTTTCAGCACATCTGTTTCTCAGTTGAACGATAATATTTATTTCAAATTGTATTATATTTACCACTACTAAAGCTATATTTTTCTCAAGCTGAATGACTATTAAGGAGTTCAGTAATGCACTCTACTTGGCAATTAATTTAGGTAATTATTCATTGTAGTAAAAACAGTAAAACTCCATATATTTTGTGTGAGTAGATGAATGTTGATAAAACCTTATTGAATTAGTGTATCGCAAACTCAAGAGGCATTTGGCCAAACTTCCTGTAATCAAGGTAATTTAAAATTCCTCACAATGCTAAACATAATACAAAACAATCAAAATAAGGTAAATTAATTAAGTTTCAGCACAGGGTATATTCATTTACTACAATGAAAAAATCCTTCATCCGGAAGCAGTTGGTGTATATACTCATCTACATTACAGCACACTTGCTAAAGTTGGCTGCGCCGGCTCTCTTGACCACCCGCCAGATATTTGTTAATTAAACCAGTTCAGTTTCAACAGAAACAGCTGACGAAATTTTGCTATGTTTTGAACAGATATTGTGTTGGTCCCTAACATCAGAGCTTTAATTTAACTTAGACAAACCAGCTACCTACTCGTATTAGCCACTAAGAACTTTTGGTAATAGTTGATGGATGAAATATAATGGTTCTATAAACAACAGTCGATATTACTTTACAGGAGCGTTGTTTCTCTACCATACTCCTACGCAATTTCGAATGAAGATGCCTCTGAGACCCTTCAATTTGTTTGTAGTTTTTATTTTGTAGCTACAAATAGTACTCTCCACCTTCTTCTCACTACCTTTCTTGGCATTTGCTCATTCAACACATTGCATGTAGACATTGATCCACTTCTCCTCCTCAATGCACAGAAGATAGTCTTTGTGGTCTCAGACTTGGACAAGTTAGGTGTCATTATGTAAGGCTATATTAAACTGACTACGGTGTAACCCTCTATTCAGGAGTGGGCTTTCTAAAAGAATACAAAGCCTCAGCTAAATATTCGAGCAATGGCTTGAACAGTGTAAGCCTACACAATCATATCGCGACTCAAAACTCCCATATTCATATAATACCAAAGAGGACAGTATGACACTATTATCCCTCATTCACATATCAACAAATCTAATGTTAATGGGTCTTCATTTTCTGGATCCAACGGTCCTAAATTTCAGACGTGAAGCGATAAATCTTGGGCGGTGTTTCATAAAATATAATGCCTTGATTGTTTTGTCAGAAGTGGCGCTTGGGCAACCACTGGAATTTAGGTTGTTCTGTAGTGTTTTGTTAGTTCCTCCAAGTTCTCGCTCATGAACCTCGCCCTGTTGTCAGAGAGCCTGACTGTTCTACATATGCAGAATTGACAACTCGATCTATAGTGCAACTATGTTCTGTCTTCAGTAATGGACACACCTGGCGGATTGATGAGGGGATAAATTACCATAAGCAGAGGGATTAACAACTTTAAAGGAGGGGTCCCCGGGTCTGAGAGTGAAAAGTTTGTGTAAAATTCCAAGTAATATATTATTCATCTCACTATAGGCATTCAACACTATAGAGAAAATTGATCTAAGAAATCGGATGAAAGATAGAAAATAAGTTATGCATTTTTTCTAGGTCTTGACTAATTCTCTTATTTGTGTGTAAAACAGTTCTTTGGCAATTGATCTCATTGTCTCATTTGATATTTTTGAATATTATCAAGATATGAGACTCAATGACTAATTTTGATTAGGTCACAGTTATCCCCACTAACTTCATTGTTGAAGTGATTTATTATTTGAAGATAGAATGAACTATTATATATGATTTATATCTATTTTTTTCAATCATTATGGGCGTAGTAACAGAACAATGCTGTCTTCCGTATCTAACTGAAGAAAGATTAGACAATGTTTGCACTTTGTGACGTTTGACATTTCCACAAGGAAGTTGATATTACCACGCGTGTTTATGTAATTCACTATTCGGGGCAGAAAAATCTCTCGAAGTAATCTGTATATTTTCATACGGATAAAAGATATACGAAAGAAAGCTCAGGAGTGGCACATAGAAGACAGCATAGTTTGGGCCAACTTGAGAACTGGGTTCCTACAAGATTCAAACCTAAGAAAATCTCATAGACTTAGTGCGTATTTCTTATCCGATCTTTGATGAAATTTCAAGTGTTGTGGCTTTTTCGAGATTTACTTTATTTTCCTTGAAAGTGCAACATTCCAGCTCGCGCGTAATGGAGTACTATTTTTTTACTCCACCTTATCAAAGTATCAAGAAACCTCTTTTATAACTCGTTGCTGTGACTCCTTTACTCGTTTAACTACCTTTGTTGTTGCATATGTAATAGTCCGCACCTCTATATTTAGTATATGAAAGGTCCCTGAAGTGTCGTTTGAATTATTTTGGTGACCGAGATTTGTTGTGGTTAACCAGGGGTCTTAAGGCTGTCTTTCACAATTTGCGGGGTTGGTCCATAAAAAATAGATCCATTGGAAAGCTGAATTACATTTTACTAATATTCCATTGGTAAATTAACGTTATCATGTATGTTCATCTCACTCGACATTAAGCAGATTCCGCCACCCAGCTAGGCGCACCTTGTTCAACGAGTAACAAATAATGTAGAAAAGACATACTCAAAAATATTAAAATCCCAATTTTTTTTATTTGTATAGTCCTGACAGGAAATACAAAATCGTAACAATTGGAACATAGAGTCTTTTTGAGGATAGACATACTTTTCTTTCCATATAAATAATGAACATGTATGTATATTGGAAATTCTGTGACCCTATGATGGGCCTGTTTGGCAGTTTTCTCACAATAATTAGCAATTTCGAACAAACCTTTGAAAGAGACTCAACTTTAAGACAATCGTCATACATGGAGTCTCTTCACACATTCTCTACATTATCGCTCATGAAAGATCCTTAGATTTTACCACACAGCAGCACAAAGGTGCAGCCGCCAAATCTTCCTAAGATGTGGGCTCATTAACGGCGTATCGGTCTCGACTATAGATGATCGCATGCAAGGTGATATTAAATGATTCCAGGCGCAAACGAAAGAAGTGAGGCGCCCCGTCTCTCTCACGATAGGGTGCCATAACGCTTGCTAAAATCACATTAATAAATTTGTCTAGCGTGGGGCTCTGCACACAAAAAAGCTGTCATTGGCCATTAGCTCTACAATGTAGCCTACATTTATTCATGTCGGATACGGCTTAAATTGTACCATATAGAGTCTGACATCATTACTAATTTAAGACACTGAAATATGTTAAAAGGCAGATCAAATGTGCAGAATGTACATGAACTTAGGGGCTGTTTTCACACTTAAATCACTTAAAAGAAATGTACTTCTTAACTAAAATGGCATTGCATGTGCTTCTTGCCGGATATAAAATAAAGGGATAATAAAAGGTTTACTTGTCCGTAGGATTCGATGTGGTTGATAACATCATTTGAAGAGGTGATAATTCTGTGGGTCGGTTAATAGTATGGATGATTAGCAAACTGGGGAGTTGTCAGCATTAGCCTGGAAGGGCTCTCGGGTAAACATCGGGCTTATATGCATGTTGAAGAAGAAATGCCTGGATACATAGTAACCAAGTGACGATGAGCCTGATATGCTGTGCAGAGTCGACACCCTAGTATTAGTTGAGGATATCCAGTGTACAATAAATGGAAATAAGTAGCATTTAGAAAAGCTGTTAGCGAGCCTTTGCAGACCAGAGCTGATGCACGTATGTTCTACGAATGAATTCAGCTATAAGCACCACAATGGTCATATTCAAAAACGTGAAGTGAACGGACATTCGTTGGAGGCTGTTTGAAGGGTGAACACTAACTGCTTTGCCTTGTATAGGTTATGAATGGATCACTAGACTTACCATATTTATGTATAAATGTTAATGAGTGGCATGTGTCATTACCAATAAGTGGATTTGGCATTTGACATCTAATATTTAAGGTCTTGGAAATTATGATTAAACAGTGGGCGTAGAGTGACACGACAAAAAAAGCACATGAGATTTTCTGAAGCGGCATCCATCATATGGTTGATTATGGATTGGGATGAATGTATGTGGTGTGGCCCAGAAGTAGATCGTCTCATAGCAGAGGTTACTTTGGTGGTCTTCCATAAGTTTTGTCTGGGTAAGATTGATAGATTATTGGGATACCGTGTACTTCTAGTGTAACTTTTTGTGTTTATCCAATGCATTAATACCCTCTCTGCTGGAAAACTGGTCCACCTCTGTGTCGTTGAGTGACAACGACATCCAAAATGTGAGTGACAACACCAGCTGCCTTAAAATTCAACGATTTCAAGAAGTGATACCGACTCAAATCCAAATTACCCTGTATTTGGACTGGTGCCGTGTTAGAGTATTCCATGAAAATTACTTAAAAGCAAAACAAAAACTGACGCAAAAGTGATTGGTATTAATCTGAAGTTAATAAGAGCATTTAAAAGGCACCATACAGTCCCACAATATATAATCATAAGACAATATTCTGGTCCTTGGTTTTGCTCATTATATCTGCAGGCTCGTACGGAATAACCTGGATTCCACATATTGGTCGGGAAACTATAGAATAATTGTGGTGTGTATGTTAAAGTCAACCTATGTGTTGATGCAGCATCCTTATCTATTTATGCATTTGTTTTCAAGGCGCAACATGCGGCAGCATTAAATTTCAGCCAAATGTCCACTTAGCTCTGAATATGACGCAAATCGTACAACACATGGTTGTCATATGTCATGTCTGAGAATAGATGTTGTACACACAACAGATGCTTGATTCTTTAAAAAGGTGCATACCCATCCTGGAGTGGTCTTTTTAACCTCATGTTTGTACCTTCGATTAAATTACGATGGATGTTTTTAAAACCGTTATTTAGTCACAAATGTACATATGTTTTTTCTGCTACACCATATTGTCCTACTTTGTGCGCGTTTAACAGGTGCACTGAAAAAATGAGGGTCAGTATAAAGTAGACTGGAAATTTTTTTTGTTTGTTCTGGGGGGTGAGTGGGGGAGGGCTGGAGGTGTTTAATTTTTTGTTCTGTTGTTTTGTGTGTTTTTTATTTGTAATCTGCATGCACATTCCAAGTTTCACAAGGCCATGCAAGAATCTAGAAACGCATCACACATGGAGATCAGAAGCAAAAACAAAGGTTCAACAACTTCTGGGGTTCCACCACTGGTGTATTGTTCTATGGATGGTGACTATTCCGTAGGAGAATCTGATTAATATAAATTATTGGCGCGGTATACAATACAATGAGTCGGGTCAAGACTTGATCTTGTATGAGAGAAACAGAAAGGTGTCGGATAGCCCACTAGTTTCGGGGGCCTGGTTACCATGCTAGGTGTTAGTGCCAAAGACACATTTTTGTTTTTAAGGCCTAATGGTATAATTATTTCATCATCCGCACTAAAACAGCACAACTTTTTCTCCACTTTTGGTGTTTATTAACAAAACCAGTTTTGAAAGGAGTGAAAGGGCAAATAATGCCTGAGGGATTTTTGATTCCCTTGATTTACCCTCACATTTTCTTCTAAATAGGCAGGTTGTTGTTTTATTTTTATTTCTACATCTAATGTATTTATCTCAGAAAGATAGTCACAAGGATACCAACCTGAACTATCGCAAAAATCATATCAGCACCATCTGCTTTATAGATATGTCTGAAAATATTTCGACTGATAGAAACATCCAACCTTTCAGGACTATCTGAGCCAGCCAATGCCCACGTTCTCTTCTGTCAACAATCGTTTCTTCTGAAATCTTTATGGCCATAATTAGCACTAGCCACTTTAACCCTATAAGAATCTAGATATCCCAGTATTATGTTTGTCATATTACATACATTGGCTCATCAAAACAATATTTGTCTTATATTGCACCCGGATCTACGGGGCAATGTTTTATTGTCACCGGAAATATATATTCATGTATAGTGGTACGGTTCTGCCTCCCGATTAACTCAACAGCGCATACCATAGCGCACAACTTCAGATAACATTAAACGTATAATTGTGTATGATAAATGACTTTAATGCAATGTACGCTACCATGACGAATTATGTGGTTAACTAAAAAAGATACACTTTTGGTACATCGACATAGAGAGTTTAAACCTATTATAGATGATCATAGCGTAATGATTATAGGCAATGTGAGTGTGTCTAATTCGCTTGCTGATATCTTGACGTATCATCATTTCTGATAGATAACATACATAGTACTCCTCGGTATGGCGCAGTGCTGCGATCGGCATCGCATGTCTGGTATAGGAGTACATGCACATGGATTATGCATAGTGTGTTGGAAGGGAAAGGATAGTGTGGCGGCTTAAGGAGAATTTGAAGAGAAGAGGACAAGTATCTTATGACACCAACTCAAGGTCAGTCAACAGGTGCACTCGTATGAAAATCAAGGGTCACATTTTTATATCATAATGTTCGTTTTGCACTCTTTCCTAGTATTCTCCTAAGCAAAAATTGCAATACATTAAATGGTTTGATCAACACACGATAATGCTAATGAAATGTAAGAGTGCAAAGGGCGTAACTGCAAAAAAATTTGGTAATAATTTTCAATTTAATTGTAGCCTAATCAAAAGTTGATACAAAAACAAAGGAGACACTCAAGTTATCTCTCTAGCAAACATAATTATGTTAGATCTATAGCAATAGTCAAAACCTTAGAAATCTAATCCGAAAGACATAATTGAACTAGATGAAATGAATTTTTATATCATAGAAAGGTCTATTTATCACTGCTCAGAAATATTATATCAGATTCATATCTTATATCAGAAACTGCATCTCATGACTTCCTCTAATTCATTCTTTCCCTGCAGTGCGCTTGCTACTCCAGTGTAGGTCAGTTCAAAATATTTCTTTGCGATTTGTAGACTCTCAATTTATAGGTTATGATTAGTACCAGAGATGGGAATCTTGATGACATTGACCATATCTGTATGACCATGGCCAGAATGTGAAGTACTTTTAAATCGAATCTACATCTTCGAATACTGATTTTTTCCAAACCTGTTAAAGTAAAGGACAAGCTTCACTACTCAGTTTAGTCAGATGATGTTAGTCAGCATAGACAGATACCTTTTAAAGCAAGATGAATAGAATTAAGCAAGTTCATCACAAATTCATCATTCATCAGTTTGGCCATGTACAATATGCATGGACATGCCCAATTAAAAATTGACCCTTCACTGGAAGTGTCTGTCACAGTGGCGATTTTTTTACCAATGGAAATCTAATCAAAAAGATGAATTGATTTCACGCTCAAGCCCAGTCTAGGAGCACAGTTCTACAAAAACAGAGGTATAAAAATGCTACTTATAAAAAAAATTTTAAAACCAAGAATCATACTCGGCGGCGATAATCACCCTGGATTAATCCTAAAATTATTCTTGAGGTAGGTCTTACTGTATTCATGTAGCAGGCCTTCGCTAGTCATTTCTTTGAGAAGTTCTCTTAAGCAAACAAGAGGGCAGGCATACAGCATTCTCTACCAAAGTCCTGTATACAGATGGAATATACTGTAAATGTGCCTTATAACCGTGCATAACACCTGATTTTGGAAGTCTTCATTATTCGACAGAACTTTCCCCTCTAGTTCAATTTTGTCAATTAGATGCACCTGCACTTCTTTAATTCTGGTTGCCCTAGCTTAATCTTGATCTGAAGCAAGTCCACAACACCGATCTAGACAACTACCAGACTAGTGTAATTCACATTATAGGCTTCCTCTATTACGGATATCTCGAAGGAGAAGAATACAGCATGTATCGTTAAGGATACAGTTAGCCTACATGTACACAGGCATCAGCTACAAAACCCTACACGCATTACTGTTTCGCTATGATTTAAGAAACAATCATGATAGATTAATATAACTATAGAACAGGTATAATACAAATACAGAAGAGTAGTATCATAGTGTTCAGTGAAGGATAAGTCATGCGGACTGACAGATCACAAGTGCATGCGCGTTTCAATGCGCCATCCGGATGTCCACTTAGCATCCTATTGGCAAGATGGTCAATCTGTCAAGTTTGCCGTTACTTTTACCCAACTGTGAGAAATGTGATCCGGAGCAAGCAATTTCCTTTGAATGCGTTGAGCATTTTGGGGTATGCCTAGTAGCCATTAATAATTAATTAACCACTATAGGCGCTTGAAAACGACTCAAGGTGATATTATTGATTGAAGCGCTAGATCTAATAGATTCTAAATATTATTATATAAAAATTTTAAGTGGGATGTAAGTCTGAAATTATGATTAAGGACAGTCATGTCCTCCCATACGCATTACGACACAGGGTGGTCAAGTAAAATGAATATTGCGCGCGTCACGCAAATTTTAAACATCAACTCGATCAAACATCACTCGAAATTCAAAAGAAAGAAGCCTCCGAACAAGAACAAAGTAGGAGGAGCCTAATTAAACATATTGTGTGTGTTTTAAAAAAAATGGTTTCATTGTTTCTTTTGACTCTCAAAAACATAGTTTCAAACTTCAATCAACGAGAGCCTTATCTCCACTAAGTTAGATTACTATACAGATACATGTAGATCCTAGATTCATAATGTTTGTTAGATTTTACTTTTATTTCGATGATTGTTATTTTATCTAGCTATTTTTTTAAAGGGGTAATTTATGAATATCAAAAATGAAGAGCAGATCACACAATTTTTAATCTTGATTTTGAATTGCTATCATTCATAATTAGACTTGCCTTATCGCTACGTTTCGAAACCAACTGTAATGATCTTGCAAAGTGCTTTTACGACAATGAATATGGTGGAAAGAGAACAAGCCCCCCCCTCCCATGCCCGGTCCACAATGCGTGTGACTGAAGTGAACGGCTGCTTGTACAAATGAATGGTGTGGTTCTCAATCACTGTTAAGCGAGTAACTTGGCATATAGTTAATAATAATGGGTGTACTTTACACATTCCATCTTCTCCACTGGCATAGACACTGGAAGTTCCTTTTCTTACATCTTTTCTTTCCACTATGCCGCCGCCAAGCTTTAGCTGGGATGTCCTGAGGGGCCGAGTGGAACTGGGCATGAGAGCCGAATGGGCATAGTGCGTATGTGGTATATGGATGATTATCTTAAATAACATGAAAATTAAAATTCTAGGTTTGTACGCATTAGAGAACAGCTAATAACGACACATCAATAAGCATTATTTGTCAAAGTTTCAAGTTAGATTGTATAGTTATGCTTTATCATTAATAGAAAATTTCTGATTCTTCTCATCTTAGACAAATCTTGGTAAATTTCTAATAGTATTTCAAGAAAGTAAAACCAGTCGTCCAACTAGCGTTGCGGCTTCAATGCGTGTGTTCGTACGTACTATTGACGCCCGAAGACTCTGGGGACTCGAAAGACGGTTTCCCGGTCAACTCGGCAGATCTGTCAATGAGCGTAACCAGATTCATGGCGGACCTGCAGATACGTAGGAGGCTGCAAACACCACTTAAAAATTTACGATATGTCTACCTTTACTTTGACAATATTTATTGATATTGTGATGATACAGCACGTATCCATGAAAAACGTCCATACAATCCAGTAAAAATTAGTTTAGAAGTAACGTACGACCTCGTTTTCAGCACAATATATATCGCGTCAGATGATCGCATTGGACTTATCAACAAATGGCCGAGTCCACTGGGTTCCGTTCCCATAATGCAACCTAGAGCGGCACTGTTTGACTAGGCGACAGAAAGAGCGAGCCACGAGAAAAGGCGGCGAGACGAAAACCTTTTACACCTGTCGATATAGATGCCATATCATATTTCTGATCAATAAATGTCATGTTTTTAGTACAACCATCATCATATTAACCCTAAACTCCAGAGAATATTTCGTAATTTAGTTCATGAGCCTTTGAGTTTGCAGGAGGGTTGATTCGAATTATAAGTATATAAGATTAGGACTTTTCTATCTCTTTTCACAGGCTACCAAATTCAACTACCGGAGTGACAGTCTACAAAATTAAAATCATTACAATAATGTGTTAACATTCAACAAAAGAATCAATTCTCTTCAATGTTAGCTGCGGCCCTGCCATTATGTTAACTTATTTGCTCTATAACTCTCTATGTTTTACAATCTATTTTCATTATTGCAATATTATTGTCACATTTTTGTAGTATCAACTTTAAGTTGTGTATCTGAATTGTATTTGTTTCTGAATTTATGCAACTAAATGCAGAAACATCTGCTAAAAAAAACAACTGCATTGTTTATTGTGAGATATTATTATAGAATAGAGAGAATAAAAGTGGACATTTTTTCAACATACTACTATATAAAACGAGAAACAAATAACATATTTATGCAACTATCCATTCTCAACGACGTAGATGACGCATTATTAGTTTTTATAAAGGGCTCATTGCCCAAAATAGAATAATCAGAATTGAAATATTGTGACATAAGCACACTAAAACAACAAAAAAGCAAGCAAGAACAAAAGAATGAAAATTAGAAATTAAAAAATAAAAATAAATAATAAATACACGTTATCTGATAGATTGGCCCGTTTTGTTAATTCTTAATTTTCTCATTGTTCTAAAATTAGGACTAATGTTAGCTATATAACATGATGATATCTGCAAAATTTGCCTATGAATGGTAGGAGTGTATGGTTAAATTAACGAACACATCAATATTCTACATGGGAGGAAAACACAATAAACCCCCTGAAGTGACTAATAACAATAAATCATGAAAAACACATATACACAACCACAAAATGTGAGTAGGCCCGACGTCGATTTTTGATATGGGAGGTTGCTGTCAAAAAGTTGTACCAATCGGCCACCAAGATCATTATAGGTGGGGGGATCCTAGACAATTAGCCCCTGGACAATCACCCGGACAACAATCCCTGGCAATTAACCCCAGGATCAATTACCCCCCCGCCCGAGGACATTAACCCCCGGACACTTACCCCCGGACAATTACCCTGGACAATTACCCATCCGGACATATACCCCGGGCCAATTACCCACGAGGAGAACAACACCCTCGAGACAATTACATCCGAACCCGTGGCGCTGCCCTTAATAAGATTTAAGACCCCCGGATGCAATTACCCCCCTCCCTCATCCTTCCTTATTCGAGCTATTTTGAATTTGATAGTTCTATGAGCCGGTGCGTCACTCCCATTTGTGAGCTCTCGACCCAGGTGTACGCATAAGTTTTCGGCAATGAGAGCCTACTTTTCTACTTGACTTAATCATAATCGACTTTCTCGTAATTGGTTTCTTCCTTTCTCTATATGATTGTCTTACTTTTTCCCTGAAGGGTTTATCTCTCTCCACTCTTTATTCTCTCTTCACTTTCCTTGTGTTTTTTTTTTTCCCTTGGTTTGCCCCTCCCCCCCTCCCACCGCCCTTTCCTTGATCCCCCCGTCTC
>CALNVZ010003433.1:37858346-37904350 GCA_940671915.1 Paracentrotus lividus
GTCTGACACGAAGTAATAGATACTGTACTGGACCAATACTTAGGCAACTGTAGGCCTACATTATTTAGGCACAAATAATGCATGTAGTCTAATAATATAGGCATAACTCTTCATGTTATTTGTACCAATACTTTGATCAAATTGTCAAAAGGCCGGTTCAGTCCGGTCTATCGCTTGATTTTTTTTAAACCAACATGATGTATTAAAAAAAGAAATTAACCAATTAAGTATTAAAAAATTTTACCAACTAGGGTTGTTAAAATATTTTAACCAACTTTTTATTAAAGTTTTTAATACATAATTGGTTAATTTTAACCAACTGGGGTTGGTTAACGCTTTTAACCAACAGTTGGTAAGTTTATATTGAACCAACGGTTGGTTAAAATTTGCCGGTTGGTTAAAATTTTCTGAGAGTGTAAGAACATTTTCTGCCAAAGCACTTTATTTATGAAGGTCTAAATTTTGGAAACACTTTGGCAACAGAATTTGAAAATTCCCCTAACCTTTCACCTTTAAAAGAAGACTATAAATTTAACTTATTGCTTCCCTACAAAAGCTAGTATCTTTCTGTGTAAATTCTATCATCCCAAGGAACTCATCATTCACAAGCTATCTCACCCCACATAGTTTTTTTTTCTACCTCTTTTTGTGTCAATTCTCACGCGCTCTATGTCATGTTTGAAAACTTTCCAATTTACTTTCTGTCATATTCTCTTCTTCCTCGTCCACATGCGGTACATTTCTGTATTTCTCCAATCCTCTTTCTCAACTTCACTTTCATACTGTTATTGTTTTGTGATTTTTTTATTTTTTTTTTCTGTTTCTTCTTTTCTTTGTTGGCACTTCTTTTTTTCATTTATGATACATATATAGTTTAATATAAATATACTTTTTGAGGGGTCCACGATTTACAAGCTCTGCTTCTCTGTGGACCCTCCATTTCAGTCTTACGTATATTACTCAGCTTACATTAATATGTACTAGCAATATTATACACTGTATTCTGTTAAATCAAAAACATAACTTTGGTTTCTATTGGTTGTATTTATAATAATTCAAATGTTTTCTATGTTTGTGTTATTCATATTGCTTTGTATTACTTTGCTGGAATGAGAAAAATAAAAACTGAAACTGAAACTGAAAAAGAAGAGAGAAAAGTGGACATTTTTTCAACATACTTATTAAAAACGAAAAAACAAATAACATATTTATACAACTATCCATTCTCAAACGAACGTAGATGACGCACTTTAGTTTTTATAAAGGGCTCATTGCCCAAAATAGAATAATCAGAATTGAAATATTGTGACATAAACACACATAAAAACAACAAAACAAAGCAAAGCAAGAACAAAAGAATGAAAGATTAGAAATTAAACATAAAAATAAATAAAGAAATAAAACACGTTATCTGATAGACTGGCCCGTTTGTATTCTTAATTTTCTCATTGTTCTAAAATTAGGACTATATCTGTGCACCAAAATTTTGCCTATGAAATGTGCAGGTGTAGGGTAAATTTACGAACACATCAATACTTCTACATTGGGAAAAACACAATAAACCCCTGAAGTGATAGTAAAAATAATCATGAATAAAACACATATAACAACCACAAAATGTGAGTAGGCCCGACGTCGATTTTTAAAGGGTTGCTGTCAAAAGTTGTCCCAATCGGCCACCAAAGATCATATAGGTGGGGGGTCCTAGGACAATTAGCCCCTGACAATCACCCGGACATCAATCCCTGGCAATTAACCCCAGGAATATACCCGCCCCCCGGACAATTACCCCGAGGACATTACCCCCGGACACTTACCCCCGGACAATTACCCCTGACAATTACCCTCCGGACTATACCGCTGGGCCAATTACCCACGAGGACAACAACCCTCGAGGACAATTACATCCGACGTTACCCGCACGGTCAATTACCCCCCCCCCCCCCCCACCGGCAATTGGTGTATCAAGCGCGCGCATTGTGAGTCTCGCCCGGTGTCGCAAGTTTTCGAATTAGCGCCTATTTTCTGTTTTATCTTATCATAATGACTTCTTCTAATTGGTCTTTCCTTTCTCTTATATATTTCTCTTTCTCCTGATCATTTTCTCTCTCTCTTTCTCTCTCACTTTCTCTTGTTTTCCCCTTGTCCCCCCCCCCCATTTCCCCCCTTTTCGCCTTGTGCGCGCGCCATAAACAATAATCAAGTGTCAATTGAATTTTTTTTTTTTTCCCAATTTCCAACAAAAGAATACAAAAATTCATACAAATATCATTGGAATAACAATTGACATAGCAAAACATGCAATACAAAATATAATACATCACATATTATTATATATATTCCAAACTTGGATATTACGTTGGAAATGGAGAGGTCCACCGAGAAGCAGAGCTTGTAACTGTGCATGGACCCCTCAAATGATAGTATTCAATAATAGCAAGTTATACATGACTCAAATAAAAAATAAGGGCCAACAGAGAAGATGATAGAAAGAGAGAGAGAGAGAGAGAGAGAGAGAGAGAGAGAGAGAGAGAACAAATACATGGTATATAAACAAAGTATGAAATAAAAAGGAGAGGGTGAGAAGAGAGGAAAGACAATGAAGAGAAGATATCTGCATTCCGGACAAAAAAAATATATTTTTATGTAACGAATACATCGTAAGTAGCAAAACCGATTAACAAGAAAAGGGAAACAATTGAGAGGATATGATTGTTTTACGAGTGGTGACGACCTATTTGGATAACAATGCCCAAAAATAAGCTCCATGGTAACAATAAAAACCAATGTGCTCGCTATGTAAAAAATTTCTTCTTAAAGACTGAAAGTTGAAGGGAATTCTTAGTTCGAGAAGTATTCCAAATCTAAGGGCTCTTCAAAAATAAATTGTATTTTTGTGCGGGAAAAAGTTCTCAAAAAAAAAGGTAAAAGAAATTCTTGAAGATTATAGTGGGATAATTATGAATTGTGCGATTTTTAAAACATATCAATTAAAATGCATACAATGGAAAAGTACCAGAACTGAACTGGTACATAAATTCACCAGAATGAAATAAGTACAGATCTTTACTTTTTAGGATATTATGTTCAAGGAAATTGGATCCCTATATGGTCAAGATAAAATTTTGGAAATGAGGTTTTGGTAGTGGAAGAAGTACTTAATAAGTCCATCTTGTAGTGGAAGAAGTATAAGTCCATCATTGTATTGAGAAGAGTACTTAGTCCACTAAGCTTTGAGTCTCCAAGATTTCGTTATGGGGAAAAAATTAGGGAAGACTGCCCATTGGCAGACCCCATGCAGAAAAAGGTGGCCAAAAATTACCTGACCTAAATATTTATTTGTGTGTGTGGGGGGGGGGGGGGAGGGGAGGGGCAAACCAAATTACGTGTTTTTGTTGTTTTGTTTTGTTTGTTTGTTTGTGTGTTTGTTTGTTTGTTTGTGTTTTTGTTTGTGTGTTTTTTTTTGTTTGTTTTTTTTTTTTTTTTTTTTTTTTTTTTTTTTTTTTTTTGTTTTTGTTTTTTTTTTTGGGGGGGGTTAAGAACCGTATAGTTCTGGTCTTCACAGTGAGTTAGTGGTATTCATTCATAGTGAATATAAGTATTGGGATATTGTAGAGGTGCAAGCACAAGCGGGCGGTTGATCCGCAGCCCCCCCCCCCAAGCCCCCATCACAAAAATTGGGCCGTCATGTCGTGCTAGAGGAAGGTTTAACTGTAATGTCGTTCTCAAGTAAAATATTATTAAATATATAAATAAGTCCTAGTATTTCGAGTTACACTTCATGATTCACAGGATAATAGGGGGTGCCCCTAATAATTTTTTTTTTAAGCCCCATATGTGTATAGTAGGCTCAAATTATCATTTATATAATTATGTGTAAATTAATTCACATGTTATGTTTTATCAAATCAATGTCAAAAACAGGCAAGGATCAGGGTAAACGGGCCAGCCCATATAAACACACACACACACCACACACACACACACACACACAACACACACACACACACACAAAAAGTGCCTCAATAGGAATATGATAATTCATCCCCACACGACCCACTTAACTCTTACTAGTTATTTCATCAATTTATGTCAGACAGGCTAGTTTCCAATGGCCCCTCTTCAGCATCCCCAATAGTAAAAAAGTGCCCTAGAATAGTATTTTTAAAAATAGTATTGCGACCAACAGGAATATCAGTCTGTGTCAAATAAAATGGTACAGTTGGAAAACATTTTTTTATAGTGTGGAAGGTAATATCAACGTGGTATTGTTTATTATTGTCATAAAGTAGGAATATCACTCTTCTTCTGCCAATTTTTTTCATCACATTTGGTGCATGTATTTTTTTAGATATTATGACTAATTTTCTACAATCAGGAAAATCCATTTTTCGCACGCCGTCCATGCCTTTGTGTACGATTTCGCATAGACCGTGAATTCAGCGCTCCAGAACAATAGAAGTGCGTAATTTCGATTTGTTCCTCGTCGCACAAACTTAGCATAACTTTGGTTTTACAAAGTTATCACGAACAAGAGCCAGCAAGAAATCTTTTGGCTTTATTTGGTACCACAACACATTTATATGAAAAGATTTCACACTAAAATGATTTTTTCCCCGACTGTACCATTTTTTTTGACACAGACTGTATAACAGGAGTCACTTCAATGTTGGTTATAAGTTAAAGGGAAAGGAAACCCTAGGAATTCATTAAATTGTACAAAAATACAGGAAATCAAAGAAGCTGCTCAATGAAAATTTGAGAAAAAATGAAATGAATAATAAGAAAAGTATGAGCACTTGAATGTTGTTGATCACTACTGCTATGGGGATCATCACATTGGCAACGGGCCCAAAGATGTGTGATGTCATACATGAACAACTTCCCATTACTTTTGTACATATTTCACTCAAATTATCTTTTTTTATTAATTCCGTTAAAAATCTGGGATTCTCTTAATGGGAGGACATGAAATACAAGTTCACAAAATATAATCAATATGTGAAGAGGTCTGTACTACCATTAGAATGAGGAAAAAGAAGAAATTTTTTTGGTATTTTTTGTATATGGGAGAATTGTTCATGTGATGACATCACATATTCTGGGCCTGTTGCCAGTGTGAGGATCTCCATAGCGTTAGTGATCACAGTTGTGTCACAACATTCAAATGCACATAACTTCTTATTATTTATTCATTTTTTCTCAAACTTTATTTAATCTGTTTCTTTGATTTTTTGTTCTCATACAATTCAAACTGAATCTAGGGTTTTCATTCTCCTTTAAATGAATCATGTCTTATATGCTCTTATGTCGACAGGTGTTAACCCATTGAGAACAGTCTTTGCCCTCTGAAATACCCAATTTTTTTTTAAAAGCTTCCCAGATAGGTAAAAATATACCATTACCACACCTCCTGTCATGACGTCCTTCACTCTTGGAACAATATTTTTAAAATATAGGAAGTTTGTTATTAAGACACCATATGAAAATATGATAAAGCCTCAGTTTTAAAGAAATCAATTGCGAAATGCCCCAAATTGAAACCTTCGATTGATAATAATGAGGTTTGTAGTCTAAGAAGTAACCCAAGGTCCATGTTGTAAGGGAAGAGGTCCAACGATACGCTTTATTAATTATCTGGAATGATATGCACAAAATACTCAAATATGACACATATTATTCTAATTGTTGGTAAATAAACTCCACCAAACTTTTAAAATTTGAAAAAAAAAAAAAAAAAAAAATGTTGTGAATTGTGAGGAGTAAGATTTTAAATATTCAAACGCTATACCTCAGAACTATTAATTATGTGACTTACAGGATTCTCCAGGCCTGGAGTTTTGTATGTTTGCAAAACAAACACTGAAAGATTTCAAATCAAAATCGGATGAAAAGTGGCAAAGTTATTGAAATTTCCTTTTCCCCCTTTTCGCCTTGTGCGCCGCGCCATAAACAATAATCAAGTGTCAATTTGAATTTTTTTTTTTTTCCCATTTCCAACAAAAGAATACAAAATTCATACAAATATCATTGGAATAAACAATTGACATAGCAAAACATGCAATACAAAATATAATACATCACAATATTATTATATATATTCCAAACTTGGATATTACGTTGGAAATGGAGAGGTCCACCGAGAAGCAGAGCTTGTTAACTGTGCATGGACCCCTCAAATGATAGTATTCAATAATAGCAAGTTATACATGACTCAAATAAAAAATAAGGGCCAACAGAGAAGATGATAGAAAGAGAGAGAGAGAGAGAGAGAGAGAGAGAGAGAGAGAGAGAGAGAACATAATACATGGTAATATAAACAAAGTATGAAAATAAAAAGGAGAGGGTGAGAAGAGAGGAAAGACAATGAAGAGAAGATATCTGCATTCCGGACAAAAAAAAATATATTTTTATGTAACGAATACATCGTAAGTAGCAAAACCGATTAACAAGAAAAGGGAAACAATTGAGAGGATATGATTGTTTTACGAGTGGTGACGACCTATTTGGATAACAATGCCAAAAAATAATGCTCATGGTAACAATAAAAACCAATGTGCTCGCTTATGTAAAAATTTCTCTTAAAGACTGAAAGTGAAGGGGAATTTCTTAGTTCGAGAAGTATTCCCAAATCTAGGGCCTTCAAAAATAAATGTATTTTGTGCGGGAAAAGTTCTCAAAAAAAAAGGTAAAAGAAATTCTTGAGATTATAGTGGGATAATTATGAATTGTGCGATTTTTAAAAACATATCATTAAAATGCATACAAATGGAAAAGTACCAGAACTGAACTGGTACATAAATTCACCAAGATGAAATAAGTACAGATCTTTTACTTTTAGGATATTATGTTCAAGGAAAATTGGATCCCTATATGGTCAAGATAAAATTTTGGAAATGAGGTTTTGTAGTGGAAGAAGTACTTAATTAAGTCCATCATTGTAGTGGAAGAAGTATAAGTCCATCATTGTATTGAGAGAAGTACTTAAGTCCACTAAGCTTTGAGTCTCCAAGATTTCGTTATGGGGAAAAAATAGGGAAGACTGCCCATTGGCAGACCCCATGCAGAAAAGGTGCCAAAATTTACCTGACCTAAATATTTATTTGTGTGTGTGTGGGGGGGGGGGGGGGAGGGGAGGGGGCAAAACCAAATTACGTGTTTTTGTTTGTTTTGTTTTGTTTGTTTGTTTTGTGTGTTTGTTTGTTTGTTTGTGTTTTTGTTTGTGTGTTTTTTTGTTGTTTTTTTTTTTTTTTTTTTTTTTTTTTTTTTTTTTTTTTGTTTTTGTTTTTTTTTTGGGGGGGGTTAAGAACCGTATAGTTTGGTCTTCACAGTGAGTTAGTGGTATTCATTCATAGTGAAATAAGTATTGGGATATTGTAGGGTGCAAGCACAAGCGGGCGGTTGATCAGCAGCCCCCCCCCCCAAGCCCCCATCACAAAAATTGGGCCGTCATGTCGTGCATAGAGGAAGTTTAACTGTAATGTCGCTTCTCAAGTAAAATATTATTAAATATATAAAAAAAAAAAAAAAAAAAAAAAAAGGTCCTAGTATTTCGAGTTACACATTCATGGATTTCACAGGATAATAGGGGGGGGGTGCCCCTAATAATTTTTTTTTTTAAGCCCCATATGTGTATAGTAGGCTCAAATTTATCATTATATAATTATGTGTAAATTAATTCACATGTTATGTTTTATCAAATCATGTCAAACAGACAAGGATCCAGGGTAAACGGGCCAGCCCATATAAACACACACACACACCCACACACACACACACACACACACACACACACACACACACAAAAGTGCCTCAATAGGAATATGATAATCATCCCCACACGACCCCACTTTACTCTTACTAGTTATTTCATCAATTTATGTCAGACAGGCTAGTTTCCATGGCCCCCTCTTCAGCATCCCCAAATAGTAAAAAAGTGCCCTAGAATAGTATTTTTAAAAATAGTATTGCGACCAACAGGAATATACAGTCTGTGTCAAATAAAATGGTACAGTTGGAAAACATTTTTTTATAGTGTGAAGGTTAATATCAACGTGGTATTGTTTATTATTGTCATAAAGTAGGAATATCACTCTTTCTTCTGCAATTTTTTCATCACATTTGGTGCAGTATTTTTTTAGATAATTATGACTAATTTTCTACAATCAAGGAAAATCCATTTTTCGCACGCCGTCCCATGCCTTTGTGTACGATTTCGCATAATGACCGTGAATTCAGCGCTCCAGAACAATAGAAGTGCGTAATTTCGATTTGTTCCTCGTCGCACAAAACTTAGCATAACTTTTGTTTTACAAAAGCAAATTATACAGAACAAAGCGCATCAGCAAGAAAAATCTTTTGGCTTTAATTTGGTACCACAAACACACATTATATGAAAAGATTTCACACCTAAATGATTTTTTCCCCGACTGTACCATTTTTTTTGACACAGACTGTATAAACAGGAGTCACTTCAATGTTGGTTATAAGTTAAAGGGGAAGGAAACCCTAGGAATTCATTAAATTGTACAAAAACAGGAAAATCAAAGAAGCTGCTCAATGAAAATTTGAGAAAAAATGAATGAATAATAAGAAAGTTATGAGCACTTGAATGTTGTGATCACTACTGCTATGGGGATCATCACATTGGCAACGGGCCCAAGATGTGTGATGTCATACATGAACAACTTCCCCATTACTTTTGTACATATTTCACTCAAATTATCTTTTTTTATTAATTCCGTTAAAAGATCTGGGATTCTTTTAATGGGAGGACATGAAATACAAGTTCACAAAATATAATCATATGTGAAGAGTCTGTACTACCATTAGAATGAGGAAAAAGAAGATTTTTTGGTATTTTTTGTATATGGGAGAATTGTTCATGTGTGATGACATCACATATCTTGGGCCTGTTGCCAGTGTGAGGATCTCCATAGCGTTAGTGATCACAACATTCAAATGCACATAACTTTCTTATTATTTATTCAATTTTTCTCAAACTTTATTTAATCTGTTTCTTTGATTTTTTTGTTTCATACAATTCAACTGAATCCTAGGGTTTCATTCTCCTTTAAATGAATCATGTCTTATATGCTCTTATGTCAGACAGGTGTTAACCCATTGAGAACAGTCTTTGCCCTCTGAAATACCCAATTTTTTTTTAAAGCCCCAAGATAGGTAAAAATACCATTACCACGCTCCTTCACCTGGAACATAATTTTTAAAATATGAATTTGTTATTAAGACACCATATGAAAAATATGATAAAGCCTCAGTTTTAAAGAAATCAATGCGAATTGCCCCAAATTGGAAACCTCGTTTGATAATAATGAGGTTTTGTAGTCAAGAAGTACCCAAGTCCATGATTGTAGTGGAAGAGGTCCACGATACGGTTTATTAATTATCGGAAATCGATATGCACAAAATACTCAAATATGACACATATTATTCTATTGTGGTAAAAATCAACTCCACCAACTTTAAATTTGAAAAAAAAAAAAAAAAAAAAATGTGATGTGAGGAGTAATTTTAAATATTCAAACGCTTATACCTCAGAACTATTATTATGTGACTTACAGGATTCCTCCAGGCTGGAGTTTGTATGTTTACAAAACAACACTGAAAATTTCATCAAAATCGGATGAAAAGTGGCAAAGTTATGAATTTCTTAGGTTTTTACATTTTCATAGGAAACACTTCTTGGCATAACATGATAACCTCATGCATATTCAAGTGAACAAACTGATGATGACTGTCACAGTCCCCCTACAGGGGCCGCGGAGCCGTGGGGGGGGGGGAGAGCTGGGGGAGGGGGGGGGCTGCACCCCCATTTTTTTCAGCCAACGCGTAAAAAAAACGCAAAAATGACCATACATTTGTGATTTTTAGCCTGTTCAGCCCCCCCCCCCCCCACTTTCGGCTCAGCCCCCGGCCTCCACTTTCAAATACGCTCCGCGGCCCCTGCCCTAATAGTTTGTATTTTATTGTTTGAAATACCAATTATCCAGATGTTCTGCCCTAAGGACATAAAAACAGCGATAACTCCTTGTGGAATGTTCAAGGTCACAAATGCTTTTACTTATTTCAGTATGAGGGATAGATTTTTTTTTTTTAATGTATGAAAAATGTGATAGATAGGATTCCATATAATATAATACACAAGAAGTCGGGGGACTGTGATCAGTTTGCTCATTTGAATATATATGAGGTTATCATGGTTATGCCAATAACTGTTTCAAATAAAAATGTCAAAACCTAAGAAATTCTTAACTTTCCTATTTCTGATCCGATTTTGATGAAATTTTCAGTTTTGTGCTTTTTAAATTTTTACTTTACTTTTCAAAACATTTCAATTTCAGCCCGGAGTCCACCTTTAAATACTTCATCCACTACACTCTTCATTTACTCTACTTTTCAAATAATCACAATTCCAACCTGGAGTCTCCCTTTCTAGTCTACCATTGTTTGTTTAAATATTTTAAATATTAAAAATATAGTGAAACCAAGATTATTAATATTTTTTTGTAGAGTCAAAACATCAAATAAAAAGTATACACATTTTTTTAAATCGAGCTACTTCAGAGAGAGTATAGCGCCATCTAACGTTCTGCAATAATCAACTTTCGCCGGCTATTTGCCACGTTGAGATGTTCCGGAAGGAGACATCGGCAGCTTGTAACACTCAATATAAAATCGTTTTTCATACCACGTATACTAATTTTACGTAATTAAAACGTATAGCAGGATAGCCAAGTGTTGTGAAAGTCATTCAGCCGTGTTTCAATCGTCAAAACGTTTGCGAAAGGTAAGAAAAATATTTCTTTTGTGGCATCAATTATCGCGAATGCGTTATGCTGATGTGTCCTTATTGAACGGCTTTGCGTGCATTTGTCAATGGGAGACAGTGGGCGACCGGCTTGCTTGCTTGCTGAGGAGATATCCATCGCCCTGCCCACAATGACAAAAAACAGCTGTTGTGACTGTCTCGATAATACTTTCGTCAATTCAACTATAGATTAAGCCCTTTGGATATTGCACACTACCCACACATTTATATGGTCTGAAAATGCACATTCTAATTGTTTAGGAAGAGATGAAATGTATGACTTGATTTGAGAATTGTGATGGGATGCATTGTGTGTTCCCTGTGTTGTGTTGTTGGTTATGCGAATTGTCGAATTTGTGAGGACTTGTGTTGTGACGACTTGACATTGTGTGTTGTGTCAGTCATTGAGTGGACATGTTGTCATTAAATGAGTCACAATATTATCGTAGATCTAGTTTGTCTAATGTTCTAACAAAAGAATTGCTTATTGCTATGAATGTTACGGCATTAGATTCCACAGCAGTTTATGAGAAAAATAAAGCCCATTTTAAATTTCCTGACAATAAGTTCACAAAAACCTGGCGCTGTAAACCTCACGGAGAAAAGTCTACCATTCCGCTTTTACAGAAATAGAGAACAATGCATTTTGATTGTTGGGCGCTCTGATTAGCTACCGGTAGCTATCGCGAGGAGCTCCGCCTCCTGGTTGCGATGACTGAAGTGCGTTGACCGTAACTGAACAACGCGATTCAGCTGTTCCTGATGAAGACCGCTTTGTCGTGCGCGCTGTCAATCATAACCAAAGTGGACCCATTTCGCAAGAAAAACTGCATGACTCGACTTCACAAAAGGTTAAGCGTAGACCCACTCTTTCAATATTTTTTAGAATAAAGAAGAGAAATATAAAAAGGAACTTCAACGAATCCACTGTCTGACTACGCCCAACATTTGAAAACGTATAAAGAAATGAGGACTTACCAAAAATATAAATGACGAATCTAAATTTTATCGTGACTATTGTTCATTGGAAGGCACAATGGTAGTGTATTTCATATGCTAAACGTGATCATTCGAGCGTTGTGCATAAATTATTAAATTATGGAGTAGACCCTAAACATTTCTATGTGAACCTTCTAATTATTAAAACCAGAAAAGCCTAGATCTAATGCTAAAGTAATAATGATGGTAATGGTTTATATAGATATGTTACTTTTATTATCTAGACCTAAATAGTTCTGGATCTGAATAGATCTAGTTGAGTCAGCAAAATGTCTGTTGATGACACATCCGTGCTAACTTGAGTTTAAGTTTATTTATTAAATTATTTTAAGGCCTAGTTCATATTTTCAAATTTTCAAAGCTTTGTTATGTTTGAACATTTATAATAAGGCATTTTTTTAACAATCTTGTGAGCAAACTTCCTCTGCATATCTTTAACCAGGTTTAAGCCATGAAGGTGAAGGATATTGGCCGAACCGCCAACATGGCGTGGAGTCCTGCCGACCAGTACCCTGTCTACGTTGCGACAGGAACAGCCGCTCAGCAGCTGGATGCTACATTCAGTACTTCAGCGGCTCTGGAGATCTTCTCTCTGGATTTGGACAAAAAAGGGTTGGAGATGGAGAAAGTTGCTACACTCAACACCGATCACAGGTAGATATTAAACCCATTCAGGACAATATTCCACATTATGTGGTTTGACCTGGCTTACTTTTAATACAGATCTTGAAAAGCTTGTTTCACAAAGTCGTTTGTAAAGTAATATACACATGACTTGACAAACGACTGTTTAGCACAATAACTGATCTAAAATATCTGCACACAATAAAACAATTTTTGAAGTGTTACCACTTGTGGTTTGGTGTCATCAATTAAAAGAATAAAACTATTCATCAAAACCCTTGAATTGGCAATGTTCTTTCAAAATTGGCAATTATTTAGAATTTTGAGCATAGTTGCTGTCTTAGTAATTTGCAGAAGAAAAGTTAATCAAATAAGTCCTTAAATAATACTTGATCTGAACAGGGCAGTGTTTCATAAAAAAATGTCCTAACATCTTACTAAGTAGTAAATAGTATTGGAAAATATATAGCAACAAATAATTGCTGGTTAACAAACTAATGTACATGCAAGTGTAAATTTATGCTCAAAATTTGTAGACCCTAAAATTGCCAAGGGATTTGGTTTCAAGGATTTTAACTCTTGCCTGTAAAATTAAAATTAAAAAAAAATTATATGTATTTAATTATGTCCGGTTGGTCAAGAGCCACCTTCGTCAACATCATTTATTGTTACTGCGTTCTTTCTGATCCTAGGTTTCACAAGTTGGTGTGGGGCAATCATGGTATGAGTAAGGGAGATTATGCTAGTGGAACAGTCATTGGTGGAACAGATAATGGTGGAATATATGTGTATGATGCTGCAAAGCTACTGTCTGGTAGTGAGGCGCTCATTCAAAAAATGGACAAAGTAAGTGATTCTTGTCATTAAAAAAAACAGAACTTGTAGCCCTTTATATGTTTAATATGAATAAATAATATAAATTGTATAAAAAAAAAATTTAAAAAAAGGACATGCATCCGTTGAATAAGATGATAACTTTTTGAACAACACTTGTTTCTTTTCAATGAAACAATCTTTCCATTTTGTTCCCAAAGTGTGTGTTCTGTATTTTTATATAATTTCCATCCAGTTTATCTTTTTTTTTTCTTGTTATTGTATTTTAATTCGAAAATGAATTGATTATGAACTAATTCAAGATTTTTTTTGTCACCACAGATTTCAATAACACGCATGCATTTATTACACAAAGTACTCCTTTTTTTTAAAAGATCAGTATGCTTTTTGTTTTTTGCACATTATCTTGAATTTCGAGCTTCTTGATATACTTCATACTAGCATATATATAAATTTTGTTCGACCTGAACTCATTATATTTCCAGTAATACATGTATATCATTGTTTGTATTGTATTACTGCTACAGCACACAGGAGCAGTTCGAGCTCTTGATGTTAACCCGTTTCAAGCAAACCTTTTATCGTCTGGAGCTAGTGACTCTGAAATATTTATTTGGGATCTGAACAATGCCGGAACCCCCATGACTCCAGGTGCCAAATCACAGGTAGGTTTCTCTATATATGTGCTTGGACTCAGTTGAGCTAGGTCTCTGATGCACATGAATTGAATCCACAAATTGACATTCAAATATCACCATACCTACTATCATTGTTCAAGAAAGCATTGATTTACATTAATATACATGTACCTCACTCCACCCATTACCTGATTTGCTTGACTGCTTACTGTACCTTGAACATATGATTCATGACATGTATTTATTTCGCCAACAGGTGCTTACGGCTTCATTTTGTTACAGATGTAGGGTTATAGAATTTGCACAAGGGTTTTATTTAAGTTTATTGTGTAGTGTTAAAATTAGTCATTTGATCATTGTATGGAATTTACAGTTGTCTGTTGTTGTTGGAACAAGTATCATAGAGTCGTGAGTAGCTGTAGAAGTACTATACTTGTGAGATTAAAAGCATGAAAATATCACAACAGTGTTTGACTCAAGCAGGCACCTACATTAGTCGTGTGAAATCCATCATTTCAAATTTGTGAACTCTTCTTATAGGATGTTTCATGATGCAGAACCTCTCACTAATACTTACTGCATTTTTTTCATGCTGTTGATTAACTTTGACTGTTTTGAAATGGAAATTACCTCCATATGTCTGTCAAGGCAAAATAAGCATATTTCTGATGAATGCCCTACATGTATAACAATAGGGAAGTAAGGTAATGTATACATGTGTTTTATTGTATAGCCTGCAGATGGAATCATCAGGTCCAGCTTCATTTTGTGTGTTTGTCAAGGAAATTCATTGCACTCCTAAGATTGGCTATTTTATTACATTTCAATAATCAATGTAACTTTCCATGCAAATTGGCAATGATGTGACATTTTAGACATAATTTTAGATACATTACTCTGTGTTTGATTACATGAAAATTGCCAGTGTGTTGCTAATTTTGCTGAAGAAAAGCTGATAAAATGAGCCCTAAATAGTTCCCCTCTTGAAATGGGCAATATTCCTTTATTGCAACCAAATACATATACATTGTACATGACATAGGTTGGATTTCATACATCAAAGAAACATCACATATATCAGTCAGGTATAAACAAATCAAAATATATAAACGGTGTACAGTTATTTGATAACATCATAATGTCTTTGATTGATAAGTTAGTGTATCCATGTGTTTTTATCCCGAAGCCTGCAGATGAAATCAGCTGTGTAGCATGGAATCGTCAGGTTCAACATATCTTAGCTTCTACTTGTCCTGGAGGTCGATGTGTCGTCTGGGATCTTAGGAAAAACGAACCTATTATTAAAGTGACTGACCACAGCTCAAGGGTGAGTATTGTATATTTGTACTTTCCCAGGTATTAGAAAGAAAAATCAATTCAACTCTAACATTATTAATCAGAGTTGTGTAAATATTAGTGGCATGTAACCATTGACCAAACTGTTACCAGTTGTGCAGATACTGAATTGATTGAATTTCTGTACAGGCAGGGGTGTGAGAATTCAGCTTTAATTTTAGCTGATTTCAGCTTTTGGGGGGCAGGGGGGGTTGATTTTTAGCTTTGTGGGGGTTTTGATTTTCAGCTTAAGTTTAGCCTATATTAGCTTTCCTGTGTACAAAAGTATAGGAGATCTTCCATTTTTAGCTTTTCTTCAGCTCTTTTCAGCTCTTATTATTGGTGGTCTATTGTTTTAATCAATTTTTTTCTTGTCTGCCATTCTGTATAGATACGCTGTAAAGCAGTAGCGTGGCATCCCGACGTAGCAACACAGATGGTACTTGCATCAGAAGACGATCATTCACCCGTCATTCAAATGTGGGATCTCAGGTTTGCAACATCTCCACTCAAAGTCCTGGAAAATCACCAGAGGTAACTATAAAAGATGAATAATTAGTTTGTATTTTATAAGTGGAAGATTGTTGTTTCAAATATTGTCCTCAAGACCTTGGATGGTGTTTCACCAAGTTGTTCGTAAAGTTAATATAACAACAAATTTATGAACAACTGGTGGTCAGTTCTCGTGCTGAAAGATTGAGAATGTGGTTAGTATAGCACCAGAGAACATATTTCAGTCGTTCGTAAAATCATTCGTAACTTTACAAATGACTTTGGTGAAACATCTCCCAGATACACAATAATAATAATAATAATATTTAATTTGTAAAGAGCCTTTCCCACAGGATACAAAACGCTGACTGCTTCCTCAGAGAATTTAAAGATAAAAATCAGGGGTATGAAGGATAGAGATATGTCTTTAAAGACGGGGAATCTTCATCTTCCATGGGTAATTTGACACCATGGATGTTTACCCAGTAACAGGTGTCATCCCTCACCTGACCACTGCAAGACCTTAGTAATGCCTTGTTTATTCCACCCATCCCTCCATCTGGTAAAGTCATTAAATCTCAGTTTCCCTGGCCGATCATGCCCGAAGCTCTTCGGGGTGGGACAGATTGTTTTGCTGTGGTCCAGAAATTTAGCTTCAAGGTGGTTATTTCAAGTGCTTTTCAACAAGTCTGGGATCAGCAAATTTTGATCCACTCCCCATGAAAGCTGAAGATTCCCCGTCTTTAAATTGGCTTTGATGGACGTAAGAGTCTTGCGGTTTCTTGGAGATGAAGGGAGCTTATTGCAGAGACTAGGAGCAAGTGATTAAAATGAATTGAAACCTAAGCTGAAAAACCAAACAAAATCTGCAACATCTCCTGGAATCCAGCTCCGTACCCGGAATAGAGGTGTTCTGTGAGTTCTTTGTAAATGGTATGTATTATCTTGATTATCCTCAGGGGTGTGCCATCTAAAGCATGGTGTCCTCAAGACCTTGACCTCCTGCTAAGCTGCATCAAAGACAACTTTATCATCTCCTACAATCCCAGTACCGTGCTTCCTGGAGCTGAGGTGTTCTCTGAGTTCCTTGTAAATGCTATGTATTATCTTGATCATCCTCAGGGGTGTGCTATCTATAGCGTGGTGTCCTCAAGACCGTGACCTCCTGCTAAGCTGCAGCAAAGACAACCGCATCATCTGGAACCCCAACAACTCCCTACCTGGGACAGAGGTTTTCTCTGAGCTCTTTGTTTATGTTTTGTTTGATCATTTTCCCCAGGTGTGTGCTATCTATAGCGTGGTGTCCTCAAGACCCTGACCTCCTGCTAAGCTGTGGCAAAGATAACCACATCATGTGTCGGAACCCTAACATATTGCTCTCGGGAGAAGAGCTTGTCTGTGAGCTCTTTGTAAATACTATGTATTATCTTGATTATCCATAGGGGCGTGCTATCTATAGCCTGGTGTCCTCAAGACCCAGATCTCCTGCTCAGCTGCGGCAAAGACAATCGCATCATCTGTTGGAACCCCAATAGCTCGCTTCCTGGAGGAGAGGTAGTCTACGAGCTGCCAACATCAGCCCAATGGAGCTTCGACGTCCAATGGTGTCCTAGGAACCCAGGTGTGATCTCTGCATCATCCTTTGATGGTCACATCAGCGTGTATTCATTGCTTGGAGGTGGGGGTAGTGCTGGGGAGAATGCAGTGCAGCAACACCAAGCTGATCAGGTATAGACTTTTCATAGTTTTATTCTTATGTGACGAAGCACTATTTACTTTCAGAAAATTACTCTTCTTTTTTTTTTTTTACTGTCACAAAGTACTTTGTATTCATGGAAATATTCATGTTACATAAATTTTCAAAGATTTCACTTAAAGATCGGCAGGCGCAAATTTAAAAACACATGAACGTGGGCATGCTTTCTGCTGCATATTTATGAATGGGTTTGGTTGCATGGGTACTTAACATGCAGCACATACCTAAAAACCTTTGAAAATGTTTTGAGGCTTTTAATTAATCACTCAAAAAACAACAGCAAATACTGTATTGTGTAAAACATAGAGAAATTTGCTTAGGTGTCACTAATATTTTGTTTTAACCAAGATATTTTTCAGAATTTTAAAATTGCTTCCAAGTTGATTTGAACAATTCATAATCTCTCTGAATATCATTTGTTCCACTGGAATGGCGACATACAATCATTATTTGCATCAACTTCTTTTGATAGATTGCGTCATCGTTTCCTGGATCTGATCCCTTCCATCAACAAGCACCACAACCCAAGGCACCTGCAGAACCAGTCATCCTCAAGAAACCACCAAAGTGGCTTCGAAGACCTGTAGGAGCATCCTTTGCTGTAAGTCAGGCACTCCTCTCACAAGGCTTATTCATCAGTATAGACATTCACCTTGTTATTCATTTGAACATCTAAATTGCAAGACTACCTTGCATTTTGATTAAAAATTACATTTTGTAAATGTATTTCATTAACAAGAATTGAATCCAGGAGAGGGCTCTACCTTCATTTGGGAGAACATTAATGTACGTTTGCTACTCTCCACCCTGTTGAAGTACAAACAGGTTCCTGGGGGTTGTTCACAAAGAGTGAAGTAGACTTAAAACTTGCCTAGTTGTGTGCGGTATATTACGCATCACTTCATTGGTCAGAACATGCCCAGGGGATGCGCGCCATTGAGAAGTCTATCAATTAGATTGCGCGTTCTAAAACAGGATGCACATAGAAGTTAAGTGCGACTTTAAGTCTACTTAACTCTTTGTGAAACACCCCCCTGGTCTAAGAAATTCATGATGCATGATAATGTTATCATGGTAGCCTGGTTATTAAGGATTGGGTCATAATCATGGTATTATAATGTGCAGTGAAATATATCATAACAAATAAATAAAAAATCCCCCCCCCCCTGGAAAAAATGTACAAATTATTATTTTCATCCTTGTTTAATTGGCCTTATCGTTATCATTCATTTTGCAGCTTTCAATTTCTATTTGAATTTCTATAAAAAGCACCCAATGCCAAACAGGGACTTTTGGGAGGGTTACTGTAGCCGGTTAGAGGGCATTCATAATTGACGTCCTTCACTTGATTCAAGCCTTGATGGCCTCTGTTTAAATTAACCCTTGATTTTTAATTATTTTCTCAACTCATCCCTTTTGAATTCTAGTTTGGTGGGAAGCTCATCTCCTTTGACAGCCCTAAACAGACATCCAATCCACAGCAACAGACTGGACCCGTTGCAAGAGCTGTTCACATCAGTCAGGTTGTCACAGAAACGGACCTTATCAACAGGTCAAACACATTGGAGGAAGCCCTTTCTAAAGGAACCTTTGTGGAATTCTGCAACAGCAAGATCAAGCAATCACAGAACGAGCTGGACACTCAAATCTGGAGGTTTCTGAAGGTAAGCTCCAAAAGAGAATTGATTTTCAAAAGGACATTTACGAGGAAAATAAATCTGACCTAGCCCAAATCACATGGTATACGAAATGTCAGCATAGTAAATAAAGTTAAAATATTAACTTTATCGGCATTCTATGTTTTGGGAATATGACATAGGGACAGGGAAAGAAGAGGTTGAAAGGGTTAAAAGAAAAAAACGAGTTCACACAAGTATGTATTAATCATTTGTATTTTATGTGAAATTATCTGCAGTTGGGGGGGGGGGGGGACTTTTTGCAAAATATTTGACGCCTAGTCTCTTCAAAGGTTTGATTATTCGCAGATTGATTTAACCCCAATTGTAACTCTTTCCATTGCAGATAGGGAATAGGGCATTAGATAAAAAGCAATCAAACATTGTTTATATCAATAATATATGTTGAATGTTCTGTGGTCTTTTTAATTTTGCTATTTATCTGCTTCTATCGTAGGTGAACTTTGAGAAGGAGCCACGTAGTCATTTTGTGAGCTTATTGGGACACGACTCCCACGAGCTATCAAGGAAAGCTGCTGTCGCTACTGGGGCCTCCATGGGTCTCACTAACGGCAGTCTGGAAGGTAACTATGCAAGTCAATTCATATATATTTTTTTGTTTAATTGTCCATGGGAGTATATGAAAATTGGGCTTATTCATACATTTTAACATGATAAAAAGGACTTAGAACAGTACATACATCATTAAAGTATGTTGAAGTACACATCCTGTAAAAGAAACGAGAGCACTGTTTAGTAATTCATTTTTTTCAATTAATTGCGTAGCTATTATATTGGGCAAGTCCAAGCTATTTTGCGAGGTAACAAACGGGACAGTTAGGAGGAAAGGTATTATTGTGTGAATTTTTTTTTTTTGGGGGGGGGGGTGGAGAGGGGAGAGGTGGAGAGGGGAGAAACCATGATCTGAACTATAGAGGTGATGTGGAATGCAGATCACAAGTCTCACCGTTCAAATTTTGGCCCTTTCACTGGTATCTTATTGCATCTTATTACATCTGGCAAATACCATTTACCCATCAACCTCGTCATCCATACAGACATTACTGCTTAATTCTATGCAATACTTGCTTTTAGTAGACTTCAATACTGAATAGGCTATATTTATTAAAAAGTTATGATAGTATTACTAGAATCAGCTCTTTTTAACATATCATGCCTCTGTCACTGTACGTGTATTACCCACATTGGGAAAATATAATTTTCAGTCATAAAACATTTTTGCATTTGATACTTGCTCATAATCCAAAATATCCTAATAGAATTTAAACTGGAGGTTGTGGTGGAAGAGGATAGGTTTAGGAGTTTTGAGTGCAACAAGTGTTATTTCATTCATAAATAAGCAAATAATTAGAACAAATAATGAAAATAAATTTAAAAAGAAAACTATACAATATTGGAGATAATGCCACAAGGGACGTGCTTGTCAATTTTCATCGCGATTGCATTGTTGACGGATGAGATCTGGGGGGGGGGGGGGGGGGGGGGTACGTTAGCCCCCCCCCCCCCCCTTTGGCTACATGATTTCAAAAATAGCCTGCAGATATACCGTTTAGTCCACATTTTCTCTATTTCATTCCTTAAAGAATTGCTAGAATTATCATCTTTAAGTGTTATTGATTCTCTATTCCATGGTTTTGTTTATTTTCGAAATAATGACTTGATAAGATTCCGGCTCTATCAATCCCACCATCCATGTGAGTGAGAACATGAGTGGTACTTCGTCGTCTCAAACACACTCAACGCCCTGTAAGTTCAAAGGTCATAGAGCTGTATGCGCTCTATGTATCAGTATTGTGAATGAAGCAGCATGCATTCAGTCAGCCTTGCTTTCTGTCGTGTCTCATCATCTGACTGCGTCCGCGAAACCATCAAATTTAGTGAATTGCCTCTTGGTCTATAACCACTTTGACTAGTGCCTGTTTGGTCTCATCCTGCATGGTTTAATTCCATTTCGTCTATAACCAGTTTGTAATACTACCTTTTGGTTCATATTTTTACAATTTTTTCTAATTCCCAATTTCGTCTAATACTTGGTCTAGCAACACTCACAGTAGTCAATTACCTTTTAAAAACCTGATAATAGACCGAATATTAATTTGGGAATTAGATAAAAATGCATTTAGACAATTTGGATATTAGATGAAGTAGCAATTAGACCAAGTGGGAATTAGTCCAAGTATATTAGACCAAGCAGAAGTTAGACCAAATTTTTAGTAGACCAGATGAGTTTAGCCCATGTGGTATTAGACGATCAAAAAATTGGACCAAGTGCTGTTAGACCAAGTGGATATAAGCCCCAAATTTCTCTCCAGTGTCATATGTCATATGACAGTGTCATATACATGTACATTGTCTAGCGCCTTTTGATTCATCTTAAAGCAATAGACCTGACATGTTAGCAAAATATCACAATGACTTTATCAGTTTCAATGTTTGCATTCATCTCAAAATCTTTTCATGTAAAGGGCCATTCCACGGTCAGGAGGAAATTTGTTGTTTTCTTCTTTTTGCTTTATCTCAAATTCAGGTAGTACTTTGGGCTTTAAACTTCTCTGAAATTATTATTACATTGGGGGACACAGATTAAGTTTGATTTTACATTCAAATTGTATGTCCTTTTAGGAGAATCTGAACTATACATAGTTTGAAGCACGTGAGACTACGGGTACATGCAATTTTGAAAAGTGTTTTGGACTTTGACAGAGAACTATAATTCCTTTTGCAATTTTTTCAACTGGATAATCTGAAGAATATTAAGTCACACCTAAATTAATAATGAAATTCAATCTGAAGTCACAGAAAAGCTATGAAAATTCAAAATATATCTTGACGGACAAACTGTAACGCGAGTTACCGACATTAACGCTCCCTGTATTTTACCTGTTCATTTTTTCTTCACTTTGATGCACTTGATAGGTTAGAAATGTGCGAGGTTCAGTTTACGATAGGAAATTTTTTGCTAACATGGTATAGTTTAGGAATAATTCACTCTAATCTGCATCATGATTTTGATTTTGACCATGTCCTTTTTGCGTAACGCGAGTTACCGAAGTTTAACCCTATTCAGACTGGGGGGGGGTCAATTTGACCCCCCCCTGAACAAAATCCACGACTGCCGCGCAACCGCTGCGAATCGCAACCCGGCGCTTTATGACTTTTTTCTTTCAAGTGTCCCGCAACTTTTGACACCAAGTTCGAAAAAATCGAACACTCCGTTGTTGCGTTACGCAACATTATGTAATCGCATGTCAGGCCAAAATTGAACGAAAATCGTCATTTTGCATGCGTTTGTGTACAAAATACTGCTTTTTTCTAAATTGCTTTATAACACTGATAATTGTCTCTTCTGAGTCTGTTGATTAATTAAATTGGTCTTTATATTGATCAAAATACATTTCTCAAGCATAAAAAATTACAAAAACAAAGAAATACATAAGAAATAAAAACAATAGAATACATAAGAAATTCATAAAACAATAGAATACAAAAGAATTAATTTGAAATTTCTGAATTTATCAATTCAATACTGTTGTCTATGCTACTCAGCAACTTTTAGAAAAAATTTGGGCTTCATAATTATATTTATTAAAGAAATATTAACGATTTCAATAAAAAAGCATCTAATTTGCATACGTGAGTATGCATAAATTAGCATAAATTAAATATGTGAAATTTTTTTTCAAAAAAAACATATCAGCGACACCCTTTACATGTGCAGCGACGTTCGTGCAAAATTTCACGGCAATCGGACCATCCACGGCCGAGATCTCAAATTGACCCCCCCCCAGTCAAAATCTCCTCTTGAAAATGCCAGTCTGAATAGGGTTAACGACCTGAAAATCCGAATGAGCTAGACAAATATTTTTCTTTTTTAATCCATTTGGGTAGTCTATGTCTCCTTTACATAAGGTGCAAAAAGTAACTTGTAGATCCTAGCAGTTTGAAATATAAAGGACTTTAAACGTGTAAGGTACCGGTTATTTGTAACGCGGGTTACCGTGGAATGGCCCTAAAAAAAAAGTTTGATATCCGATTTCTTTCTCAAAGAGGACCTCACTTTAGATCAGAAATTGGTTCATCCTGCTTGTCATGTACATCGTTCTAGTTTAGAGTGAGCCTCTACATTCTAAATAGTAGATTACATTTCTGTTAGTCTTCATGATAGTTTGATGTCATACAGATCTATAGAAATCTATCAGTATTGTCATATGGAATCCAGCTTAATATCTCTTGAGTACATGTACATGAAGGTGTAAACTATTCTCTCATATTTATTTATTTATGTACTTCTCTCTGCTTTTCTAGCCATTTATCTGAAGTGTGATGTTAAAGTTCATTGCTAAATGTAGCTAGATCTAAGATAAATGTTGAATACGGGCTACACCCCTAATTTGTATTAGTTTCTTCCTGTATCTCTTGAACAATTAACCCTAAGACAATTACCTCCAGTTTAGGAGGTAGTCGTCCAGGGGAGGGCAGGTACAGTGTAGTTTTCTTGAACTGTTTTTGTTAAAATCTCTTTCCCCCCCCCCCTCCTCTGGTCTCTTTCATCCTAGATAAATAGTTTCAACCTAAGCAGATGGTGCCCCTCTTTTTGTGATTTTCAAAAGTAGTGTGTATTGTGAATTTAGTAAACATGAGCAAATTGTAATGATAAAATGATATTACAATTAATGTGGTAATACAGACTTGAACAAACGGTCTTATTCTATTTTAGTTTCCTGGCCAAGCTAAATCATTATGTCAAGAAAAAAAGAAAAAAAGAAAAGAAATATGTATATAGATATCATGATTATTTATTATATTGTTATAGTATGAAAAGTTATGGCATCTCTCAGGCCAGCCAAATGATATACATTTTGTAAGATATTGAAGCTAGCCAAAAATAAGCAGGCACTGAAAATAGCAAACACAGATAGGCGGACGTGGGTACTTGGCCTCTATATAATTTTTGTAACATATTCTCAGAATTTATTTCTTAACCATTATCAGAAATATTTCTATCTACATGTATATCTATATCTGATGAATTTTTGTAGGGGATGGTGTAGACGCAGAAGAACTTGCTGAAAGAATGCAAAGATTATCGGGTGGAAGCCTGGAGCAGGAGGCTAAGCTTGGCAGCGGGTCAAAGGTCAGTGAAGTAACGACATTGTTTTTTGTGTGCAATATGTGTTTAGGGTAAAAGCCTGAAGGAGGAGGCTAAGCTACATGTACATAAGCAGTGTGTGAGAGGTCAGATTAGTAATGACCTTGTGTTGTGATTTTTATAGTGAGGCCAATTCCCAATCAACCATGTCATACCTTGGGACGTCATCTTGGCATCTCCAACAAGTTATTGCTTATTCTGCTTCAAAAATGTCACAATAAAATTCAAACCACAATAAACCTTTAAAAAAAAGCAACAACAATTATATATCAATGGTGAAAAACCAATGGAAGATTGATGCAATAAAGATGATATATTGTTTCTGTTCTAATTTTTTTTCCTACCTTGATCGATTAACCGTGCAAGAATACATATTTAACTCTTTGCCTGCCAAATTCGACTATAGTCACAATTGTACTTATTAACTATACAATCGTAATAATTCATTTTCTCTGTAATGGCTGGGCTAAAAGATCTGAAAATCACTGATAAAGCTAGGACCAGGTCTGCCGTTATAATTTCTCGTAGTTCATACTAAGCAAATGTTGTTATACTATTTTTAATAATTAAAGAGAAAAGTCTTCTTTTTTATGCTTAAAATTAATGTGGCAGGCAAAGAGTTAAAAAAAAAAATGCATTTGAGACGAGGAGAAATTATTATCGTAAGCAATTGTTACAAGAGTGTACATACTTTTCTCTTATTTAAGAAAGTGGGCATTACTTATTTTCTATTGCTTATAACACATACATAGCTGCCAACTGTTACGAAAAATTCGTAATTATTACGAATTTTTACCCTTTATACGAAAATACGAATGCACCTTTAAAAATTACGAATATGAGCGCCATTATACATGTATTATTATTATGACCACTCACGCACGTGTTATATGCATGTTCTATGTAGTTCTACTACGGCGCGCGCGTACGTACGTACGTGCACATGAAAGCAACACACGAAAACAGCGCATTCGTAGTGAAGGCGGAAGGCCATTCAAAGTACATGCACGTTGATCTTAGTGCATACACACAGCGAAAGACGAAAACAGTGCATTCGCGTGAACATGCATGTTGATGTTAGTGCATACACGTACGTACACACATGGTACGAGTGCAAGTGCAGTTGTGATGTCACTAGCGAACGTCGACCGTATTTTGTCTCCTCTTCTTCTCTAGTTTTGGACCATAAATGGTGGAAAATGGAGCGTAAAAAGGGACAATGTTACAACAACAGCAAATATGGAACAGAGTTTGACTTCATCACCAAATCGGGAAAAAGCAAACAACATGCATTTTGTACGATATGTCGAAGGGATATCTCCATCGCTCATGGCGGCCGTAGTGACATTGTTTTGCATACCAAATCAAAACTTCACATCGGGAATTTTGAATCTGAATCTTCATCCACACCCAAGATAACTTCATGGATGTCAACTTCGCAGGATTTTTTCTTGAATAATAATCCAAATGTATTGATACAATGTAAGTGATATTGTGAATGCTCATATTTCATTGAGTTATTCATTCATCTTCAGATTCATGAAAAATTGTTGGCAATAATTTTCTCAAACCTAAGCTCCACCCTAAAAACAACAGAAAAAAAAAAGGTTTAAATGCTCCAAAATAGGGCTCAGATTGCACCAGAGAGCGTCTAGAACCCCAGAGCTTCCAGGGCCCTTAGGCGGGCCCTGGACCCCTGCCGCAAGGGACTTCGCGCTTCGCGCTCGTGATGTGCGCTTTGCGCACATTTCTGTGTTTTTTATCTGATCATTACTAATTTGAAATTTCAAATGTTGGCAGCTATGCACATACCTTTAATTATCTTGTATTGTGCCTATTTTGAATCATGTGCTGCCAGTGAAGGTCAATTTTCAGTGTTCATTGTAATATTGACCAATAAACGATTCTATTCTATTTGATATAACTCCACCTTTCACCAGACGCCAAATGACATGTATGGGGATGGTGATGGTGCTGCTGCTTTTGATGCCATTGTAGCTGCTGGTCCAGTGGAAGTGGAGAATAGAGGCAAGGATGATGAAGGAAGATCAGTGTCACCTTTCACAATATCACAAGAGGATGGTAAGAAAAGCTGTCATATTAGGCTACTATATTCGCGGTACATTAATTTTCGCGGATTTCGCGCGAAGATCGGCAGGCGCAAATAAAAAAAAAACGCGAATATATTGGAATGATTTCTTAAATGCATGTATTAATTGGGTTCTATTGCGTGCTTGCGAAAATGCAGTGTGAATTTAAGAACCTGTGAATGTGTTTTGATGCCACTCAGTGCAAAAAATTAATCGTGCGAAAATAACTGCGAATACAGTAGTTTTAAAGATGGGTTAAAAAAAAAAAAAAATGAAAAAATGGGAGATCTTCAAAAAGTTAGAGGTCACTACTTGATTTCATTACCAGATTATATGAAAGATCGTTTCATGAAGTTATTGTGATATGAATGATATTACATAAAAAATCATTTTAGTTTCTGTATTTTACAAAAATATCATGAAGTCTGGGTTGCAAGTATTATCAGAGTCAACTTGATGTTCACATGGAAAACCAATGGGGATAATCTTGAGTGGGTGAAACACACACCGTTTATGCTTTCATTGATATCAAACACTTTGTAGTTTCATAAATTGTAACCAAGTTGATTGTCACGTTAATCTATAACCTGCTTTTCCCCACCATGTGCTCTTTTGTTCTGTTGCGACTTATTTATGGTTTGATTGTCAGGTCCGGTCATAGCTATTTAGGACTTAAAAGTTCATCTCTCTCTTTTCTTGTCCAAATTTTTTTCTGATCAATTCCCAGATACCAATGGTCTTGTCAGCCAAGCCATCATCACCGGCAAATTTGAGATTGCTGTTGATCTCTGTCTCCATGACAACCGCATGGCCGATGCTATCCTTCTAGCCATCGCAGGGGGTCCAGAGCTCCTGGCTAAGACGCAACGTAAATACTTCCAGAAGTCAAAGAGTGATATATCTAGGGTGAGTCCAATACGCAATATATGATTGACCAATTAATGGGGTTCTGCATTGACGGGTCAATGACCTTTGTGCGTCTTTGTATTTTTTGTTTGAGTGTTTGAGCATTAATCTAAATTTTACAAGTAAATGATTTTCTAAGTGTTGAGCAAGTTCAAGTGCATACAATAGTGCACTTTTGAATATAGTATAGAACTTGTTTTATTGTTTAAGTACATTGTGTAACGTGATGCATGCAATAATAATTATATGAACAATGTAATTTGTAAAGCGCCAAATCCACTCTGTAGAGCTCTAAAGGCGCATGTAGAAATAATTGCAAATATTTTTTTTTACATGATTTAAAACAAGAATCGGAAGTTCTACACTTATATACATCTTCAGGAATGCTATTGCATAATGTAAGAGATGTATGATCAAAGGTTATCTCCCTGTGTATTGCGACTATGAATTGCAAAGGGACTGGAAGTGTAAATCTTGCACAGATGTAATGATAAATTAAAGATCTTGGGAACAGATCCATGAATTCAGTTGAAGTGAGCAACAAATTCTTAGAGATATGATCTTTGACATGGAGCAGAATGCAAAACAGGGGTGATATCATATACTGTATAAATCATCATTTTCGTAATGGTTTTAGTTTCGTGTATTTTACGGGTCCATCCACAAACATTTTTTGACTTCAATATAAGTCAAAGTTTAGTAATGAAAACATCCCAAAAATCACAAAATTATCTACTCGCGAATTTCACAAACTAGTCCAAAATCACCAAAATATCTGTACGTGAAAATATTGGCTTATACAGTACACCTATGTTTATGTGGTAATTTATGAATATGTTCAATGACTTGAAAACTATTTATTGAACTGATAATCTCCCTCACAGTTAATATCATCTATTGTAACGAAAGATGTCCGTGATCTAGTGCAGAATACGGAGCTAGAGAATTGGAAAGAAGCCCTCACTGCTCTTCTGACATACAGTCAACCTAAAGAATTCTCATCATTATGCGGTAAGGATTTTAACTTATAAATTGCCCTTTCCAAATTGGTTGCCTTTTATATCATCTTTTGTTATAAATTTTTTGTTTATACTGTGTGGCAATTTTTTTCTTTCAGCATTAACATAATTGATCTCATATTTGTAGATTTACTGTGATGTTGTGTGTACTGATCAACAAGTTTTCATAATTCACAATATCAATCAGTTTTAAGTGAACACAAAAGTTTTTCAATCTATTGCAAATACGAATAGCAATACTAACTGGTTAATGGCCAGTCTTTTGAACAAAAATCACATGCAACAATGATCTTGGTGGGCCATTGTGAACACAAATTTGTAATTTGTGATATTAATTTTGATACTTTTCTTAGTGCTAGATATCTCTTTTTCAGTTCATATTTCTTTCCTCTCAACCACTTAAAGGGAAATAGTAACTTTCAAAAACAAGAGCAATTAGATCAAGATGAATAAAATTATATTGCTCTAATAGTAAAAACAAACTACTGAAAATTTCAGATCAAATGGAAGTCATTTACTACCACAAAACAGTGTAACAGCCAAACGCGAGTGAATTTTCAACCCCTTTGCAGCAAACCCTCCAGCCCGCTAGGGTCGGGGTAACACGACAGGAAGTGGGGTGTCTTGAAAAGCACATGGCAATTTGTTTTCCCCCACGAGATGGTTTACTAAATTTGAGTATGAAATCATTGATATCTCGAAAGTAAAGCAAGCAATTAACTTGTAATTTTGAAGAGATACCAGACTGACCTATAAGTTTATAATTATGTTGACAAAATGAGCTAAATCAAGAAATTGTGATTTGAATATCATTCAATGTTACTACATCCCTTTAAAGGCAATTTGCAATTTTATAAAATAATATAAAATTATTATTATTGATATTATTATTATTATTATAAGATTAAAATGAAACCTACATAAGTCTTATACAATTGGAATGATCCTTTCTGTGTTGACCTTTTGACCCCTGCAGATATATTAGGTCAGAGGTTAGAGACGGAGGGTAATGGTAAACTTGCAGCACAGGCTTGTCTATGCTATATCTGCTCTGGTAACGTTGACAAGTTAGTCTCATGCTGGGCTCAAGTCAATCATGCAGCTACATCACCAATGTCACTACAGGTAAAAAACAGCTGGACACCCAAGTCTATATATTTCTTCATTTCACAATCACATTTTAGTTTACCTAATAGTTACTGTATGCTTCATTTTCTTCTCGACAATGTCTACAGTGTGTCCCACAAAAAATGCTAATGGCATTTTAAGTGGGTATAATATTAAAATTGCTTAATTATATTGTTTAAATCTCTACACCCGTAAACTACAATTCGTTTTCTACAACTGGATGAAATTTTATGTGATATGGTCCAAGAATCACAAAGATATGAGCATTTTCTTGGACCATATCACATAAAATTTCATCCAGTTGTAGAAAACGACTTGTAGTATACTGGTGTAAAGATATAAGCAATATAATTTTGTAATTTCAAGATTATACCCATCTATAGTGCCATTAGCATTTTTTGTTGGACACACTGTATAATCTCTCTGTGTTTCTCTGTCTTGCTTTTAGTTTCTCTCATGCTTGCTTTCTGTTATTCTTTTCTATATACATATATCTTTTACGTCACTTTCTTTCTATGAGTCTTGTTATTGTTTTCTTATTATTAGATCAAGCTTTGTGTATTGTACTACAACATGTAAATCTATAAAGAATTAATCTTATTTACAAAATGTCAAACTTGTATGTATACCAATAATGTAAGTTTTCTATTTTAGTTTCAACTTATTTCTTTTTACCCTGTTTCTGACATCATAATTGAGTATGCTGAGTAGTACTTATTTTCAGTATTTATTATTGAAAACTGAAAAGAATACTGATGGGTTCATACAAAATACTTATTTCCAAATGTCAAGTTTATTTGTCGTCCTATATGACTTCTTTGAAGTTACTGATTTTCACATTAAAATACTGATTTTCAGCTTTTAGAACACTGATATGTTCTTGTGCAAGTTAGCATCTTTGCATAACATAATCTTTGCAATTCACGAGTTGTGAAGTAAATGTATGAGAATAACATCATTTTATTATGAAACTTTTGATACTAATCAGGTTCGTTCTAATTTTGTTTTAACCTTTGACCTTTGCAGGACCTTGTAGAAAAGGTTGTGACCCTTCGTAAGGCAATAGAGCTGAAGCTTGGTTACGCCCCTGAGATATCTTCACCAATCCTAGCTTCAAGGCTAACAGAGTATGCTCATATATTAGCCTCACAGGGTAACCTCAACACTGCTATGAACTACCTTGGACAATCACATGAGGTTTGTTTCCGCAATTGTTTATTCCATCTTTTGTTTGTACATTAATTTGTTCATTTGTGTGTTCATTCATTTGTTCGTTCGTTCGTTCGTCCATTTGTTTCTTCATTCATTCAGGCATTCTTACATTTATTAATGAATGTGTTCACCCATTCATTTATTTGTCAAGTCCTTCATTCATTCATTCATTCAGTCATTCATTCATTTTCTCTTTTGGTTTATTTATTCATTTGTTTGTTCATTCAGGCATTCAGGCATTCATACATAATGCATGTTTTGATTCATTCATTTACTCAATTTTTTTACTTGATTATTCATTCATTCATTCATTCATTCATTCATTCATTCATTCATTCATTCATTCATTCATTCATTCATTCAATCATTCATTCAAGCGTGCATTCATTCAAGCATGCATTCATTCATTCAAGCATGCATTCATTCATCATTCTTTAAAACATATGTACATACGTGTACATTCTTTGATTCATTTGCTTGTTCATTCATTCATTTGCACATTATTCATGCATGCATTCATTTATTAATATTCATATAACTAGCTTACAAAATTTGATGAAATTCAGAACCACAATGAATCCACAACAAATTTTGGATGTGAATGTTTTTCATCATGCTCTACTGAGATACTATACCCAAGACAATAAAATGTAAAATCTGTTATATGTGACGTCATACTTCAATACGATGTGAGAGGCTCTGTCTAAGTAAATAGTATGTGTCAGAATATATGATTGAAGTGCTTTCAGAAAGATATTTTTTCATATCGATAAAATTTCTGCTTTCCATTAGAGAACCTGGCAGCTCTCCATACATCAATCCTCCCTCCCCCCCAAAAAAAAGAAAAGAAAAAGATGCCTTTATACATTCAAACAAAATAAAGCATGGTGGACTTATTATCCCTGCGTTTGTTTGTTTGTTTGTTTTTTGTATACTGTACATTCATAACATACAGAATTAGTCCCAAAGACCTTAGTTCAATGGGAGTGGACTCTTATTCATTTATTCCATATTTGTCTTTTCTAGGCCAAGATTTTAGAATTAAAAGACAGGCTGCACAAGGCACAAAGTGGAGACAGTGGAAGTCAATCACCATGGAAACAAGTTACTGTTCCTTCCCAGCCTGCCCAACAACCTTCTACACTTGTAAGTTCTTTCAAGAATATCCTATATGTATTTATGTTGTAAATATATCATGCATCATATCAAAATGAGACACAAGTCGCCGAGCAAAGAGTAAAAAAAAAGTCATGGAAATCGGCAAAATAATAAAAAATGTCAAAGTTTCTGGAAAAATACTCTGGATGTCTTGAATCTATATATGTTTCATAAGCTCTGTAAAAAAAAAGATTTAGTGAAAACGATACTGGAAAAGTATTTAGAAATTGATTATTTTGCCGATTTCCTTGACTCTTTGCTACTAAATGTATAAAGGTTTCATAGCCGTAAATGGTCTAATCATGTGACTGGGCATGCAAAGAAATTATATTACCAATTTATCGTTAACATTTTAATAATGAAGGGGCTTTAGTGACCAATTTTTTTGACAACATATTGTTGTTGTTTTGTTTTGTTTTTTGTTTTTTTCAATAGAGCCATATTATTTCAAATGCTTCTAATTTCTCCCAAACATAAACCTGGCTATTTTTAAAGTAACAAATTTAATGACAATTTTTGTTAAGACAGTGAGACTTTGCATGTGTCAACTTACATGTTTCACAAAGAATTAAGTTTTACTTGAAGTTGCACTTAATTCCTTTAGTCCCAAACATGCATTGTGCATTACCTCATTCCTCAGATCATGCTATGAGGACATGCACCATTGGAACCTCTATCTATGAAATTGCGTGTGCTGGATGCGCTTTGAATGTAGTGTGACTGTAAGTTCAATTGAACTCTTTTTAAAACAAGTCCCTTGATTTTTTTTAACAAATAAATTTATAAAATTATTGGAAACCCCAATAGGATGATTTCTACTCTCTTCTGAAAATTTGATGTTAAAGGTAATACACAGTGTCGGTCATGGTTTTGGTAGAAAAGTGTTTCCTTTGTTGTACGTAGGCCAAATCGATCCTCAGTTATATTCAAACAACCTTGGATGCTTTATCTTGATGTTTACAGACGGCGATTTTTTTTTAATCCAGCTAATCGGATTTATTTTCTCCCTGTTCTCTGAAAATTCATTGATTTTGATTTTTTTTCCCTATATATTTCAACACGAATAGAATCTTCATGTGAATTGACTTCAACTTATCAGGTACCCGATAAATCCCCAAATCAAAATGATATTATTGATATGATTTCTCGGAAGTAAGGGAATTGCCAAGCAAAATATTAGAAGCTGGTGATGTAACCTTTATAAGTGTCTATAAAAATTAGAAAAGGAAGAAAATCTTTGTTTTTTTTAACACTTCAAATTTGACAAACACTGTGAGATACCTTTAAGATCGTTTGCTGTGTGGTAATATTTATATCGTGACACATGCACCTGGTTAAAACTAGTCTCCTTGGCGGCCTTGCTGTCTCATCCAACTTTCTCCAGGGGGTAAATTCCTTCCAAACGACAACAGTATCGAGCAGTTCCTTCTACAATTCACAGGTTGCCTCCAGACTTCAAGGAAACACGTATCAGGGACAGGGACAACAGCCACAGCAGAATGTCAGTCAGGCATCGTATGCATCCACTGCAGCCACCACTACGACTACGACACAATCTAATATGAGGATGAAAGCCGGTGGTCCTAGGAAGTATCCATCGTATCCTCAGACGGGCATGCAGCAGTATTACTCCCGCGAGCACCCAGGGGCGGGTCAACCTGGACAGATGGGTCAACAGCCAACATCTCAATACCAACCTGCCGGGTATGGCCAACCGCAACCCTACGCCAATCTTCCAACGAGTTCTGCACCATCGGTTGCACCATCACAACCTGGTAACTTCTACAACCCCATGGACTATAGTGCACAGAACCCATCAGGGGCATCGCAACCGATGACCACACCTTTGTCAACGCCCGGTTTAAGTGGTTACCCCACCCAGCAACCAGCTGTATCCGCTGCAGCTTCTTCTGCACAGTACACACCTCCTCCGGCATCTAATCAACCTAAGCTGGAAACCAACGATGCTAAGGCATGGAATGATCCTCCTCTCCTCAAACCTAAAGCAGTAAGTCATAAACTATCTCTTATTACTTGATGAGGAAAAAAAAAGTGGCTCAGTTGGTAGGACGTTGGGTTACTAGCGCCAGGTCCAGGTTCAGTTGTAAGTCGATATAACTGTGGAAGGTAAGGTTTTCATCTTCTGTACGAAGTTCTTCAGATAGGCTTTAGAAGCTTTATTGTCTGTAAGGTTTAAGAAAATTTTCACCACTTTCTTGAGATTGACAAATCTGCTCTTTGATTGATGAGTACTGTGACAAATTCAACCAATGATGTGTTTAGAAAGTGTGATGTTTATAGTTAGTTGTACATTGTAATTGCAGTATTTCCAATGTTAGATAAGACTAGATTGACTCGTTGCAAATCATGTTTAAGACCTATAAATGGGTAACAAATATATTTGCATAGTAACACATTACATATTTTTTTTTTTCCATGAAATGTTTCAAAGGAGGCAGAAAGATTTGCTTTTATGACTTGTGTTACATCTCCATTTCTCCCATCCACCCACAAAAAATAGCAACCCAGCTCATACGTACCACCTCAGCCAATCACAGCGCCTATCATGGGTGCTCCTGTAGAAGAAGCGCAACCTGCTTACCCACAACCCACTGGCTATCAACAACAACAACCGCAACATCAACAATACAATCAACAACAGGTACAACAAGAGGTAAGTTGTTTGTGTAGTGCTTCATGAGGGTAATCATTGCAATCAAATACTACATGTGAATACATCTCTCTATGATTGGCCAGTCAAGAGTTCTTGCAATCAATAAATACATCTGTGTACAAAAAAAATTGATCAAAGAGTTGATTTTGCAATCAAATGCTACATGTAAATGCATCTATATTAGATTGGTCAATCAAGAGCTATCATGTTTGTTTGCAATCAAAGCTTCTAATGACTACATCTGTGTTTATTGGCCAAAGAGTAGTTGCAATCAAAGCTATTTGTACAAGTGAATGCATTCCTCTCAGATTGATCAATTAGAGCCATTTCACAAGTCGCTTCAAATGAATGCAACTTCTTTTGATTGGCCAATCAGTCAATGTTATGCAGGTGACAATTTTTCATTGCTTGCACATTTTCTTGTTGGTGGTGTTTACAATGATTGTTTCTAATCATTTAATGTCTTTCTTATTGATCTATACTAATTGCAAAATTTGTCAAATCTAATAGTGTTCGACTCATATTACAATTAAATGTTTGCTTTCTACATTATTGATTTTTTTCTTTGTGCTTTTAACTCAACTATATTCATATGGAAATGCTAATATAGTTACAACTACTTGTACTCGCATGTCAGCATTGCTTTTTTTAGAAAAGAATCAACTGCATCTCCTTTGACATGATACACAAAATATTTTTTCTTAACAGATTAATCGTCTTTAAGGGATATCTGTTTATGACTCTTTGCATTGCATTTATACCTCTCAATTTTCAATGAATTAACTTCTTTAAGTTATCAATATATATAAAGCTGTTCATTGAAGGAAATGCGAGCGTCAAACACCAATTTGCCAATTTAGATGGAATCAAAGTCATTTGCTTTTGGGTTCCAGGTGATTTCTGTGAATAATGTCTTCATACACAAAAAAAAAAAGGATTACTTGATATTTTCTACTTCCTTATGAAAATCCTAAACATTGAATACTTTGTTAAGTACTCTCTCTCTTTCTCTCTCTTTCTCTCTCTCTCTCTTTATTCATAATCTCATAACACACTTGAGTAATTAAACGATTGAATGTGCTCAATAAAGTCATAGCATTCTTGTGTCAAGTACATGTAAATATGCATTGTTCACTGATATTACTAAAATTTTGCTTCTTATTTTGTTTTTCACTTATTAGTTGCTGATAAATTTAAACTTTGGTGCACTAATTACATGTATGCTAACAAGCAATACCTGTTTTAACAAGCACTACCTAATCCACAACATTTGAAATGCTACATTGTATTTCAGGCTAATTATATCACAATGGAATGTAAGTTGCATTTAACAAAATATACCATTTTCCGCATTTTTTTTTCTTTCTTTCCTCCTTTCATTATTTCATCAAATAACAGCAGTATGTTCAACAGCAAAACTCATGACCCCAGATGTGAGTCTATTGTATGCTAGCACATAATAATGTATCTTGCTATATATAACTAGGCCCTCACTCAATGTTTCGGGGGCGGGGGGGGAAGGCCCGCTTCGCTGTCCTAAATGTTCGGTTTGGTATGGGTCATTGTTTTGTTCAGTTCATGTCCATACATGATTTACCGGGTCCCTGCTTTAGAGCAATGAAGTAGTTTAATGTTTTTCCATCTTGTTTTCATTTTTCATTATCCCAAAGAACTGCTTGTAACTAACTTGAGCTTTTCAATCATGTGGTGCCACTCACCAATTTTGTATAGATTAATGATTCCTATAGATTTGTTACAATTGATACCAAAACCCCCCCCCCCAAAAAAAAAAAAAAAAAAAAATGAAATCATTTGCAAGCAATGCAGCAGCACAGTGCTATTTGCATATAATCCAGAGACTGATGTCACTTATGTTTATATGTATTTTTATTCTGATCAAACCTAATTGAATTGAATTTTGGGTTTGCCAGAATGCACCTGTGAAAGCTCAACAGAAAGCACCTGAGCAACCTAAAGCACCTCTCCCTGCCGAACACCAAGTACTCTGCGACACATTCAACGGACTTGCGCAGAGATGCGGGGCTTCCCCTTCTGTTAATGCAGTAAGTGCCAACATCCTCCTTTTTTTTTCTTGGTGGGGGATGGGGGGGGGGGGTTGGGGGGGTGTACATGAAAGGTTGAGAGAAGATCAGGCACCTGAACAACCTAAAGCTCTCATCCACGCTGGACATCAAGCACATTGGAAATTCAATGCATAGATTTCTGCTATAACCAAATACCCGATACGGCCATGTATTTGAACTCGCCCCCTTTTGTGTTACACCACCTAAATCTAAAAATCATGCACCTATCAGGATCAGAGTGTCATAACTTTTGAAATATTTACTCTAACCCTACAAAAGTATACATTTTCTGTAAGGAAATGTCCTGTAGATTTAAAAAATACCATCCACTACAATGTAGGGTGAAGTAGTAACATATTTTAATTAAAATATCAATTTTTTGGGGGGCCCTAATTTTTTTTACTGCAGCCCCCAATATTTTTTCTCCCTTTGATCCAGGTCGTAATTGCTCACCATATTTGAATTGCTCTTGAAATTCCCTTTCAGAAAATATATAGTTATAGGGGGGTTTCTTCATTTGATAAAAAAAAAATCTGAACTGTAAAAGGGCCCAAATATTTTGGTAAACCTGGGCTGGTGAGGGGTCGCCCCTTCTTCAAGATCTCGGCCATGGTGGGGCCAAAGTTTATAAAAGCTTGCATGTACGTGGGCTATCTTATAATGAATAAGCTCACAAAGTTTCAGGCCCCTATCTCAAGTAATTTTTGAGTTATCTGCATTTATGTAACGTCACTTCACATACAGCAGGAACTGTATTGAGTTACTTTATGTATAATACACAGTCAATGGGAAAATTGTCATTTCAACCGCTCGCAGTGCGGCGATTTTCGGAACTGCGCATTACCAAATAGCTGGAACTTTATAATTGTGGTGTCAAAAGATGCATGAGACTCTAAGCTATATAGTCCTAAAAGCTCATAGCACAAAAATAAATATCCATAAAGTTATCATGGTTATGATGTTTTGAATGCACAGGAGGGTGCTAATTCCCATAGACTTTGTGTGTACCTCTTCCCCCCCTCCTCTTTTCCCCCCTCCTCTTCCCCCCCCCTCACACCACCCTTGCCTTTCGTTTCGTATTCTATCGCGTGCCATGTCACGATTTCAAGTGCGAGTGCGTTCAAATTCACAGGTCTGATAAAGCTTGCATTCAGCTTTCAAATAACACCAAGTTCATTTTAATACCCCTCTATTTAGCCAAGATATCATACTTTTACTGAATTTTTTTTTGGAAAAGCGTAACAAAACCACCCTTTTTGGGTGGCGAGTTCATAACACATGGCCATATAATAACGTACTGGATATGTGTATAATGATCAGTGGGTATTGCTTATACTGGAAAGGTCTTATTTATATATTGAAAGATTTTGGTGTATAGTTTATGTTATAATTATTTTATGCTATAATAATGTGCCTGTGACCAAGCCAATTACCTCTTTGTAAGGGAATATTGTATGAAGGACATAAAAAGTGTACACATAGATTTAGATTCAGGCAGGGAGCATCATCTCACTAAACACAATTCTCATATGGTTATATTCAAACGTGAGTGACACAACATTTGAACTGATAGAAGGGCGCATATCTTCGCACTTGTAGGTTATGAATGGATCATGACTACCACATTATGTACAATGTAGGAGTGGCATGTGTCATTACCAGTTGGATTTGAACTTTACAGTTGGTCCTGGAAATTATGATTAAAAAACAGTGCATGATTGACACGACAAAAAAAAAGACAGGGGTTTCTGACCATTATTGGTTATGGTTGGATTTGTGCCCAAGTAGATCTCTAAAGGTACTATATGTGCTGGTATATATACATGAATAGTGTACCTCTCTGACATTTATTGTCCTTATCAATCTTTCCTTCTCTGGGGAAAATGGTCCACCTCTATGTGTCGTGAGTGACACGACATCCAAAACGCGAGTGACACGACCAGTGCCTTAAATGCAACAATTCAAGTAAATAACTAGATCAAAATTACCTGTGTGTCTATACCATGTTAGAGTAGTCCATGATAATTTAAGCAAAAAAAATCTGACAAAAGTGACAAGATATAAGAATAATAGGCATCTAAGTCACCATAGTCCCATGTGTGCAGATTCCTGTTTGATCAATTATTCAGTGTAAGAAAACTGGATCACATGACCATATATGTTCATTACAAGGGGAGTATACTGTGATGATGAAATGATCACCTTTGCCCTTTTCATGATAATAATGACCATTTCAATCTGTAATTCTTACAGCAAATGAAGAGGAAACTTGAGGATGTTCACAGAAAGCTGGAAGTTCTCTATGACAAACTGAGGGAAGGGCAGGTAAGCAATGCAACCCAACACTTTAAGAACAGGGGGGCATTTCATCAATGGACTTGTCGGGCGTTTTATCCGACAAACTGTTATAAGCTACTGAAATGCTTGCATCTGATTGGCTGAGAGCAAATTTGTCGGATAAAATGTCCGACAAGTCCTTTAATGAAATGCCACCCAGGAATCTAGAGCCTCCCATACATTAAGAGAGTTTTGTCATTACGTTAATAGCATTCACCTTCTGTTAGGAATTGGAGATTTCTAAACCTAACACTAAACAATATATGTCATTTTGATTTGATGCAAGATTCAATGTTTATTGTCCCTCGCTACATTTTAAAGCACATTATATTGTTGACTGCTATGAAAGGCATAGTCATTTTTATCGGCTCAAGTTGACTCACAACCCGATATGAATTAAAGACTCTTGCGCTGCGGGGTCATTGTAACAGGATGTGAGTCTCTGAGAGCCTCTAGGAATTTGAATATTAAAAAGGGTCAATGTATCTTTTGTGTACTGAAACAAATATAAATGAAACAATTTATATCTCACCTGATTTTACAACCATGAAGCAGATATTTCTGCCAATATATTCAGTGACAAGCACTTGGATTTGATAGAGCTGGTCAAAATGATACATCTGTTATTTCATAACATTCCTTGTTCTCCAGCTGTCTGCCATGATACTCCAAGGTCTTCATGAGATCGCTCAAGCCATTGGGACGTACAACTACCAGCACGGCCTTGGAGTGCACACGCGTCTGGTGACCAGTGGTAACTTCTCTGAAATCAGTGCCTTCATGCCGGGACTCAAAGTACTGATGCAGCTGGCCACACAGCTTCGAGTGTGAAAGCTTAAAGCGCTAACCATAATCTGTGATGCTGTATGGAAGGAGGACTCAAAAATTGGGTGTGGCACTTCAGGTTTTAATCATGGACAAGTATAATCACATAGAATCTTCTGTCAATCTACCCTGTACAGTGTACCATACTTCTGTTTAAAAGAATGGTATCTCAAAGCCATAGTAAAGCAAATGTCAGCACCATAGCAGTTTGTCAGGGCTGCGTTCAGCTAACGAGGTAACACACAGCTGCACATGCAAAGGTGTGATCGGGGCTTTAGGTAGTCAGACGTATCATTGTAAGATTCAGATCACATGGTCTTGGCCTCTAATAGATATCTTTCGTATTTTTCCCCTTAAACCGTAAGATGATTTGAAACATTATTATTAATACAAAAAAACAACAACAAAAAAGAGAGAGAAAAAAGGAGCTTGGAATTCATACAGGGTTCCCACAGTCATCCTGGAAAATCCTGGAAAAATTTGTGGTCATGGAAAGTCAGGGAAAAGTCAGGGAATTTGGAAAATTTGTGAAAAGTCATGGAATTCTGTTTTCAAATTTCTGTGGGAACCCTGGGATGGCTGTGAGGGGAGGTGGAGGCCATCATAACGTGTCTGATTTTGGAAATCGTGCCAGAAAGGAAGTCATTGAAAGCAGCAATTTATGTCATGGAAAAGTCATGGAAAAGTCATGGAATTCTGTTTTCAAATTTCTGTGGGAACCCTGTTGTTCATAGTATTTAAAGACTTTTTATTATGAGAGGTGTAACCATGTTATCTATAACATTTTGGTTAATTTAGTGATTAAAATGGTTGCAAAGTAGGTGTATCCTTATTTCACATATTCAATGTTTGTGTCTATTCTTAATTTATTTCCCTCAAATTTTGATTTGTATAACATTTTTTTTGTTTTTGTTTTTTTCATTCTTTAATAAGTATGTTAAGTTTTAGATTTTTGGGACCGTTTGTTTTAATTCACATCAGATAACAATCTGTCTCAAATATTGCCTTGTATGAAAATTTCCTTTCTCTTAAATAATATGTTATTGTAATATCTTTTACTACCAAATGTGGTGTATGTTATCATTTTATAGAGTGAACTACTTGCCATTATGTTATTTATGTATGAATTTTATTTTCTTTATGATTGTCACAGCAAGTACAAGTTTCTTGTTTTTATTTTGTTTACTCTCCCCATGTTGAGGTTTTATTGTATGTACAATGTACTTGTAAATTAGCGACTAGTCAAAGTAAATGGATAAAACATCATTCTAATTAATTCTATGATGCTTTACAACTTCACGGCGTCATAATTTTGATTCATTTTAATCATCTCTTTTGTCTCGCCTCAAGTGCTATGACAATATGTATTTAAATTTTGAGAGAGAACATTGACATATTCCAGAAGGTTATCCCAAAAGCACTTCTATAGCAACCTCCTTAACAAGACTAGATTGCTTATGAAATAGGTGGTTTTCTAGGTGCATTGTTTCACTTTGCAATCTTGGCATAAATTTCACCTTACGTAAAGCTTAGAAGCATGAAATGGGGAGACTTGTCAGCTTTCTTGATTTAAAAGCATGTATACAAACAAGATATTAATAACCGATCAATTAAAACACATTTTGAAAATCTTTACCGTACAATCTTTGAAATTTGGGGCAGTCGTGAGGCTTATGAAATACCATTATTGTCAATAAAGTATGATAATGACATAATAATGTTGTTTCATACGAGGATTTTTGTTAATATTGCAATATGGTCAACCATCAAATTAATGTGGTACATGTATGTAAACAGATGTCGAAATACCAAGTACTCTGGTACATGTATTCCTTATCTCAGTATACTGGCATCTTGATTTATAGGGATATTTGTTGTCTTATTTTGTGACAAACCTTGTGCATTCCATTTACAGTTGGTTCAAATACTTCACAATCAATAGCTGGCAGGTGACAGTGGACAATTACTAGAATCTGATTCATATGTAGTCTATTTCACCTCCTAAAAAATGTTTGGACATGTACCATTCAATGTTTTTACCTCCCAACCGTTGCTATGGGTATATGAGCCATGAATGATCTATGTTTTATAATAACCAATCTTTATAAAAGAGAAATGCATCTTGTACATAATTTGTATAATAAGAAAATCTAGCTATCTGTTCTAAATATCATATGTGTAAGAGTAGGAATATTATTTGACAATGTATTGTTATTGTATGGAAAAGAATAATGAATGGTTAACCAGCTGGTGTTAAGAGCACCAAGAGTGCTTTGTGGTGCTGTACTCAGAACTCTTGGTGTTCTCACTGATTGACTGAACCTTTTACTCAACCTTTGTTTCAACTAATGTCTTTGCCAATTTCAATTGGAGCATCTGTGTATTCTGTAATTGGTATACCAATGATATTTTGTTCAAAGGTAATTGGCTATGTCTTGATTACCTCATTATTTTGGGAATGGACTTTTAACTAATTCTTTTTGGTGCCCTTTTTTATGTGGCTCGGGGGGAGGGGTCAAGAGTAGTGGGTTCAACAATACTTTTAAATATCGTACAGAAAGGCAGTATTTTAATCAATAAAAAAAAAATAGATTTAAAGGTGTTTAAATAATGGTCCAAGTAACAGTGGTGAAAAGAGGAGCTCTTTATGGCAATGAAGAGGGAAAATATTGAGATAAAGGCTTTTGAGTATAGATTTGCACTCAAGTGCTAATTACGCTTTAACTTATTCTATGGTAGTTAGCATTAATATTGTCATTATGAAATGCAACGAAATAGTCATTGGAATTTGTTACATGGTTAAATGTCTTTAAGAACAATACAATGTAACAAAGGACATTATTTGAAATCAATTGTAGACTTTTGTATGAATGAATTACAGAGATGATAATTAAATGAGAATTGTATGGAACATGTAAAACAAAATAATATGTTGTGTCTTTTCATGTGACATTAATTGCACAGCATACTAGTTTAATACATATGGTTCAATGAGATTCTTAATGATGCAAAGTTTCAGACTAATGAAACAGGAGAAAGGAGTTAGTGAGAGAGAGAGGGAGAGGGAGAGATAAAGAGGGTAACACAGAGAAACAATATTGACAGAAAGAAACAGAGAGAGAGAGAGAGAGAGAACAATAGTAAAATAAAAGGCTGGGGAGTGTAATTAATTAGGAGACAGTTTTAGAAGTATAGTCTGATAATACATGCATTTATATTTTTTCATTATGTAGTCCATTGCAAACTTCCGATTCGTCAAATGTAACCTACTAGCCACTCGGGGGAAAAAATAATACCTTGATAAACCTTACTTTAATTTATATTCTGCCATTTCCTTATAATATGGCATTGTCTCATCGATGCACTTGATCACATCGGGGGATAGTTTTTCATCTGTCTGCTCCAATTTCACCCTTCTTTCAAAACAAGAGCTAAACATAGCCTTGGAGTGTGTCCTATAGCGTATCAGGACCAATTACCCCGGACAATTACCCCCGGACAACTACCCCCCAGACAATTACCCCCGAGGATAATTACCCCGGACAATTACCCCCGGACAATTACCCGGGACCAAATTACCCCCTGAGGACAATTACCCGAGGACAATTACCCCCGGACAATTACCCCCCGGACAATTACCCCCCCCGGACAATTACCCCCCGGACAATTACCTCCCCGGACAATTACCCCCCAGGACAATTTACCCCCGGACAATTACCCCCGGGACCAATTACCCCGGACAATTACCCCCCGACAATACCCAACAATTACCCCAAACAATACCCCCCCGACCAAACCCAACATTACCGACCAATACTGAGACAACAACCTCCACATTGATGTTGGAATCAAGCGGCGCCTATTGTGAGTCTCGCCTGGTGTCGCAAGTTTTTCGAATTATTTTCTACTTGATCTTATCTTAATGGCTTTCTCTTTCCCTTCTCTATTTATATTCATCTTTCTCCTTTTCTCTATCTCTGCCTCTCTTCTCTCTCTCTCTCTCTCTCTCCACACACACTTTCTTATTTTTCCTTTTTTTCCTTTTTTCTTCCTTCCTTTAATAATAATTTTAATAATGATATCAATATTAAGCATTTATAATGCGCCGACTAATCTAGTAAACTATTCAGTGGCGCAGCTAATATTATTACCGGCTATAGCCATAGCTGCCTTATAAAGGGCGCTTTAGCTCATTCGAGGAATTCTTTTCCTACCGGTACCCATTTACCCCTACTAGGGTCAAGTCTGGCAAATTGCAGATTAATATCTTGCCAAAGGACATTAGTGGAATGGACGGGATTCGAACCGCGTACCTTGTGATCGTCAGTCCACCGACTTATCCATTCGACCACACCACCTCCACCCCTCCTTCCCCTTTTTTGTTTTGTTTAGCGGCGCCTTCTGCGCCATGAAAAAATGGGGAGGGGGCGCTTGCACCCCAAGCCCCCTGTTTGATACACATTATATGCATCAGAAAATATGTAAACTAGCCCTCATTTCCCAACGGTAGATTCAGCAAATATACGTGTCCGAAACCATGGTTTCTATGGCGGTCATCGGGCCATAACGAATAACTTATGTATGATATTTAATTTTACGATTAACCTTATTTTTACATAAATTGATATTAAGCTTTAGTAATATTTTTCACTTAATTTGTTAATTTATTGGAGTTATTAATTATGACCTTTATTGCCGCCTTAGAAACCATGGGTTCAGACCAAGGTTTTATCCATTTTTTCGTGAAATTAAACAAAAAATAATCAAAAATCATATTAAGTTGGAATCAGAGATGAATCAGAGATATTCACATGTGTATTATTATGTGTATTTGTGTCCTTTCATGAATGTTCAAATTGTTGTTCTAATGAAAAATAAAAGGTAATATGAGGGACCGTTTACATATTTTCTGATGCATATATGAGTATCCAAACGGGGGGGGGGGCTTGGGGCTCAAGCCCCCCCCCATTTTTTCATGGCGCAGATGGTGAGAGGGGGGGGGGAGAGAAAAACAAGGAAAAAAGAAGAAAAGTGAGAGAGAGCAAAGGAGAAAAGAGAAATATGAAAGAGAAAAGAGATATTCATTATGATAAAATCAAGTAGAAATAATTAGAAAACCTGCGACACCGGGCGAGACCCACAATGGGCGCCGCTTGATTCCAACATCAATGCCTGTGAGGGGGTTAATATGTCGTCGGGGGGTAGTTGATCGGGTGTAAACTCTCCTGGGGGTAATTGTCCTCGGGGGTAATTGTCCTAGGGGGTAATTGTCCTCGGGGGTAATTGTCCTTGGGGGGGTAATTGTCCGGGGGGTAATTAGTCCGGGGGTAATTGTCCTCGGGGGTATTGTCCGGGGGGTAATTGTCCGGGGGTAATTGTCCAGGGGGTAATATGTCCTAGAACCGTCCTATAGATGAAAATCATCTGGTTCGCACTTGCGATCCGGTAGAAACCTCCACTTCGACACCACATCGGAGCTTCCATCCCACTCGAGTGACTTTGAGCCCATGAAGGGCATCTTCGTCGCGGCGGTAAACTTCGATAGCATCGTCAATGGATCGGATAAGATGTCGTCTGCATCAATCACAACCGGGTTTTCATTGATATTATCTTTTACATATTTCCATAAATCATATTGGCATTTGTATGAATAGCCGGGCATCATGTAGGGCACGTCAGAGGTCATATCGAATGTGTTTGGGACACAAATGGGGGCTTGTCCGGGAATGGACTTATCGCTGGTTAGTTGTGAGATGATGAGACGGCGCCAAGCGGGGAATACTTTCTTGGGATTTCGGATGAGGAAGGTATGTTGATACCCGGAAGCTATCGAAGGTAGAAGGTCAAGGAAACCCGTCACACCGTATGCCATGTCTTTCACAAAGACCGATTCGTCTTCCGGTCGGTTATCTAATTTTCTCCTGACACCATCACGCCTAGGATTAAGACAGAAAGGATAATACACAAGAGTAATTCCTTGTTGTATAATTTACAAACTTATGTACAAGTTCATGTCAACACCTTTGCTGATATCAACAAAGTAGGCATATACTTGAGGTATAACTTTGTGACGATAATCGAGGACCTCATGAAATGTGATGTTCCCGATCTCATTTGAAACGTAATTGAGCGAGCATAAATGATTATATGATATAATATTTTTGTACGATGTCAAAAACTATTGGCCTTAATAATAACAAGATCATTTGATTTACATGC
>CALNVZ010003433.1:37905661-37925369 GCA_940671915.1 Paracentrotus lividus
GGGGGGGGGGGGGGTCACCGTGGTTCCTTTATACATGTCAGAAATATCAGTCTGCGGTTGGGACGGGCCGGTAAAAACACCTTATTAATTTATAATTTTTTTTTCTCCACATGGATTTTTTTTATTTTCAGTCTTAAAAAACAAAACAAAACAAAACAAAACAAAACAAAACAAAACAAAACAGCATTTTCAAAGCATATAAATTAATAATAATTTAAGATAATTCAAAATAAGAATATATTCAAAAACATAATAAAATATTTATGAATATACATGTACAGTCATGAAAATGATGTGGGGATCGTCAATGTTTTACTCACCCCTATACCCTATTTCGACAACCAGTCAATGAAGTAGGCCTACAACTGATCGGGCTCGAATTTCAGCCGAAAACTTACAAAAGGATGCCAACTTGTAGCTTTTTCTCGACGTGTTGTAAATGACCGGTGAGAATGACGAAAGCATTTGCAATAATATGACTTGAATTTACATGTTACCTGTCAGTGTTTGTAACAACCTCATTGCATGAACATATTTAAAAGACGTTTCTTCTTTCCTAATGAACACCAAATTCGACGTATTTCGTTTATCTGTTATAGGCCTATTTGTTTTGTGAGATAAATAGCTTTAATTGTAAAGCAGTCAACGTTTGCAGAGGGTAATATACGTGTAAGATTGTTTGTCATTGCATACAGTTGGTTGATTACACAGCGGTGTGTTCTAACAAACATATCAAACATGACTGTGTACATGTATCTCGATTTGTACAATTATGGCTCACATGTATATATTCATTTCACTGTTCAGGATATTCATTAGAAAAGACAACAGCACATAATAAAACAAAAATATGTGAAGTAAAGCGTACACTCTAAAAACACAAAAGATGTTTGGGTAAAGACGGGCCATCTTTTCTTCAAGTCGATCATCTACAAAACAACAAACAAACAAATCTGCACACCAGCGGCGTAATCCGTGTCGAGCGAGTGGCGGGGGGGAAGGCGGGGGGGGATGAGCGAAACATTTTGCCAACTTGTTGCGATCTCCCTGGTTTTACATACACAAGCACTAGTGTATACAAGGAACGTTTTTAAGACCCATATTAGCATTAGAGAGGGTGCAAATAGAATTTGTCTTTGAAAAGTAATGCGAGCGCGAAGCGCGAGCCGAATATTTTAAAGCTAAAAATTTGAGATTTTTGTGCATTAGGCTACAAATCCGATTTAGTATCAGCGAGCGCTAAAATATATAATATATATATATATATTATATATATATTATAATATATATATATATTAATATATATATATAATATATATATATATATATGGTTCTAGGACATCTCCCCGGAGGACATCTCCCGGGGACAACTCCCGGAGGACAGCTCCCGGAGGACAACTCCCCGGGACAACCTCCCCGGAGGACAACTCCCCGGAGGACAGCTCCCCGCAGACATCTCCCCGGAGGACAGGTCCCCCCAAGGACGAGTCCCCCGGAGGACAGCTTCCCCCAGGGACAACTCCCACGGAGGACAACTTCCCCTGGACAACTCCCCTGGAGGACAACTCCCCGAAGGACGACACCCCCTGAGGACAGCTCCCCGGAGGACAACTCCCCCGCAGGACAACTCCCCTGGAGGACAACTCCCCGGAGGACATCTCCCCGGAGGATAGGTCCCCAAGGACAACTCCCCGGATGACATCTCCCCTCACTTTAAATTCTTTATAACTATTGATTTTATGCCAACCCCTTGGTTTTCTTCTGTTCAATTATTACATTACTTTTCCCTCTGTAATGACAGCGAGGATGGGATGGTTGTTATTGTTAATCATCCATTGGAACCACCCTTCAATCTATGAATGGCTACTACTTCCCTCAAAAGGTTGTTAGGTTTGGCAGATTCAGAGGTACCCAACGAAATGTGACCCTCAGAAAAGGAAAATTAATGAAAATGCAAGAAATAAAGAAATGTTAAAAAAGGAAGGATGCTAAATGGGGAAAATATGCTACAGGAGTGAAAAGAGCACGAAGGGCGAGTTGGCCTACATATCTCTAGTCGTCTTCAGCAAGGGGGGGGGGTGAGCCACGATAATTAAGCTTTAATTAATAATTAATCACACCCTAACAAATTAGAATGGGCGCAAAAGTTTTAACGAGAACACATTTTTTATTGATCAAAAAAGAAATTCACAAACTCAATTCCAAAATCATCACTTGTTTTGTCATTTTTCAAGAATAATGTAATACAATCATTGTCATTGGGTTTAAGATTTTACAGACAATTGTTAATTCTGAATGGTGTGTGTTATAAGTATGCACTTGCACAGCTTTGCATTCATGCCGTGTCATCGCTATCATAAGAGGGTGTTATGCAACTAGTGTTGGTATGAAAATATCTCCAGAAGTAGATGACAATTAAAACATCTCGGTATGTCAACCAATTTTTCAGTATTTCCGTCAACATATCCGATGAAATAATTTATAATTTTGACAATTTGCTGAAACAAGCCAAAACAAACAAAACAAACCCTTGTATCAAATTATGTACATGTACAGTATGTTTGTATAATTAAAGAGGTGTGATATAAAATTTTCCACTTGACGATTCGCGCTTGAAAATCCTTTTTTTTTTTCATTTTTCATTTTTTTTTTGGGGGGGGGGCTGAAAGAAAGATGATCGTCACCGTTTGTAAGAGATAACAACAAACAAAATAGAACCATAAAAGTAAAAAAAACTGCTTCGGGTCATTTTTAGTAAAAAATTTCGGCTCGCGCTTTGCGCTCAAGAATCATTTTTTTTCAGGTTCATTTTTTTTTCAGATTTCGAACCCCGCAACAAAATCCTAGTTACGGGCTGACATTGACCTACATACTCTCAAATCTAATCAGATCATCTTCCTATGGTGATTTAAGATTGAAGTTGATATCTCTCTCTCTCTCTCTCTCTCCTTTTTGACGATAAAATGCGGTTCCAATAGCAGTACGCCTCTACAGCTGCCAAACTTTAACACCCTTCGCCGGAAAAAAACAACAAAAATTGCCAAAGATTTTGTATTTCCATGAATGGCTATTTCGGTTTAAAAAAAAAAAAAAAAAATCGCAAATGGAGCAAAAATTAACGAGTGCATGGGATCTGTTCTCCGGAATGGTTGAGTTGTCCTCCGGGGACTTGTCCTGCGGGTAGTTTGTGCTGCGGGGAGTTGTCCTCCGGGGAGTCGTCCTCCGGGGGAGTTGTCCTCCAGGGGAGTTGTCCTCCGGGGAGTTGTCCTCCAGGGGAGTTGTCCTCCGGGGGAGTTGTCCTCCGGGGGAGTTTTACTCGGGGATATGTCCTCTGTGGGACTTGTCCTCCGGGGAGTTTCATCGGGGAGATGTCCTCCGGGGAGTTGTCCTGCGGGGGACCTGTCCTCCGGGGCAGATGTCCTGCGGGGGAGTTGTCCTCCGGGGGTGTTGTCCTCCGGGGGAGTTGTCCTCCGGGGAGTTGTCCTCCGGGGAGCTGTCCTCCGGGAGTTGTCCCCGGGGGAGTTGTCCTCCGGGGGAGATGTCCTGATACGATATATATATATATATATATACAAAATAAGACGAAACAAAATTTGACAAACATGAGTGGTTGACAGGCAAATCTGTTATATCAACAAAATTTAACAGATATTTGTTTTTTATAATCTGTCACGATTAAATAATAAGGTATATAATATATAATATATAATATGTAATATATATATAGCAGAGGCGGCGGAACCGATTAGAAAGTGGGGGTCACGATGGAAAATGGCATTGTTTTTTTCTGAAAAGGGGGACACTGTATCAGAGGCATATACCTAAAGAGAATATTTGGGAGAGGGAGGGGGTACTAAGAAACTTTGTCATTGAATGTATGCTTTTAAGAATCTTAATGGCTGCCTTGATTACTGTTCATCTTAATAATGATTGAAAAGGTAATGCGAGCGCGAAGCGCGAGTCGAAAATTTTAAGCTTATAATTGGAGATATTTATATATCTGATTTAGTATCAGCGAGCGCGAAGCGCGAGCCGAAAATTTTGAGCTCAAAGTTCGAATTAATTGTGCATGATATTCCCTTTTTAGTATCTATTTTGAAGATACAATTTTCATTTTACGTGCAGATGATGCTTTGTTAAAGACCGGCGATAAAAACAAATCACAATCTTTGCTATGAAAATGTTTGGGACTGGAGGCCCCAAGCCCTCCACCAACCGTTAGTCCGTACACAACTACATTAATGTTTTTGATTGTCGAGAACACCCTTTCCAAAGGTTTGTCCCCAGACGAGGGCATTGGACCAAACATTTTTATTCAGCCCACTGATTGTTACTTAGTGCGAGGTCGCATTGCGACCGAGCAAGAAAAATTTGGTGCTTTGGGAGTTAAAAAGAGGCACTTTGTAGTATTAAAAGCGCTATTTTAACCAATAACACAAATATGTAGTTTTTTTTTCCATTTCTTTCTTGAAAACTGGGGGGGGGGGATGTTTGTACAGGGCATCCCCCCTCCTCAAAATCTAGGGGGGGGGATCTGGTCGCCTGCGTTCTATCTTGTCTATAGTGAGTCTAATTCAGATTTGGATCCAGTTTCAATGTTCTTATTCCTTTTTGAAACAAAATATTTGATCTTCCAAATGTAAACAGATGCCTGTGATGATAAAATCAGAACAATGAGAGAAAGGACACGAGAAGTGGAAGACTATTGTATTCTAAACATGGGAAATCTAATATTGTTGTCTTATTAGGTGTACAAAATTTTTATTTATTTCAAAGGTTGTGTCATGACTCATGAGCATGCGATATCATAGTAAGGTGATGACAGAGGCCAATTTATTACCTGATTACTTTCCATTTTTCTGAGCTTGGACAGAAAATACAATTGAGATAAAGGTATTACTAGTAGTTGTATTAAGGAAACCATCGAAGAAAACGTCGTCCAATATTATTCGTGAATATAAATAACGCTATTATATTATCGAAATGCTCTTGCATATTCATAGCTCCTGTTGAAATTCGTGTGCAAATACCAATGATTAAGAGTAAGCTAAGAGAAGAGTGCAAACGCGAATATCTCCGTAGTCTTTTTGTTACCAGACATGTTTGAACGGTTAACTCATACTTATCAGTCTCTTATCTATAGTCTTTTGCAGAAATTCGTGTGCAAAATATTTAGAAAAAAGAAGAAAATATTAAGCTAGGAGGAAAGTGTTAATTAACCTCTTAGTCTCTGATTTTTAGGCAGGCTTGAACTGTTATTGATAAAGATAAAACTCAGAACACTATTAGTGATGTCCCTTTTATCATGTTTATTCTCATTTAAATTTCCAAAGAAGTTAGGCCTATAATATGAGTGAGTCAGAAAAAAAACAACACCTAGAACAATTGTCAATAAAAAGAAAACCAATTTATGAACCGTAAATTATTATACATATTCTGAAAGAGTACCTTCTCCCGCATCTTCTGACGGTACAATTTTTGTTTGGTATGTCTTTACGCTTGGATGAACACGACATATTGTTTGCGAACATGTTAATTTCGAATTGTGCAAAAGTGGAAGTAAAATCAAAACAACAAAAGCTATCAACTAACAAACTTTTGCACTGTGAATTATTGATATGTCTCATTCCGCATTTGTAACTCTCCGTCGATTTTGTTGTTGTTAAAATGTTTAATGCTATAGTGTGTTTATATTTGTATATTTCTTATTTTTTATATTATGTATTTGTCAACGGGTCCCCTAAAAAATCATGTACCATGCATGTATAACCCTAAATAAATAGAACGAAATAAATAAATGAATATATTTTCTTTGAAGATGCTGTATTCTAATCTCTTATGAATGTTGTATTTTTATCTTATCAGATTTTATTTTAGAAATAATTTTTACCTGTTAATTTACTATAATCATTGTTTCATGGGCATTGTAAGGTGGGCAAAACAATATGGCACAAGAGTTTTCAATACTTTCCATCATTTTTGTCAGTGCTATGACAATACACAGGGCAAGGTGAATGTACCATGTCGTGATGTACTGTCATTTAGCACATAGTCGAGTAAAAAATAATGTCCAACATCATTCATATTCAAATAAGGGAAACAAAACACGAAGAAATGAATAAGACACAGTTCCCGTATTTATAACTATTTATCTTAAACTGAATTAAAACTATTGTATTTTCTAAAAACGAACTTGTAGCCTACATAGTTATTGTATTTTGGTGAAATTCGTGTGCAAAAGTTACGAAAAAAACACCTTTAATAGCTTTAGGAGAACTTGAAGTGTGCAAACACGATAGAACGTACCCTTGTAGTGATTTATTAGGGGAGACCGGGTATGGACGTTACAAAATTCACAATTTGGGCCATATAATTATAATGAAAGTACTCACGCACTCCATTTTGGGTCTGTAGTTAGCCTACAAAGATGGCTAAAACCTGAGGCATATAGAACTTGAAAACATGTAAACACTTATTAACTACAGCTTAATTAATGAAGACAATTTTTTGTAACAACCTACCCCGTATACGGGGTAAGTTGTTACACCATACGGGGTAGATTGTTACTATATGTAAACATAAGGGGTAATTTGTTACAATGTGTAAATCTCTTATACCATACTTTTGTTTTAACTTTCCAGTTCTTGGTATCGTTAACAGTAGATCAAGTAGAGCTCTATAGAATAGACTAAAGTAATAATAGAAATATCAAAATATTAACACCAGAAAATTGAAACAAAATTACTTTATATGTGTAATGTAATTGGGGTAGGTTGTTACATCGACATGGGGTAGATTGTTGTAACAACCTACCCCAAATGATGGGTGATTTTACACATAAAATCAACTGTAGCAAAGCCATTAGGCAGAATTACAGGGCATGGCTCAGGGGTATATTAGTGACATACATGTATCATCATGTGTCTTCAGTTGTAAGAACTATTACAAATTTTAATTTTTGTCAAAAATTCACTTGGAACTGTAAAAAATGGTTTGCGTTGATTTACTTTTTAATAAAACAACGGAGAAACCTCACGACCGGCAGTTCATCACAGCTATGTGTAGGCTGTATATAGATGCCAGTTAGCACGAATTCTATTGTTCCAACTTAGCACACTGAGAACTGTAACAACTGACCCGTGTAACTTCCATACCCGGTCTCCCCTACTTACTCAAGCATGACAATGCTTTAATGGTTATTGATAAACATGCACTCATGCATATTCATTGTATTTTGCTGAATTTCGTAAGCAAAATAGAAGACAAGATCGAATGCCATTTATTAGCAATGCGATCCTTCACACTGTTGTAGAGCCTACTCATGCATATTTATAGTCTTTTGCTGAAATTCGTGTGCAAAAGAAGGAACCGTGAATGTACCCCGTAGTCTATTGTTACCCGACATGCTTGAATGGTCACTGATAAAACGCATAATCGATCGCAACGTTCGTGGAATAGGGCCGAAGGTATGTCTGAAATATTAGACCAATGACACAACTGAAGTAAACTGTTGTTTGACACTGTGAAGAGTAATAGTTTATCATAATGTTATCATTATTTTCATACTCACAGATACAGAACAATAAATTATGAAAGAAATTCTGAAGAAAAAAACAACTAATAAATAAATATATGAATCTATTTTGAAAGTATTGTATTCTAAACTTTTATGAAGATTCCATATATAGGTCTAGAAAAATATATATATAGTCATGTATATATCTCTTAATATCACAATCAGTGTGTCATGGACATGCAATATCAATGACAAGGTGATCAAATATGACATAGGGATTTTCATTACTTTCCAGTTTTCAGAGCTCTGAAGATATTTTTGTTAATAATCGAAGATAAAATAGTGCTCCGATATCATTCGTATTTAAATACAGGATAACATAAATTGAAGAAAGGGAATGCGATATATCCAGGCCTTATATCTCAAACTAAAATAAGCTGTTGTATCATCCTGTTCATGCAGAGTTTTTTGCTGACATTCGTGTGCAAATAATTATGATAATGTAGAGCGTAGCTAGGAGACGAGTGCAAACGTGAAGGTACCTCCTTAGTCTCTAGTTACCAGGCATGTTTGAAGGTATTATTTGTATTAAGGCAATAATACAGGATAACAGAAATTGAAGAAAGGGAATTACATGTGTCCAAGCCCTTTATGTCTGGCACCTATGACCCCCACTCTTCCAACATACCCCACAAGGCAAAGATGACTTTTGCATTAAAAAAAAAAAAAATTAAAAAAAATCACTTAAATAACCCCAAAACAGTGGCATTAAAATCGAAGGTCCGGATTTTTGGAACATGTTGCTACCTGAGGAAATTCGAGAACTTGAATTAATAAGCACATTTGATAGATCTGTTGAAACAATGGTACTTCATAATATAACTAATTATTGTAACAAAGTTATGAATTTACCAACTATATGTTTTCATGTGCAACGTTTCATTTGATATCGTCTATTATATATAAATTATTTCATTATAATACCGAAAACAAATCCTGTGACCTGGCATAACAATGATGTTAATTAATGTCATGACTGACAAACTGTCCATCACTCTCCTATTTCTTTCTTACTTTGGTCTGCCTTCCAAAATAAGCAAGTCAACTCCTATTTGAAATGTTATTTATGATTATGTAATAGTTCTAGGGCTGCAAGCCCATTAAGCTTTGCTTACGCTGTTGCCCTACCTTATATTTTTACTTTGAGTATTGAATTGAATATCACGATTTCTATAATTGTTAAAGCTGGTGTATAGTTTCGGGAGAAAGAAAAAATTATTTTGATTCACATTAAGATAAATTATGATAGATTGAATCCAATAACTATTATAAAGCAAATTATAGTACTTGAAATCTCGTTTTAGTGTCTTTATTTCATAATATAAGGATAAAAAAAGATACTTCGGGGACCCGTCACAGGTTAGCGCTCACGTGGAAAACCAATGGGGATTCTCTTGTGTGGGTGTTACACACAGATCATTCGCACTAATTCACGCCGTAACCTCGGGCGTGCGAATTTGTCAGCAGAGGTCTAAACGGCAGTTGGATTGCGCTATATATTCGAACTTTATAAATGAAATTCATCGGATGAAATTGAAAGGAATGTCACAAGATCTCTCACACATATCTTTTAGTGCAATGTGGACAACTTGTAACTACATTTGATCGGTTTTGTGCCAATTCCTTTTTTGCTACCAAAACTATACACCAGGTTTAACATAATATGGAAACCAATCAATCAAATCAAATCAATTCAAATTATCTTAATGTTCATGCATATTCATAGTCTTTTGCTGAAATCCGTGTGCAAATGATAATGATAACAATGTGCTATGAGAAGGGTGCAAACGTCATCATGATACCTCCGTAGTCTCGGCTTACCAGGACTGCTTGAACGGTTATTGATAAACATGCATTCATGCATTTTCATAGTCTTTTGCTAAGATTCGTGTGAAAAATAAAAGAGGGGAGGAAAAATCTAGTATCTGAGAAAGGCAGGAGAAGAAAAAAGCTGAACGTGTCATGTAGCCTACCTTCGTGTATGTTGTGCATGGCTCTCAAACGGGTGGCTATTAATAAACATGTTATTATTCAAAGTCTTTTGCCAAGATTTGTATACAAAAGAGAAGAAGAAGAAGAAGAAGGGCGATTCCATACTGTTGTTGTTTTTGTCTCTTTGTTTTGTCTGATATTTTTGTGTCCCGTACGACACACTACTATTTTCCATTTCATTTGTAAATGATGCGTAATCAAATCACTTTAAGTGTTGATTCTTGTGCCCCTTCTTGTACTACTCGAGGATCACCATCAATCGAGAAAATAATATTTTATTTTCATACCAAAAAAATGTAAAATGTTGTCAAAATGTCCCGTACGACACAGCATGGAATCGCCCAGAAGAAGAAAAAAGAAGATGAAGCTAGCTAGGACAAGATCAAGAACGTAGGCCTACCTTCGAAGCCTCTTTAGGCATTGAACGTAGGGTCTACTCATGCATATTCATAATCCTTTGCTGAAAGTCGTGTGCAAAAATGTAAAAAAGAAAACAAATTTAGCCTTGGTGAAGAGTGCAATCGTAGTCTTTGTTTAACAGACACTGCAGACATTTATTTTTTTAAAATCTTTTTGCAAAACGAATTCATGGAAACATGCGTGGTGCGTATAGAAACGGGGTGTCTTTAATGAATTCATGAATTGTCTTTATTTTGTTTATTAAAAGAAACTTTAATCTATGGATCATTATGATTAGTGAACCATCATGACCTACATGACTTGCTTTAAAAGTAAAAAAATTAACCTTTTGCAAGCACGTAATGCAGGGGCCGCGGAGCCGGGGGGGGGGGGGGCTGAGGGCTGCAGCCCCCCCCCCACTTTTTTTCAGCCAACGTGTACAAAAATGCAAAAATGACCATACATTTGTAATTTTTAGCCTGTTCAGCCCCCCTCCCCCCCCCACTTCGGCTCAGCCCCTCCACTTTCAAAAACGCTCCGCGGCCCCTGTAATGAAGGCCTCTATGAGTCAATAGCAGACGACAATACTTCAGGAACTCCCCTCGATAAGGACAGATCTGCGTGTCGCGTGCAAAATTTTCTTTGAATTGTATCATAACAATAATTTTACACACGGTGTTTTGGTTTGATGTCAATAACACTAATATCTAATATCATAAATTAGATTATGTAATATCTCATGTAATGCAAGTTTACTTAGAATCATGTTATATATATTATGAATATGCCTATTTTGTACTTTGCCAGCTTGTTTTGTATTTTTTAAAAATTCATTCCTATATGTGAATGTGACTCGTGTTGATTTGTAAATTGTTGATATAACATGAGAAATGAAAACCACCTGAACATGAACTTGAATGTTACGATCGGATAGGCATAATTACGTTCTGCGTGCAAAATTTTCTGACGAATGAATATTAATTTTTTGCACACGAGTATTTTGATGTCAAAAATATAAAAACCATCGCATTTTGCCAGCTGCATCATTGTTAGAAGTCGCAAGAAATCGAACGACAGAGGTAAAATTTTCTTCATTTTAACGTACGATTTGTGCTCAATTCTTCATCATGCCTGATACCAAATGCGTGTGTTGCATCGGTAAGTACGAAGAGGTCATTATTTATAGATAGATATTTAAAATTTATCTTTAAAACAAACATCATTGCGGCAAAGCCGAATTACGAGGCACTTACAAATAAAAATAGCATGAAATTGTCATACAATATTTGTTTATGAAGAAAAATCTGAATATATAGTTATCTAAAATTCATGCGTTTTGAAAAATTAATTGCATTGCATTTGTAGGTCCTATCATTTATTTATTTATTTTGTATATTTCCTGTTCCTGTGTGTATATATTGAATGTACAGTATGTGTCAAATAAAATGGTACAGTTGGAAAACATTTTTTTATAGTGTGAAGGTTAATATCAACGTGGTATGTTTCGTTATTTTCATAAAGCAGGAATAATCACTCTTTCTTCTGCAATTTTTTCATCACATTTGGTGCAGATTTTTTTGAGATATGACTAATTTTCTACAATCAAGGAAAATCCATTTTTCGCACGCCGTCCCATGCCTTTGTGTACGATTTCGCATAATGACCATGAATTCAGCGCTCCAGAACAATAGAAGTGCGTAATTTCGATTTGTTCTCGTCGCACAAAACTTAGCATAACTTTTGTTTTACGAAAGTTATTATACAGGACAAAGCGCATCAGCAAGAAAAATCTTTTGGCTTTAATTTCGGACACCACCAAACACACATTATATGAAAAGATTTCACACCTAAATGATTTTTTCCCCGACTGTACCATTTTTTTTGACACAGACTGTATAACGTATTCTATACAATAGTCATTATAGGGTTTTTGTGACGTAAGTTCATCTGACGTGTACATTCGAAACGGAATAGCCCATATTATTCTGAAACAAATTTAAGACTGATTTTGTATAAGTTAATATGAGTTATTGAGTGACAAGTTCGTGCAAAGCTATTGTGTGATCATTTTGTTTCGTGCATCATCAGTCAACGAATATCAGTCAAGATCAGACAAAAGGATCGTGATATTAGCTTCGCATGAACTTGCAACTCATACAAACTCAGTTTTCGCTCCAGAATACTGGCCAATGGGTTTTAAAAAATTTAGATATTAATGTTATCTAATCATGCTAATAGAGGGGTGCCTAATGGCTTAAGTTGTCTGTTTACTTACTTCGAAAAAATATTAATGATGATTATGCAAATGAAGATCATAATCATAATATCCCACCTATAAAGCCGTGTGCAAATACTTAGCTAGAATTAAGTTTAGTCTGCTTGTTTTCAGACTCCAATAATACGTGCATTCCCCTGATTTTTTTTTCTTCTTGTGTTTGACGTAGGTTATGTAAAAATGACGCTGCTCTGTACCCAAATAGAATTGAACTTATTTAGTATCTCAAGAAGGCTTGATAGACGAAACGAAATTACACTTTTAGTGTTTTATCATATTTGAATATTTATTATTTTTCTACACACAGAGGGTAAGGAGTGTGCCTGCATCGGGGATTGTTGTACAACTGGAAAGTGTTGCAATGATGGTACATGCAGCTGCAGCTGTGGAACATCATGCACAAGTGAGTTTGTCGATCATTTTTATTTGTATACAACTTGCATTTAAATATATATTTTACATGTTTATATTGTATCTTAGGAATTTAGAACGTGAATTTTGATCTTTCCATAGGCCTCCTGGGGGAACTTGTCGAGCTCTTCAAAATATTCAAATTATTTTTTTATTTTCAACAATCACAAATAACTATTTCTCGAGTCAATCCCAAAAGAGGTTTAATGTCTAAAAACGAATAAATCCGATTTCTGTTTATTATAATGCCATTTCGTCTACAACCACTCCGTCTAATTACATTTTTGTCTAGTTGCCACTTTGTCTATTTACCATTTTGTCTAATGTCTATTTCTTCTTTACGTCAACTTAATTGATCTCAAAACACTTACGCAATTGCTGTAAAGTGATAATAAAACATTTCGTTTGGGAATTAGACAGAAAAGCTATACACTTTTTCTAATGGACGTATTGGCACATCGACGAAGTGACAATGAAATAATTATACCAAGGGGAAATTAGGCCAAATTGTTAGTAGACCTAAGGGGTTTAGACCATGTGTTATTGGACCATCAGGGAATTGGACCAACTGTTACTATATGCCAAGGAGATAAAAACCACTTTCATTAAACTTATTTTGGAGTCTTAATTGACACAAATTATATATCCACAAGAAAGAACATAGCAGGGACACGAGAAATTTATTGTGCGAGTATTTCAAAAGTTAAATGGTTTTGCGTTTTTGATTTTACTTTTTTTAATAAAAAAACGGAGAACCTCACGACCGGCAGTTCATCACAGCTATGTGTAGGCTGATATAGATGCCAGTTATGGCACGAATTCTATGTTCCACTTAGACAGTAGAACTGTAACACACTGACCGTGTAACTTCCATAGCCCGGTCTCCCCTATTACTCAAGCATGACAATGCGTTTAATGGTTTATTGATAACATGCACTCATGCATATTCATTATGTATTTGCTGAATTTCGTAAGCAAATAGAAGACACGATCGATGCCATTTATTAGCACATGCGATCCTTCATCGTTGTAGAGCCTACTCATCGAATATTTATAGTCTTTTTGCTGAAATCGTGTGCGCAAAGAAGGAACCGTGAATGTACCCCGTAGTCTATGTTTTACCCGACATGCTTGAATGGTCACTGATAAAACGATAACGATCGCAACGTTCGTGGAATAGGGCGCGAACGTGATGTTGAAATATTTAGAGCCTAATCAAACTGAAGTAAACTGTTGTTTGACACTGTGAAGAGTAAAGTTTATCATAATGTTATCATTATTTCATACTCACAGATACAGAACAATAAATTATGAAAGAATTCTGAAGAAAAAAAACCAACTAATAATAAAATATATGAATTCTATTTTGAAAGTATTGTATTCTAAACTTTTATGAAGATTCCATATATAGGTTTTGAAAATTTATATATAGTTGCATGTATATATCTTTTATATATCACATATCAGTGTGTTCATGGACATGCAATATAATGAAAGGTGATCATATGAACATAAATGGGATTTCATATCTTTCCAGTTTTCAGAGCTCTGAAGATATTTTTTGTTAATAATCGAAGATAAAATAGTGCTCCGATATGTCATTCGTATTTAAATACAGGATAACAATAATTGAAGAAAGGAATGCGATATATCCAGGCCTTATATCTCAAACTAAATAAGCTGTTGTATCATCCTGTTCATGCAGAGTTTTTTGCTGACATTTGTGCAGAATAATTATGATAATGTAGAGCGTAGCTAGGAGACGAGTGAAACGTGAAGGTACCTCTTAGTCCTCTAGTTACCAGGCATGTTGAAGGTGTATTATTTGTATTAAGGCAATAATACAGGATAACAGAATTGAAGAAAGGGAATTACATGTGTCCAAGCCTTTATGTCTGGCACCTATGACCCCCACTCTTCCAACATACCCACAAGGCAAAGATGACTTTTGCATTAAAAAAAAAAAAATAAAAAAAAAATCACTTAAATAACCCCAAAACAGTGGCATTAAAATCGAAGGTCCGGATTTTTGGAACATGTTGCTACCTGAGGAAATTCGAGAACTTGAATTAATAAGCACATTTGATAGATCTGTTGAAACAATGGTACTTCATAATATAACTAATTATTGTAACAAAGTTATGAATTTACCAACTATATGTTTCATGTGCAACGTTTCATTTGATATCGTCTATTAATATATAATTATTTCATTATAATACCGAAAACAAATCTCTGTGACTTGGCATATACAATGATGTTAATTAATGTCATGACTGACAAACTGTCCATCACTCTCCTATTTCTTTTCTTACTTTGGTCTGCCTTCCAAAATAGCAAGTCAACTCCTATTTGAAATGTTATTTATGATTATGTAATAGTTCTAGGGCTGCAAGCCCATTAAGCTTTGCTTGACGCTGTTGCCCTACCTTATATTTTTACTTTGAGTATTGAATTGAATATCACGATTTCTATAATTGTTAAGCTGGTGTATAGTTTCGGGAGAAAAAAAATTATTTTGATTCACATTAAGATAAATTATGATAGATTGAATCCAATAACTATTATAAAGCAAATTATAGTACTTGAAATCTCGTTTTAGTGTCTTTATTTCATAATATAAGGATAAAAAAAGATACTTCGGGGACCCGTCACGGTTAGCGCTCACGTGGAAAACCATGGGGATTCTCTTGTGTGGGTGTTACACACAGATCATTCGCATAATTCACGCCGTAACCTCGGGCGTGCGAATTTGTCAGCAGAGGTCTACGGCAGTTGGATTGCGCTATATATTCGAACTTTATAAATGAAATTCATCGGATGAAATTGAAAGGAATGTCACAGATCTCTCACACATATCTTTAGTGCAATGTGGACAACTTGTAACTACATTTGATCGGTTTTGTGCCAATTCCTTTTTTGCCTACAAAACTATACACCAGGTTTAACATAATATGGAAACCAATCAATCAAATCAAATCAAATTCAAATTATCTTAATGTTCATGCATATTCATAGTCTTTTGCTGAAATCCGTGTGCAAATGATAATGATAATGTGCTTTGAGAAGGGTGCAAACGTCATCATGATACCTCCGTAGTCTCGGCTTACCAGGACTGCTTGAACGGTTATTGATAAACATGCATTCATGCATTTTCATAGTCTTTTGCTAAGATTCGTGTGAAAAATAGAGGGAGGAAAAATCTAGTATCTGAGAAAGGCAGGAGAAGAAAAAAGCTGAACGTGTCATGTAGCCTACCTTCGTGTATGTTGTGCATGGCTCTCAAAACGGGTGGCTATTAATAACATGTTATTATTCAAAGTCTTTTGCCAAGATTTGTATACAAAAGAGAGAAGAAGAGAAGAAGGGCGATTCCATACTGTTGTTGTTTTTGTCTCTTTGTTTTGTCTGATATTTTGTGTCCCGTACGACACACCTACTATTTTCCATTTCATTTGTAAATGATGCGTAATCAAATCACTTTAAGTGTTGATTCTTGTGCCCCTTCTTGTACTACTCGAGGATCACATCAATCGAGAAAATAATATTTTATTTTCATACCAAAAAATGTAAAATGTTGTCAAAATGTCCCGTAGACACAGCATGGAATCGCCAGAAGAAGAAAAAGAAGATGAAGCTAGCTAGGACAAGATCAAGAAAGTAGGCCTACCTTCGAAGCCTCTTTAGGCATTGAACGTAGGGTCTACTCTTGCATATTCATAATCCTTTGCTGAAAGTCGTGTGCAAAAATGTAAAAAGAAACAATTTTAGCCTTGGTGAAGAGTGCATCGTAGTCTTTGTTTAACAGACACTGCAGACATTTATTTTTTAAAATCTTTTTGCAAAACGATTCATGGAAACATGCGTGGTGCGTATAGAAACGGGGTGTCTTAATGAATCTATGAATTGTCTTTATTTTGTTTTATTAAAGAACTTTAATCTATGGTCATTATGATTAGTGAACCATCATGACTACTTGACTTGCTTTAAAGTAAAAAAATTAACTTTTGCAAGCACGTAATGCAGGGGCCGCGGAGCCGGGGGGGGGGGGGGCTGAGGGTGCAGCCCCCCCACTTTTTTTCAGCCAACGTGTACAAAAATGCAAAATGACCATACATTTGTAATTTTTAGCCTGTTCACCCTCCCCCCCCACTTCGGCTCAGCCCTCCACTTTCAAAACGCCGCGGCCTTGTAATGAAGGCCTCTATGAGTCATAGCAGACGACAATACTTCAGGAACTCCCTCTCGATAAGGACAGATCTGCGTGTCGCGTGCAAAATATTTTTTTGAATTGTATCAATAACAATAATTTTACACACGGTGTTTTGGTTTGATGTCAATAACTAATATCTAATATCATAAATTAGATTATGTAATATCTCATGTAATGCAAGTTTACTTAGAATCATGTTATATATTTATGAATATGCCTATTTTGTACTTTGCCAGCTTGTTTTTGTATTTTTTAAAAATTCATTCCTATATGTGAATGTGACTCGTGTTGATTTGTAAATTGTTTTGATATAACATGAGAAATGAAAACCACCTGAACATGAACTTGAATGTTCGATCGGATAGGCATATTACGTTCTGCGTGCAAAATTTTCTGACGAATGAATATTAATTTTTTTGCACACGAGTATTTTGATGTCAAAAATATAAACCATCGCATTTTGCCAGCTGCATCATTGTTAGAAGTCGAAAGAATCGAACGACAGAGGTAAAATTTTCTTCATTTTAACGTACGATTTGTGCTCATTCTTCATCATGCTGATACAAATGCGTGTGTTGCATCGGTAAGTACGAAGAGGTCATTATTTATAGATAGATATTTAAAATTTATTTTAAACAAACATCATTTGCGGCAAAGCCGAATTACGAGCACTTACAAATAAAAATAGCATGAAATTGTCATACAATTTGTTTATGAAGAAAAATCTGAATATATAGTTATCTAAATTCATGCGTTTTGAAAAATTATTGCATTGCATTTGTAGGTCCTATAATTTATTTATTTATTTTGTATATTTCCTGTTTCGTGTGTATATATTGAATGTACAGTATGTGTCAAATAAAATGGTACAGTTGGAACAATTTTTTTATAGTGTGAAGGTTAATATCAACGTGGTATTGTTTGTTATTTTCATAAAGCAGGAATAATCACTCTTTCTTCTGCATTTTTTTCATCACTTTTGGTGCAGTATTTTTTGAGATATGACTAATTTTCTACAATCAAGAAAATCCATTTTTCGCGACGCGTCCCATGCCTTTGTGTACGATTTCGCATAATGACCATGAATTCAGCGCTCCAGAAAATAGAAGTGCGTAATTTCGATTTGTTCCTCGTCGCACAAAACTTAGCATAACTTTTGTTTTACGAAAGTAAATTATACAGGACAAAGGCGATCAGCAAGAAAATCTTTTGGCTTTAATTTGGTACCAAACACACATTATATAAAAGATTTCACACCTAAATGATTTTTCCCGACTGTACCATTTTTTTTTGACACAGACTGTATAACGTATTCTATACAATAGTCATTATAGGTTTTTGTGACGTAAGTTCATCTGACGTGTACATTCGAAACGGAATAGCCCATATTATCTTGAAACAAATTTAAGACTGATTTTGTATAAGTTAATATGAGTTATTGAGTGACAAGTTCGTGCAAAGCTATTGTGTGATCATTTTGTTTCGTGCATCATCAGTCAACGAATATCAGTCAAGATCAGACAAAAGGATCGTGATATTAGCTTCGCATGAACTTGCAACTCATACAAACTCAGTTTTCGCTCCAGATATACTGGCCAATGGGTTTTAAAAAATTTAGATATTAATGTTATCTAATCATGCTAATAGAGGGGTGCCTAATGGCTTAAGTTGTCTGTTTACTTACTTCGAAAAAATATTAATGATGATTATGCAAATGAAGATCATAATCATAATATCCACCTATAAAGCCGTGTGCAAATACTTAGCTAGAATTAAGTTTAGTCTGTTTGTTTTCAGACTCCAATAATACGTGCATTCCCCTGATTTTTTTTTTCTTCTTGTGTTTGACGTAGGTTATGTAAAAATGACGCTGCTCTGTACCCAAATAGAATTGAACTTATTTAGTATCTCAAAGAGGGCTTGATAGACGAAAACGAAATTACACTTTTAGTGTTTTATTAATTTGAATATTTATTATTTTCTACACAGAGGGTAGGAGTGGTGCCTGCATCGGGGATTGTTGTACAACTGGAAAGTGTTGCAATGATGGTAACATGCAGCTGCAGCTGTGGAACATCATGCACAAGTGAGTTTGTCGATCATTTTTATTTGTATAAACTTGCATTTAAATATATATTTTACATGTTTATATTGTATCTTAGGAATTTAGAACGTGAATTTTGATCTTTTCCATAGGCCTCCTGGGGAACTTGTCGAGCTCTTCAAAATATTCAAATTATTTTTTTATTTTCAACAATCACAAATAACTATTTCTCGAGTCAATCCAAAAGAGGTTTAATGTCTAAAAACGAATAAATCCGATTTCTGTTTATTATAATGCCATTTCGTCTACAACCACTCGTCTAATTACATTTTTGTCTAGTTGCCACTTTGTCTATTTCCCATTTTGTCTAATGTCTATTTCTTCTTTACGTCAACTTAATTGATCTCAAACACTTAGCAATTGCTGTAGAGTGATAATAACATTTCGTTTGGGAATTAGACAGAAAAGCTATACACTTTTTCTAATGGACGTATTGGCACATCGACGAAGTGACAATGAAATAATTATACCAAGGGAAATTAGGCCAAATTGTTAGTAGACCTAAGGGGTTTAGACCATGTGTTTATTGGACCATCAGGGAATTGGCACCATTGTTATTATATGCCAAGGAGATAAAAACCACTTTCATTAAACTTATTTTGGAGTCTTAATTGACACAAATTATATATCCACAAGAAAGAACATAGCAGGGACACGAGAAATTTATTGTGCGAGTATTTCAAAAGTTATAATTGTAGTCTGTGACCCCCCCCCCACACACACACAACATACACAACA
>CALNVZ010003433.1:37927051-37946379 GCA_940671915.1 Paracentrotus lividus
AAAGAAAGTTAGGCCTATTAATATGAGTGAGTCAGAAAAAAAACAACACCTAGAACCAATCGTTCAAAAAACAGAAAACAATTATGACCGTAAATTATATATCACATATTCTGATAAGAGTACCTTCTCCCGCATCTTCTGACGGTACAATTTTTGTTTGGGTATGCTTTTACGCTGAATGAACCACGACATCATTTTGCGAACATAGTTAATTTCGAATATGTGCAAAAGTGGAAGTAACCAATCAAAACAACAACAAGCTATCAACTAACAAAACTTTGCACGTGACTATTGATATGTCTCTTCATTCTCCGGCATTTGTAACTCTCCGTCGATTTGTTTTGTCATAAAATGTTAATGCTACCGCCATATAGGTCGACGTAGGTCCATCGTTTATAATTTGTATATTTTTATCTTATTTATATTATGTATTTGTCAACGACGGTCCCCTAAAAATCATGTTACCATGCATGTATAACCCTAAATAAATAGAACGAAATAATAAATGAAATATATTTCTTTGAAGATGCTGTATTCTAATCTCTTATGAATGTTGATTTTTATCTTATCAGATTTTATTTTAGAAAATAATTTTACCTGTTAATTTACTATAATCATTGTTTCATGGGCATTGTTAAGGTGGGCAAACAATATGGCACAAGAGTTTCAATACTTCCATCATTTGTCAGTGCTATGACAATACACAGGGCACAGTGTAATGTACCATGTTCGTGATGTACTGTCATTTAGCACATAGTCGAGTAAAAAATAATGTCCAACATCATTCATATTCACAATAAAGGAAACAAAACAGAGAAGAAATGGAATAAGACCCAGTTCCCGTATTATAACTATTTATCTTAAACTGAATTAAAACATATTGTATTTTCTAAAAACGAACTTGAGCCTACATAGTTAATGTTTATTTTGGTAAATTCGTGTGTGCAAAAGTTACGAAAAAAACACCTTAATAGCTATTAGGTCGAGGCTTGGAAAGGCGCTAAGAAGTGTAAGCCAAAACACGAAATAGAACCCGCGTACCCTTGTAAGTGATTTATTAGGGAGAACCGGGTATGGACGTTACAAAATCACAATTTGGCCATATAATATAAATGAAAGTACTCACGCACTCCATTTTGGGTCTGAGTTAGCCTACAAAGATGGCTAAAACCTGAGGCATATAGAACTTGAAAACATGTTAAACACTTATTAACTACAGCTTAATTATGAAGACAATTTTTTTGTAACAAACGCCTCACCCGTATACGGGTAAGTTGTTACACCATACGGGGTAGATTGTTACTGATATGTAAACAATAAGGGTGTAATTTGTTACAATGTTTAATTCTCTTATACCATACTTTTGTTTAACTTTCAGCTAGTTCTTTCTATCGGATCTTACACAGTAGATCAAGTAGAGCTCTATAGAATAGATCTATAAAGTAATAATAGAAATATCAAAATATTAACCCAAAATTGAAATCATCAAAAATTACTTATATTGTAATGTAATTGGGTAGGTTGTTACATCGACATGGGGTAGATGGATTGTTGTAACAACCTACCCAAATGATGGGTGGTGATTACACAATAAAATCAACTGAGCAAAGCCATTAGGCAGAATTACAGGGCATGGCTCAGGGTATATTAGTGACATACAGTATCATCATGTGTCTTCAGTTGTAAGAACTATTACAAATTTTAATTTTGTCAAAAATTCACTTGGAACTGTAAAATGGTTTTGCGTTGATTTACTTTTTAATAAAACACGGAGAACCTCACGACCCAGTTCATCACAGCTATGTGTAGGCTGTATTTAGAATGCCAGTTAGCACGAATTCTATGTTCCAACTTAGCACACTGAGACTGTAACAACTGACCCGTGTAACTTCCATACCCGGTCTCCCCTACTTACTCAAGCATGAACATGCTTTAATGGTTTATTGATAACATGCACTCATGCATATTCATTGTATTTTGCTGAATTTCGTAAGCAAAATAGAAGACAAGATCGATGCCATTTTTAGCAATCTCCTTCACACTGTTGTAGAGCCTACTCATGCATATATTTATAGTCTTTTTGCTGAAATTCGTGTGCAAAAGAGGAACCGTGAATGTACCCCGTAGTCTATTGTTACCCGACATGCTTGAATGTCACTGATAAACGCATAATCGATCGCACGTATCGTGTCGTGGAATAGGGCCGAAGGTATGTCTGAAATATAGACCAATGACACAAACTGAAGTAAACTGTTGTTGACACTGTGAAGAGTAAAGTTTATCATAATGTTATCATTATTTCATACTCACAGATACAGAACAATAAATTATGAAAGAAATTCTGAAGAAAAAACAACTAATAATAAATATATGAATCTATTTTTGAAAGTATTGTATTCTAAACTTTTATGAAGATTCCATATATAGGTCTAGAAAAATAATATATATAGTTCATGATATATCTCTTAATATCACAATCAGTGTTCATGGACATGCAATATCAATGACAAGGTGATCAAAATAACATAGGGATTTCATTACTTTCCAGTTTTCAGAGCTCTGAAGATATTTTTTGTTAATAATCGAAGATAAAATAGTGCTCCGATATTATTCGATTATTTAAATACAGGATAACATAAATTGAAGAAGAAGGGAATGCGATATATCACGGCCTTATATCTCAAACTAAAATAAGTCTGTTGTATCATCCTGTTTCATGCAGAGTAGTTTTTGCTGACATTCGTGTGCAAATAATTATGATAATGTAGAGCGTAGCTAGGAGACGAGTGCAAACGTGAAGTACCTCTTAGTCTCTAGTTACCAGGCATGTTGAAGGTATTATTTGTATTAAGGCAATAATACAGGATAACAGAAATTGAAGAAAGGGAATTACATGTGTCCAAGCCCTTTATGTCTGGCACCTATGACCCCACTCTTCCAACAATACCCACAAGGCAAAGATGACTTTTGCATTAAAAAAAAAAAAATTAAAAAATCACCTTAAATAACCCCAAACAGTGCATTAAAATCGAAGGTCCGGATTTTTGGAACATGTTGCTACCTGAGGAAATTCGAGAACTTGAATTAATAAGCACATTTGATAGATCTGTTGAAACAATGGTTACTTCATAATATAACTAAATATTGTAACAAAGTTATGAATTTACCAACTATATGTTTTCATGTGCAACGTTTCATTTGATATCGTCTATTATATATAAATTATTTCATTATAATACCGAAAACAAATCCTGTGACCTGGCATAACAATGATGTTAATTAATGTCATGACTGACAAACTGTCCATCACTCTCCTATTTCTTTCTTTACTTTGGTCTGCCTTCCAAAAAAGCAAGTCAACTCCTATTTGAAATGTTATTTATGATTATGTAATAGTTCTAGGGCTGCAAGCCCATTAAGCTTTGCTTACGCTGTTGCCCTACCTTATATTTTTACTTTGAGTATTGAATTGAATATCACGATTTCTATAATTGTTAAAGCTGGTGTATAGTTTCGGGAGAAAGAAAAAATTAATTTTGTTCACATTAAGATAAATTATGATAGATTGAATCCAATAACTATTATAAAGCAAAATTATAGTACTTGAAATCTCGTTTTAGTGTCTTTATTTCATAATATAAGGATAAAAAAGAGTACTTCGGGGACCGTCACAGGTTAGCGCTCACGTGGAAAACCAATGGGGATTCTCTTGTGTGGGTGTTACACACAGATCATTCGCACTAATTCACGCCGTAACCTCGGGCGTGCGAATTTGTCAGCAGAGGTCTAAACGGCAGTTGGATTCGCTATATATTCGAACTTATAAATGAAATTCATCGGATGAAATTGAAAGGAATGTCACAAGATCTCTCACACATATCTTTTAGTGCAATGTGGACACTTGTAACTACATTTGATCGGTTTTGTGCCAATTCCTTTTTTGCTACCAAAACTATACACCAGGTTTAACATAATATGGAAACCAATCAATCAAATCAAATCAATTCAAATTATCTTAATGTTCATGCATATTCATAGTCTTTTGCTGAAATCCGTGTGCAAATGATAATGATAACAATGTGCTATGAGAAGGGTGCAAACGTCATCATGATACCTCCGTAGTCTCGGCTTACCAGGACTGCTTGAACGGTTATTGATAAACATGCATTCATGCATTTCATAGTCTTTTGCTAAGATTCGTGTGAAAATAAAAGAGGGGAGGAAAAATCTAGTATCTGAGAAAGGCAGGAGAAGAAAAAAGCTGAACGTGTCATGTAGCCTACCTTCGTGTATGTTGTGCATGGCTCTCAAACGGGTGGCTATTATAAACATGTTATTATTCAAAGTCTTTTGCCAAGATTTGTATACAAAAGAGAAGAAGAAGAAGAAGAAGGGCGATTCCATACTGTTGTTGTTTTTGTCTCTTTGTTTTGTCTGATATTTTGTGTCCCGTACGACACACTACTATTTTCCATTTCATTGTAAATGATGCGTAATCAAATCACTTTAAGTGTTGATCTTGTGCCCCTTCTTGTACTACTCGAGGATCACCATCAATCGAGAAAATAATATTTTATTTTCATACCAAAAAAATGTAAAATGTTGTCAAAATGTCCCGTACGACACAGCATGGAATCGCCCAGAAGAAGAAAAAGAAGATGAAGCTAGCTAGGACAAGATCAAGAACGTAGGCCTACCTTCGAAGCCTCTTTAGGCATTGAACGTAGGGTCTACTCATGCATATTCATAATCCTTTGCTGAAAGTCGTGTGCAAAAATGTAAAAAAGAAAACAAATTTAGCCTTGTGAAGAGTGCAATCGTAGTCTTTGTTAACAGACACTGCAGACATTTATTTTTTAAAATCTTTTTGCAAAACGAATTCATGGAAACATGCGTGGTGCGTATAGAAACGGGGTGTCTTAATGAATTCATGAATTGTCTTTATTTTGTTTATTAAAAGAAACTTTAATCTATGGATCATTATGATTAGTGAACCATCATGACCTACATGACTTGCTTTAAAAGTAAAAAAATTAACTTTTGCAAGCACGTAATGCAGGGGCCGCGGAGCCGGGGGGGGGGGGGGCTGAGGGCTGCAGCCCCCCCACTTTTTTTCAGCCAACGTGTACAAAAATGCAAAAATGACCATACATTGTAATTTTTAGCCTGTTCAGCCCCCCTCCCCCCCACTTCGGCTCAGCCCTCCACTTTCAAAAACGCTCCGCGGCCCCTGTAATAAGGCCTCTATGAGTCAATAGCAGACGACAATACTTCAGGAACTCCCCGATAAGGACGATCTGCGTGTCGCGTGCAAAATTTTCTTTGAATTATCATAACAATAATTTTACACACGGTGTTTTGGTTTTGTCAATAACACTAATATCTAATATCATTAAATTAGATTATTAATATCCTATGTAATGCAAGTTTACTTAGAATCATGTTATATATATTATGAATATGCCTATTTGTACTTTGCCAGCTTGTTTTGTTATTTTTAAAAATTCATTCCTATATGTGAATGTGACTCGTGTTGATTTGTAAATTGTTGATATAACATGAGAAATGAAAACCACCTGAACATGAACTTGAATGTTACGATCGGATAGGCATATTACGTTCTGCGTGCAAAATTTTCTGACGAATGAATATTAATTTTTTGCACACGAGTATTTTGATGTCAAAAATATAAAAACCATCGCATTTTGCCAGCTGCATCATTGTTAGAAGTCGCAAGAAATCGAACGACAGAGGTAAAATTTTCTTCATTTTAACGTACGATTTGTGCTCATTCTTCATCATGCCTGATACAAATGCGTGTGTTGCATCGGTAATACGAAGAGAGTCATTATTTATAGATAGATATTTAAAATTTATCTTTAAAAAAAACATAATTTGCGGCAAAGCCGATTACGAGCACTTACAAATAAAATAGCATGAAATTGTCATACAATATTTGTTTATGAAGAAAAATCTGAATATATAGTTATCTAAAATTCATGCGTTTTGAAAAATTAATTGCATTGCATTTGTAGGTCCTATCATTTATTTATTTATTTTGTATATTTCCTGTTCCTGTGTGTATATATTGAATGTACAGTATGTGTCAAATAAAATGGTACAGTTGGAAACATTTTTTTATAGTGTGAAGGTTAATATCAACGTGGGTATTGTTTGTTATTTTCATAAAGCAGGAATATCACTCTTTCTTCTGCAATTTTTTCATCACATTTGGTGCAGTATTTTTTGAGATATTTACTAATTTTCTACAATCAAGGAAAATCCATTTTTCGCAGCGCCGTCCCATGCCTTTGTGTACGATTTCGCATAATGACCATGAATTCAGCGCTCCAGAACAATAGAAGTGCGTAATTTCGATTTGTTCCTCGTCGCACAAACTTAGCATAACTTTTGTTTTACGAAAGTAAATTATACAGGACAAAGCGCATCAGCAAGAAAAATCTTTTGGCTTTAATTTGGTACCACAAACACACATTATATGAAAAGATTTCACACCTAAATGATTTTTCCCCGACTGTACCATTTTTTTTTGACACAGACTGTATAACGTATTCTATACAATAGTCATTATAGGGTTTTTGTGACGTAAGTTCATCTGACGTGTACATTCGAAACGGAATAGCCCATATTATTCTGAAACAAATTTAAGACTGATTTTGTATAAGTTAATATGAGTTATTGAGTGACAAGTTCGTGCAAAGCTATTGTGTGATCATTTTGTTTCGTGCATCATCAGTCAACGAATATCAGTCAAGATCAGACAAAAGGATCGTGATATTAGCTTCGCATGAACTTGCAACTCATACAAACTCAGTTTTCGCTCCAGAATACTGGCCAATGGGTTTTAAAAAATTAGATATTAATGTTATTCTATCATGCTAATAGAGGGGTGCCTATGGCTTAAGTTGTCTGTTTACTTACTTCGAAAAAATATTAATGATGATTATGCAATGAAGATCATAATCATAATATCCCACCTATAAAGCCGTGTGCAAATACTTTAGCTAGAATTAAGTTTAGTCTGCTTGTTTTCAGACTCCAATAATACGTGCATTCCCTGATTTTTTTTTCTTCCTTGTGTTTGACGTAGGTTATGTAAAAATGACGCTGCTCTGTACCCAAATAGAATTGAACTTATTTAGTATCTCAAGAAGGCTTGATAGACGAAACGAAATTACACTTTTAGTGTTTATTCATATTGAATATTATTATTTCTACACACAGAGGGTAAGGAGTGTGCCTGCATCGGGGATTGTTGTACAACTGGAAAGTGTTGCAATGATGGTACATGCAGCTGCAGCTGTGGAACATCATGCACAAGTGAGTTGTCGATCATTTTTATTTGTATACAACTTGCATTTAAATATATATTTTACATGTTTATATTGTATCTTAGGAATTTAGAACGTGAATTTTGACTTTCCATAGGCCTCCTGGGGAACTTGTCGAGCTCTTCAAAATATTCAAATTATTTTTTTATTTTCAACAATCACAAATAACTATTTCTCGAGTCAATCCCAAAAGAGGTTAATGTCTAAAAACGAATAAATCCGATTTCTGTTTATTATAATGCCATTTCGTCTACAACCACTCCGTCTAATTACATTTTTGTCTAGTTGCACATTTGTCTATTTACCATTTTGTCTAATGTCTATTTCTTCTTTACGTCAACTTAATTGATCTCAAACACTTACGCAATTGCTGTAAAGTGATAATAAAACATTTCGTTTGGGAATTAGACAGAAAAGCTATACACTTTTTCTAATGGACGTATTGGCACATCGACGAAGTGACAATGAAATAATTATACAAGGGAAATTAGGCCAAATTGTTAGTAGACCTAAGGGGTTTAGACTCATGTGTTATTGGACCATCAGGGAATTGGACCAACTGTTACTATATGCCAAGGAGATAAAAACCACTTTCATTAAACTTATTTTGGAGTCTTAATTGACACAAATTATATATCCACAAGAAGAACATAGCAGGGACACGAGAAATTTATTGTGCGAGTATTTCAAAAGTTATAATTGTAGTCTGTGACCCCCCCCCCACACACACAACACATACACACACATACAACACCTCAGGCGGTCAACGCAATGGTCGTTCCAGATTTCTCGGGAAAAAAGGTATATTTTAGGGGCTCAATAGGTAGGGGGATCCCGAAAATCATTGAATTAGGGGTCTTACAGCATTTTCCCCGACCTATTTCAAATTTAGGGGTAGATATTTTCAATTCTTTGAAGAAATCCATAAAGGGTCCCGCAATACTGTCCAAAAACCAGTGAAAAGAGACATACAAGAAATAATGTGAAAAGAATCGCAAATTTATTTTAAACCTTTTTTTAATGCTTTGTTCCATTTATTCATGTAGATTCTGCATGCAAGTGTGGGGATAAATGCGCATGCCCTCCGGGAAGCTGCAAATGCTAGACGTTAGCGAAGTTCCTCTATCTACTTGGAGATTAAAAGTAAGTTGTTGTTTGTTGTTTTTTTTGTTACTTAATTAATTTCATTGGAACATTCTCCTCAGGCCAGAGGCTGTAATGTGTACATCTTCACATTGACACTTCTATGCGGTGTAAGCCTACTGTGCGATTCCAAACAGTTTTGTTTGCAAAAAAAAAAAAAAAAAAAAAAAAAAAAAAAAGTTGATATGGAGAAGATGGAGAAGAAAGAAAGGAAGAAAAATATATATATATATATCAAGCTATTTTTTGTGATTATAAAGTCTGCCATTTTAGAAATAGAATTTAATAATTTCTGTAATGATGTAGATGTTTTATGTGTGTGGAAACATGTGTAGTCGATATATCTAACAATAAATGTTTATGATTGTTTTATTAAACTGACAAAGGTAATATTGAAAACGAAATTAATTTACTTTTAATAAAGATGTCTACATTAAGATATCAAAAGTCATTATCAGGAACTATTATATGCATGTGCAACTTTTTTTTTTTTTTTTTATTTTACAGAATGAACCTTCATTTGTAATAATGCGTTTACAGTCATTTGAGAATGGAACGCATTGTATTAATCACTTTTTAAATTAAGATTTTAGTTCCAATCATTCACACATATTTTTCTTTTTATATCTTTCTATCCTACAGAGTGGATAACGATGTTTGTCAGCTCTTCAATCAATATACCGCGAGCAGCCGTGCTGTTGTACATTAATTGATATGATGTCAAATGTTTTTGTAACATAGTGTATAAAGCTTAATTTAATTTTCATATTATTTGTAGATAAAATTAAACAACAAGAACTTTTATTAAATTTCTTACTTTGAAGAGTGAATTCCAACAGATAGGACCAAAAACTATTTGAATTATTTCCAATTTTACCCGATTCTGAGCTTATTTTAACTTGCCATAGTAATTTAGAGTGACGAAATTGCGTAACCAAATTAAGTAGTCATATAATTACCTGTATGTAGTGTTTATTGTTTTTTTTTATTTTTTATTTCGCATATTTATATTTTACACAAGAAAAATATACTGAATTAAACTTTTAAAAAGAGTAATATATTGTAACTTATACAAGGAGAGATGTTTTATATTGTTTTGCTTTTTTACATTTTTAAGGTACAATTCTGTTTTTTGGGAGGGTTCAGGATAGCAACCAGCACTTCTGTTATTATCCGACTCCTTTTACCATCTAATGTGATTATGGCTATTTGAAATATATTGTAACTGTATTCATGCTGCATGTTGTTGGTTAATAAATAGAATAAATCAACTCAGATTATATGGATGAAATTGTAATCTATGAGCTCAGTGTGATGGAGAGTAGATACGTTGAAAAATCATGATATTTGAGTGATAGCAAATGACAGAAATATTATTGCGAGAGAGAGAGAGAGAGAGAGAGAGAGAGGGGGGGGGGGGGGGGGGGGAGAAAGAGAAAATGTAAATGGTTTGAGGGGAGTGGTAAAAACATATAGAGATTGAAAGAAAAAAGACAGAGTGATAGCTAATGCGGTGCTCTCAACGTTGTGACTATGTTAATCAGAAACAGAGAAAAACAGAGAGAGAGAGATTGAAATGTGTGAGGGAGACAGTATATGTAAAAGAGAGAGAGAGAGAGAGATATAAAACGGAAGGGGGGGGGGGGAGAGTAAAGAGAGATAACTTGAAAAAAGTGAGGAAAGATGTTAACAAAATAGAGGGTGAGAGAGTGAGAGAGAGAGAGAGAAAGAGAGAGAGAAAGAGAGAGAGAATGAAATATTTTGAAGGGATAAGATTGAGGGAAGATCTGTAAACAACGACTGATGAGTTGAGAGAGGGAGAGGGAGAGAGAAGAGAGAGAGAAGATTGGAGTGAGAGAGTAGAGCAGTATTAAATTTTGAGAAGATAGAGAAGGTCGTGATCGCGTAAGCTCAGAGAGAAAAGATGGAGAAAGGAAATATGCAATGGGGGGTGGGGGTTAAAAAGTTGTGAAAGAAGGGAGGTTAGGTATTTTTGATTTAATTATATTGCAGTTTAGAACACCGAGATATCACATTATTTTGTTATTTCATGACTTTGATGTTATCATAGATTATGTTTATGACGTAATTTTTAATTTAGTAATTGAAATCTATACGACATTATCTTTTTCGTAATGCTTATTCTTCCTATGTTTGCTGTATAATAGATAAACCTGAGACTTTTGTGTTCAAGGCAGTATTTCTCCGTAACAATCATTGTATCAAATTATAGAGCTACTCATGATATTCATTATCTTTGCCGAAGTTCGTGTGAAAAAAGCATCAAGAGTGCGAGCTTGGCGAGTGTGTCAACGCAGAACTACGCATCGTGTCTTTGTTTACCAGGAATCCTGTATCTCGGTTTGTTAACAAACAAATCCACTAGCAACGTAGCATTGGGCGTATAGACGTGCTATGGTATGTCAGGTAAATGCTACACCTTCATGTTTCTAAGGTAAGAATTCATAAATTGTCTTTAATAATGATTTAAAAATATACAACTATCAATAGTGAAATAATACATAGTACAATAATAAAATTTGTGTGAATAAATAACGTTATTAGCAATGTTTTCGGTATAGTATAATCTTAATGAACCTTAGAAAGAAGAGAATGAATGAACTGAATTTATGTTGTTGAATGTGGTATTTTGTAGAAATTACAATTGAAATGAACAAATATCGATAGACTCAATAGATATAAAACATTGGCATACTGTATAATTTATAGTTAATACATTGTATTCATAATGATGCATCACTGTCATAATAATCATGATAAAGGTAAATCAGGATTATTTAATGAATAATAAGGTTTCATGCGACAATATGTTGAAATATAATAGTAAACCTGTTATTGGATGGACAGAAAATTAATTCTGAAAACCAATATCGAATCTTATACTTTTTTTTTCATTATTTATTTTTGTGTGTATCTCAAATGACATCTTGACTTCTGATGTGTACAACGCATTACATCTTTTAGCTATATTCTGTTGCATTTTATCAGGTTTATATTTCTTGCTGTCCTCTTTGTATTTCTACTAACTTATTTTGGAAAGACACCCGTGGAATCCAAATTTCTACCCGTTTACCAAAACCCGAATAAAATTTTGATCTTGAGGCTTACGAGAGTCCTTAGCAGACAACAATCGTGTCTTTTTGACATGAATTATACTATGAATGAAACACACAGGGTCACACTTGTCGTGTGCAAATTCGCTATTGAATATGCATTTTTCACACGGAGGTTTTGATTTCAATTACACAACCAGTATGCATAATGCATAAGGAACGCCCCTTAGATCGGACATGTATAACATCTGTTGCAAAATTACTACATATATACATTGTGATTTTGCACACGAGCTTTTCTGATTTCAAAAAGATATAAAGCGTGCATTTTCAGATATGTTCATTGAGCTGGTAAGATAAGAACCAAACGACAGAGTCACATAATTTTTCTTCTATCTTGAACCACGCTTGGCTCAAAATCTGTCAAACATGGCTATATGACAAGTGCATCTGTTGTGTAACGTAAGTAGTAACTTGTCATGTGTGATTCTCGTTTAATAGGCCATATTATTATTATTGTTATTCTTAATTGTGTGTAGGCCTATCTATTTAACGTAGGCCTATATCGTTTTAGTCATCAGGATTTTGTGACTTAAGTTCAATATCTGACATGTAAGCAGTGTTGTAATTGTCTGCATCAGGAAAGGAATGGGTTTAAAAAGGTATACTTAGATTTTAATAAGGGTAATGATACCTTTTAATGCCTAAATTTATCCGTCTGTTTACTTATTCATGATATGCTAATGAAGACCACGCCCTCAATCATTTTCCCAATTACGCTACAAGGCCGTGTGAAAATACTAAGTGCATGTGGTATCTCACTTCGCGGAAACTTCTTTGAATCTACTTTGAGACTGATTTGGGACTATATACTTTTAGACGGTTTTGAAACTACTTGGAGACGATTTTGAAACTTGTCACAGAGACGTCACGGAGACGTCTTCTCAGACCCCGATAAGTTTCATGAGTCGCGGAAACTACTTTGAGACGGTTCTTTGAAACTGGTTCGAGACAAAATTGAGAAAATTGTCGCGGAGACGTCTCTGCGAAGTAAGATACCACCCTTAGCTACAAACATGACAGATAAGTGTCGTCTGCGTGTTTGCAAACTCCAATAATAGTGTAATGAATCTGACAAAATAATGGTATGAAAGTTTGTTTTTTTTTAATCATGGAAATGTAATTCTCTTCTTCTGGGCCAATACTAAGCTCTGTTGTCACGTAATAAATCTTTCTGTTTTGTTTTGCCTAGGATCTATTTCTAATAATATTTTAGCTTATAGTTATTTCGTAATACGGCATGATAGACTGAATTATGTACTTTAAATATTTTAAATCATTTGAATATGTATCCTCATTTGATACAGGTGGTGCTGTGTGTGCCTGCGAGGGACAGGCTTGTTGTGAAACTGGAAAGTGCTGCAATAATGATGCCTGCAACTGTGGAAAATCATGCACAAGTAAGTTTGTTGAAATTCTCTGTTGTGTTCAACTTACAATTTGATTTATGGCCTACATGATTATTTCCTCAACCAACTCTATACATTTTGGTATAATTACTACTCTATATATCATACTTGTCTAATTCCATTTCGTCTCGTGTCCATTTGGTCTAACGGTCCACATGGTTTAAGACAACTTTTTAATAGTCAATTCCTATAACAAACCGGTCATATACAAATTCATTTGGAATTAGACGAAAATGCTATTAGACACTTTGGGTATTAGATGATAAAGTGGATATTTAGACCAAATTTAGACCAGATGGAATTAGCCCATGTGTTATTCGAAAATCAGGTAACTGGACCAACTGCTGTTAGACCAAGTGGATATAAACCACTTTCCTTGGGAGACTGAATTTGTACAAATGCCAAAAAGCACAATCCAGCCTTAGTAGGTAGATACAAAAAAATTATGTGAGGATTTAAAAAGATAGTAAAGTATGAGACATACAACCAATGAATGTAATGATTCTAAAGTGATTTTAAATCATACTCTCTTTATTTTATTTCTGTAGATACTGCATGCAGTACGTGCAAATGTGGAGACAAATGTGCCTGCTCTGAAGGAAAGTGCGAAGGAAACTGCTAGACGTTAGCAAGGTTCTTTATCTACTGGCGAGATAAAAAAGTAAGAGTTAAAAAAAAAAAAAAACTTATTCGTTAATTTATTTTCGACACATGGGCTGGAACAACCCATCTTGTAACATACTTTTGCGGCTCCAAGGTTGGTGGGGGGGGGGGGGGGGATGGGGGAGAGGGCTAACTTGGAAAAATTATCAGATTTTCGTAAACATACGTTTTAATATAATATCTATCAAACTTTTTAAAAGATATGTCTTTCTATGATCATAAAGTCAGTGCCATTTTAGAAATAGTAATTTAGCAGTCTCTTAAAACAAACAAAAACACTTGATTATGTACAGTTTGTATATGTGGAAAAGTGTAAAGTTTGTATGTTAAGCTATTTGAAAATAAATGTTTTTAAAAATCTTTTTACGTAACCAACAATTGATAATACTGAAGACGAAATTAATTGATTTTGAAGACGTCTCCACTGAAATGTCAAAGGTTATCAAGAAATATTTGCATATTCTTGGCATTGAAGCTTCATTCTTTCTTATGCTTTTACACTACTTTGAGAATGGAACACATTGTATAAACTTGAGGTTTTAGTTAAAATAATTAAAACATGTTTTCCCCCCTTTTTTTTTCTTTGTCTTGCAGAATGCATACGAGGACGGATGTTTGTCAACTCTTCTATTCATATAGCAGCTGCGAACAGATGTGATGTTATCGATCTGATGTCAAATATTATTGTAACATAGTGTATATAAAAATTATTTAATTTCATATCATTTAGTTACAAAAAAACCCCGAAAAAATAATATATATATATTTAGCAAAACACAACATGAACTTTTGTTTTTTGAATTTCTTACTTTAAAGTGCAAAGGGCCAAAGGTAGGACCTAAACCTCTTTAAATTCTGTCCAATTAGATACTGTCCAGTCTTGATATGTTTTTAATGTATTTTTTCCTGACATTGCTTTAAATGGCCACGTTTGAAGTGGCGAACTCATGTAATAAGATTAAGTAGCCACATTTAACATGCATGCATTGTTTATTCTTTGTTCCTATTATTTATATGCATATGGAAATTGCACGAGAAATGCATTGAAAATTTAAAAATTTCAAAGAGTAAAAGTTTGTAAGTTATTGGAGAACAACATGGAAAGCAATGTAACATTGTTTTGTTGTTGTATATTTCTAAAATATGCATCACATTTTGTGACAAAATTACTGATTTAAAAAAAATCTTTTGAATGATCAACTGATCAAACTTATTGATTTTTTTTTTTTTAAATACTTTTTCTCAAAAAAATACAACAACACAAAAGAGTAAGATTTATAATTTTGTTGTTGTAAGTGGTCAGGCTAGCGACTAGCACTTTTGCTATGATCTGACTCCTTTTACCTGCTAATGTCATTATTCCTCTATAAAATATATTTTACTGTATTTTATGTTGTTGTTTGGTAATAAATATTTCAAATGAAATAAAAACAAAAACAAATTTATATGGGTGAGAAGTTAAGCTGTGAGCTCAGAGAGACGGAGAGTAGATGAGTTTGAGAATACCATTAAGTGATACACTGGCGGATCCAGGATTTCAGGATAGGGAGAGCCAGGCCCGATAGGGGGGTGGGGGCGCCACCGAAATTTTCCGATTTTAACATGTTCAGTCGATAAGTGGTTTTAAAACGCAGGGGACACGCGTCCCCTGCAGTGCGCCCCCGCCTGGATCCGCCACTGGGTGATAGCAAATTACAGAAATATTATTGAGAGTGATATTAAGAGTGAGAGGAGATAGAGAGAGAGAGAGGGAGAGAGAGAGAGAGAGAGAGGTTACGAATGTGCAAAGGATAGAGGAGAGTGATAGGTAAATAGGGAGAGAGGGACAGAGAGATTGAAAGCGTGGAGAGAGAGGCAAACAAAGATAGAGAGAGAGAAAACAAAATTGAAAAGCTGTGAGGGATAAAGAAGAAGGGTGATCGGTAAACAGAGAGAGAGAGAGAGAGATTTAAAAAGTTGAGCGGGAGAGCGGAAGATAGAGAGAGAGGGGGTTGAAAATGTAAAAGGGAGAGAAAAGGAGGGTAGAGGTAAACAGAGAGGAAAAAAAAAGAGAGATTTAAATAGTTGAGCGGGAGAGAGGTCAATAAAGAAAGAGGGGGTTGAAAATGTAAAAGGGAGAAAAGAGAAGGGGAGAGGTAAAGAGAGAGAGAGAGAGAGAGAGAGAGAGATTTAAATAGTTGAGCGGGAGAGAGGTAAACAGAGAGAGAGAGGGGGATTGAAAATGTAAAAGGGAGAGAGAAGGAGGGGAGAGGTAAACAGAGAGAAAGATGAAGAGAGAGAAAGGGAGATAGAGAAGGGGAGAGATTGAAAAAGGTGCAGAGAAGGAGGGTTAGGATGAGAGAGATATTAATATCAACGTTTTTGGTTTTCAAGTGAATCGATCCAATGCCAAGCAAACACAGGCTTATAGATTTGGGGCCCCGCTTTGGCCCCCTTATATTTCGTAATGGCAAAAAATTGGGGGAAATTGGGAAAAAGAAGTTGAGTCGCCCCGTCCCGGGCGCGCCCCTTCATGAACAATAGGCATAAATAAGGCCACATCAATGTAATTCTTCAATCAATTAAATAAATGATAAAATGTTCATTTATTTTTTAACATCTACTAAGATGTATTTTGTGGTTTATCAACAATAAAAAAAAGCTAAAGAAGAAGAACTAGAAAAAGAGAGAGAGAGAGAGAGAGAAAAAAAAAACTTTACAGATTCCCCAACAACAAACAAACAAACAAACAAAAAAGTTCGAGCAAATGCATTTCATATTTTAATTTTTGAAAATGTACAAGATGATTCAACATTCGGGTATTTTGAGGCATTGATAAATCCGAGACACTGTTTTCAACTATTTATTTTAACAATACGTCTACCGTATGTTAGTTAAAGTGGATGTAAAAAAGGATATTCCATAGGAATAGTTAAATTTAAAATAATCAATCAACCACCAATATTCATTTCACAGTTCTTATCAACAGACAATGGGTTTGCATGTTGCGCTAGGCACGTTATTTATTTACTCGACACGCTCGAGTTACACCATCTACTCTCTAAATGTAAACAAGTGAATTTCCACTCGTTTAAGGAGTGAAAGGTGGACAAGATTTTTTCCGATTGGAAAACCACTCTGAGAGGAGTGAAAGTTGTTATTTGGATAACAAGTTTCTACTGATTTATTCACTTCCACACACTCATTTTAGATTGAAATTTTACCACTTGAAAACGTGTTGTCCACAGTTTCACTCCCTTCACTAATTTTTCCACTCTTTCCACTCCTTAGAGAGTATCCTCTTGTTGATCGGATATCGGATAGTTCGGAGAGATCGGATAGTCATAATTTTTTACCATTATGACCGAAAAGAAAGTTTCCTGACAAAACCCTTTTTTGCAGGTAGGTTTATCATGAGTAAAGGAATACACTACATATCATGACTAATTATATTACCTAATTTACCATAAAAGTACTATATTTTAGAAAACTCATTTCAGCTTCAGAATAATGGTTACAACATTTTCATCGTCAAACTTAAATACAGTATTTATAACTGCCCAAAACTATACCAGGCAATGATTTTATTCATTTGATATCCCATTCACTGTAAAACACGTTTAAAATACTCTAAAACATTAAAATGTAGTTTCAAGCCCATACTATAACAACGTTTTTTCTCTCATAATTTGACCAAAAGTAGATTAAATTTAAAAACAACCTTTGTTAGGGTGCCCGGCTTAAAGGAGAATTGTCCCTTTGTAGATAGTTGGCTTACTGTGGATGACAGAAAAATCAAATAAGCACATTAGTGAAGATTTGTGAAAATTGGATAAATGATAAGAAAGTTAAGAGTTTTTGATATTGAGATCTCTAATAACATAGGAATCTCCCCATTGGCAACGCGGTCACCATTTGTGATGTCACAAAGGGAGAACTCCCCATTATGGTGCGCGGCAAAAACTATTCAAAATGTCTTTTATTTTCATTCCAACGATAGAACAGCTTTTTCTTCATGATTATTATGACTTTCATATATTTTAACAAGTCATCCCATAAAAGTTTTTTTATTCTCCCTTTAGAATCAAGAAAAAGAGGATTTTAGTACATGTGTACAATAGATATGGAAAGATCTCCCTGCATTAATCACACATCATGGTCGCGTTGCCAAATTGGAGGATCTCCATATCATAAGTGATCTCAAAATCTAAAAATTCATATCTCTCTTATTCATTGCCTGATTTTCTGAAACTTCTCCCAATAGGTTTTGGGATTTGTCTCCATTCACTGAAGCTAAATTCTCTGAGGGAATAATTTCCTTGAAGCAAAGTTCTTGAATATTTAAAACAACGTTATGCAATGTAATGAAACATAGATTAAGTAACATTACAGACTATCACAAGAAGGTCATAAATGTCACCCCATATAATTTAGAAAAAGACGAACATTGAAAAGACGCCCGAGGACATTTAGACTGTGTATTTAAGATGTTAAAAAAAATCTTTTTTGAGTGTCAATGTTCATGGGAAGTATCTCAAAAGCCGATTTATGAGGGATTTTAATAATACATGCTTGAAGGTGCTTCTCATGCATATTCAGTCTTTTGGCCGAAGTTGACGTGTGAAAAAGATCAAAAGAGTGAGGGTGCGAAGTGTGCAAACGCGAACGTACCCATCGTAGTCTTTGTTTACCAGACATCCTTGATCCGGTTTGTTAACAAACGAATCCATAGAAACGTACATGATGCGTATAGTGCCTATGGTATGTCAGTAATATTACACCTTCATGTGAAGGGGTAAGAATTCAAATAATTATCATTAATAATGATAAAAATTAACAATATATATAGTAAAATAATAACATAATACAATAATAAAATGTGGGATTATAATAACAGTCATAACAATTTTGGTGATAATAAATGAACCTTGGAGGAAAGAAGAAAGAATGAACTGAATTTATGTTGTATGAATTGTGTATATTGTAAGAAATTACATTGATGAACAAATATTGATAGACCTCAATAGATAATAAAACATGGCATACTGTATAATTGTATAGTAATACTATTGCAGTAAATGATGATCGCCATATTAATCATGATAAAAGAATCAGGATTATTATAATGATAATAATACATTATCATGCTGAAAATAAAGTAAACCTATTTATGATGACAGAAAATTAATTTCTGAACAATATCGGAATCTTTTTTTGTATCAAATAACATCTTTGAACTTCTACCAATTATTACCACTTCTTTGGCTATATTTCTGTTGCATTTTATAGGTTTACTTATTTCTTGCTATCTAGTACTCTTGCATTTTCTACTTAATTTTGTGGAAATACCTTTGGAATCCAATTTCTATCCCGTTTACAAGACCGAAATAAAATGTCTTGTATCTGTAGGCTTAACGAGAGTCGTTAGCAGACAACAATGCTTTTTGACATAGTATAACTATGAATGAAACGACAGGTCAACTTGTCGTTTGCAAATTCCTTTGAATATGCATTTTCGCACACGAGGTTTTGATTTCAATGACACAACCACGTATGCATAATGCATAAGGAAGCTCCTTAGATCGGACATGTAAACATTCTGTGTGCAAAATTTACTACGAATACAATGTTGATTTTTTGCACACGGA
>CALNVZ010003433.1:37955838-38010330 GCA_940671915.1 Paracentrotus lividus
TGAAAATGTAACTCTCTTCTTCTTGGGCAATACTAAGCCCTGTTGTCACTTAATATATATCTTTCTGTTTTGCTTTGCCTATGATCTATTTCTAATAATATTTTAGCTTATAGTTGTTTTGTAATACGGCATGATAGACGAAATTATGTACTTTTAATATTTTAAATCGTTTGAATTATGTATCCTTATTTTCTTCATACAGGTGGTTCCGTGTGTGCCTGCGAGGGACAGGCTTGTTGTGAAACTGGAAAGTGCTGCAATAATGATGCCTGCAACTGTGGAAAATCATGCACAAGTGAGTTTGTCGATTATTTTTTATTGTGTTCAACTTGCATTTTGATTTAGGGCCTACATGGCAATTTCCTCCTGTGTTTTATTTTAACCACCTTATAGTTGGACTGAACTTAAGAATTCATCTTCTTAGGGATATAGCAAATTAAGAAATAAAGAATAAAAAAAACAAAAACAAAAACACAAAATAAAAAGAAGAAAAGGAGGAACCCCCCCCCCCTCCCTAACCTACACTATCGTAAGAAAAAGTTTGCTAGTGATGTGCTTATTTTCCCCCCTGAAATTTAGGTCCACCTCCTGAATAAGATGAGGACCCCCCCCCCTATATGTCCAAAACGAAATGCATGCATAGACGCACTGTAGATATGCCATATGATGTATAGTATTTATTAAATATAGTACATGTGCATGAAACGTGGTTTAATTCATTTGATTTTCGTCAGCAACCAACTGTATACATTTTGGTATAATTACTACTCTATATATCATACTTGTCTAATTCCATTTCGTCTCATGTCCATTTGGTCTAACGGTCCACATGGTTTAAGACCACTTTTTAATAGTCAATTCCTGTAACAAACTGGTCATATACCAATTCATTTGGAATTAGACGAAAATGGTATTAGACACTTTGGGTATAAGATGATAAAGTGGATATTTAGACCAAATTTAGACCACATGGAATTAGCCAATGTGGTACTCGAGAATCAGATAACTGGACCAACTGTTGTTAGACCAAGTGACTGAATTTGTACAAATGCCAAAAAGCACAATCCAGCCTTAGTAGGTAGATTAAAAAAAAATTATGTGAGGATTTAAAAAGATAGTGAAGTATGAGACATACAACCAATGAATGTAATGATTCTAAAGTGATTTTAAATTATACTCTCTTTATTTTATTTCTGTAGATACTGCATGCAGTACGTGCAAATGTGGAGACAAATGTGCCTGCTCTGAAGGAAAGTGCGAAGGAAAGTGCTAGACGTTAGCAAGGTTCTTTATCTACTGGCGAGATAAAAAAGTAAGAGTTAAAAAAAAAAAAAAATTTAAATAAATAAATAAATCATTCGTTAATTTATTTTCGACACATGGGCTGGAACAACCCATCTTGTAACATACTGTGGCTGATCCTGGGTTTCATGAAAGAGAAGGGTTGGAGGGGGGGGGGGCAAAATTGGAATCATTATCCAGATTTTGGTAAATAGACATTTTAACGTAATGTCTATCAAGCTTTTAAAATATATGTTTCTGATCATCATGTAAATGCCATTTTAGAAATAGACATTAAATAGTCTCTTGAAACAAACAAAAAACTTGATTATGTAAATTTTGTATATGTGGAAAAGTGTAAAATTTATATGTTAAGCTAATTGAAAATAAATGTTTTTAAATCTTTTTACGTAACCAACAATTGATAATACTGAAGACGAAATCAATTGATTTTTAAGATGTCTCCATTGAAATGTTAAAGGTTATCAGGAAATATTTGCATATTCTTGGCAATGAAGCTTTATTCTTTCTTATTCATTATGCTTTTACAGCTTCTTTGAGCAATGGAACACCATTGTATAGACTTGAGGTTAGTTGAAATAATTGACCAACATTTTTTCCCTTTTTTTTTTCTTTGTCTACGAGAATGCATTCAAGGAAAGGATGTTTATCACTCTCTTCATAATGATATACCATGATACCAGCTGCGACAGATGTGATGTATCCGATCTTATGTCAAATATTATTGTAACATTAGTGTATATAAGATTATTTAATTTCATATCATTCTAAAAAAAACCCGAAAAAATAATATATAATGTATGAATATTTAAAAAAAAAAAACACAACACGAACTTTTTGTTTTTTTAATTGCTTACTTTAAAATGCATAAGGGCCAAAGAGTAGGACCTAAACCTCTTAATTCTTAGTCCAATTAGATACGTCCAGTTTGATATGTTTTTAATGTATTTTTTCCTGTTAACATTTCTTTAAATGGCCACGTTTAAGATGGCAAACTCATGTAAAGAGAATAAGTACCCACATTTAACATGCATGCTTGTTATTCTTTGTTCCTATTATTAGTATGCATATGGAAATTGCACTAGAAATCATTGAAAATTTAAAAATTTCAAAGAGTAAAGTTTGTAAGTTATTGGGAGACAACATGGAAAACAATGCACAATTGTTTGTTGTTGTATATTTTCTATAATATGCATCACATTTGCGAACAAAATTACTGATTTAAAAAAAAATCTTATGAATGACAACTGATTCAACTATTGATTTTTTTATTTTATTTTTTACCTTTTTAAAACAAAGATACAACAACACAAAGACGTAAGAATTTCATAATTTTGTTGTTAAGTGGGTCAGGCTAGCGTACTAGGCATTTTTCTATGATCTGACTCCTTTACCTGCTAATAGTCTTATTCCTCTATAAAAATTATTTTACTATGTATTTATGTTGTTTGTTGGGGTAATAAATATTATCAAATGAAAATAAACAAAAAACTAACATACTAATGGGTGAGAAAATTAAGCTGTGAGCTCAGAGAGACGGAGAGTAGCATGGTTTGAGAATACCAATTAAGTTGATACACATAGGCGAGATCCAGGATTTCGGATAGGGAGAGCCTGCCCGATAGGGGGGGGGGGGGGGCCGCCGCCGGCGAAAATTTTCCGATTTATAACATGTCAGATCAATGAGTGGTTTTAAAAACGCGCGTCCCCGCGCCCCGCCTGGATCCGCCACTGGGTGATATTCAAAGACAGAATATTTCGGTTGAGTGAAGATTAAGAGTGAGAGTGAGAGAGAGAAAGAGAAAGAGAGAGACGAGAGAAGGAGAGGAAGACGAGGGGGGGGGAGGGGGGTTACAAAGGTGCAAAGGATAGAGGAGAGTGATAGGTAAATAGGGAGAGAGAGACAGAGAGAGATTGAAAGCGTGAAGAGAGAGCCAAACAAAGATAGAGAGAGAGAAAACAAAATTGAAAAGCTGTGAGGGATAAAGAAGAAGGGTGATCGGTAAACAGAGAGAGAGAGATTTAAAAAGTTGAGCGGGAGAGCGGTAAATAGAGAGAGAGGGGAAAAAAAGAAGAGATTTAAATAGTTGAGCGGGAGAGAGGTCAATAAAGAGAGAGGGGGTTGAAAATGTAAAAGGGAGAAAGGAGGAGGGGAGAGGTAAACAGAGAGAGAGAGAGAGAGAGAGATTTAAAAAGTTGAGCGGGAGAGAGGTAATTGAGAGAGGGGGGATTGAAAATGTAAAAGGGAGAGAGAAGGAGGGGAGAGGTAAACAGAGGGAAAGATGAAGAGAGAGAAAGGGAGATAGAGAAGTGGAGAGATTGAAAAAGGTGTAGAGAAGGAGGGTTAGGGTGAGCTGAGAGAGATTTAACATCAACGTTTTTGGTCTTCAAGAATCGATCCAATGCCAAGCAAACACAGGCTTATAGATTTTGCCCCCATTATATTTCGTAATGGCAAAAAATTGGGAGAAATTGGGAAAAAGAAGTTCCGTCGCCCCGCCCCGGGCGCGCCCCTTCATGAACAAAAGGCAAAAAAAAGGCCACATCAGTGTAATCCTTCAATAAATTAAATCAATGATAAAATGTTCATATGTTTTTTAACATCTACTATGTATTTTGTGGTTTATCAACAATAAAACAAGCTAAAGAAGAAGAAGAAAGAGAGAGAGAGAGAGAGAGAGAGAGAGAGAGAGAGAGAGAAAAAAAACTTTTACAGATTCCCAACAACAAACAAACAAACAACAAAGTTCGAGCAAATGCATTTCATATTTTAATTTTAAAAAATGTACAAGATGATTCAACATTCGGGTATTTTGAGGCATTGAGAAATCCGAGACACTGTTTTCAACTATTTATTTTAACTATACAACTATACGTCTACCGTATGTTAGTTAAAGTGGATGTAAAAAGGATATTCCATAGGAATAGTTAAATTAAAAATAATCAACCACCAATAGTCATTTCACAGTTCTTATCAACAGACAATGGGTTTGCATATTCCGCTAGGCACGTTATTTATTTACTCGACATGCTCGAGTTACACCATCTACTCTTTAAATATAAACAAGTGAATTTCCACTCGTTCAAGGAATGAAACGGAGGACAAGACCTTTTTTTAATGGAAAACCACTCTGAGAGGAGTGAAAGTTGTTATTTGGGTAACAAGTTTCTACTGATTTATTCATTTCCACACACTCATTTTAGATTGAAATTTTACCACTCGAAAACGTGTTGTCCACAGTTTCACTCCCTTCACTTATTTTTCCACTCTTTCCACTCCTTAGAGAGTACCCTCTTGTTGATCGGATATCGGATAGTTCGGAGAGATCCGTTAGTTATCATTTTTTTTCCATTGTGACTGAAATGAAAATTTCCTTTCAAACTCTTTTTTTTTGCAGGTAGGGTTGTCATGAGTAAAGGAATACACTACATATCATGACTACTTATATTACCTAATTTACCATAAAAGTACTATATTTTAGAAAACTCATTTCAGCTTCAGAATAATGGTTACAACATTTTCATCGTCAAACTTAAATACAGTATTTACAACTGCCCAAAACTATACAAGGCAATGATTTTTATTCATTTGAATATCCCATTCACTGTAAAAACACGTTTAAAATACTCTAAACAATTAAAATGTTGTTTCAGCCCATACTATAACAACGTTCTTCATAATTTAGCCAAAAGTAGATTAAATTTAAAACAACCTTTGTTAGGGTGCCCGGCTTAACAAAGTTCTTAAATATTAATACAACGTTATTACAATGCAATGAAACATAGATTGAGTGAACATTACAAACGATTCACAAGGAGGGTTAATAAAATGTCACCCTTATATAATTTTAGAAAAAGACCGAACATCGCAAAGAAGCCCGGAGACATTTAGACTGTGTATTCAAAATGTTTTTTAAGTTGTGTTAAGTTCTCCGTGTTTGCCTCCAACACTTAGGGCAATTTCGACAAGTAACTACGATTTCAATTGTCATGGAAACAGCGATTTGCTTATAAAACACTTAATTTGAGTATGCTATTCGAAAAATGTATATAAATTTATTTCATAGTTATGCGAATAGCTTGGTTTAAATACGATTAATTACTTCTCGACACGTTTAAATTGTAGGGCTATTAGTATGCATTAATCTTCCACAATAGATAAAGGAATAAATCTTATGGCTGCTTTGTAATCAAGTCGGTTTCCGTATTTATATTGTCCTATCAATCATGCACCACTATTGATTTACTTAAATGATATTATAAGTTGATGGAACATAATCCATGTCATAATTAATTATTATACTGTTGTGGAGAATTAACATAGCTACTATTTTGTTCACTACTTAGAGGTAAGTTTAATATTACGAGTGTTGAAAATCATGATACGAGAGCCGAATCATAAAATGGGGGCTTGTCCGGGAAATTACAACATCGCATTTACATACATGTATACAAAACTGTCAAAACCATTAGAAAATAAAAGGAAAGTGACCATTTTATATAGACAGATGGGCTTTAAAAACATAAAGTTTTCCCCAACACACATTGCCTTCTCGTGGTAAGTGAAATATTTGAACACTGTAGACTGGTAACATTCTTCTATCAGTAAAGAATTACCCAAGGGTTCAGGATGATTTGAACCACGAAGATACTCCACAAGTAAATATATTTCTTTCAACGTTCGAGTTGATCAGTATATCTAAGGATTTTCAGCTCTTAGTTCTTCACATGTTTTGCAGCATATCTGGACATAGCCGGGCATACCGCAAAATCTCTCAAACGACGCCACATCGCATAGAACACTATCAGCTAACTGACATTCAGAAACTGTAATGGAAGATATAATGATCAGTTTAGCTGTAAAAATTATGATTATTACATGGGGGTATTTAAATAGCTAAATATGTTATCATTACATCTCGGTATTATACTTGAATATTAAAATTGTATTATGGTTGTAAACGGATTCCTTCAGATTCTGCACCTTTTCAGTGATTAATAAAAAAAAATATATAAATAAATGAATTTAGAAAAGGAAAATCAGGGGAAATTGAACAACAAGCTTGCTCAGGAATAACACTCGGTCTCTCTTTGCCCAAATAACTTCTTTCAGATATGCAATTGTGTCATCTTTTGTCATCTTCTATGCAAGAAAAGACGCTCAATGAGGGGAAGTTAAGTACCTTGACCTTTGAATATCCTTCTCCTATTCCTCCCCCTCCTCCTCTTCGTCCTTTCACCCACCATTTTCTGCCATTTTCAGTTTACAGTTCATTGAAATATAATTCTCAACTGTAATTCGTTTATTGTAAACTATCCTGATTAATGCATCATTTAATTACTTTATGTTTTATGTTGTGATACCTGCCATCTTTCCAGAAAAGAAACGTGGACCTGGTAAATGCGGTCGTCACAACTCGTCGTAGGCTTCGGGGGACGTGCAATCAACGTAGCCTGCGTTGCATGCACAATGCACGCACAGGTCGTGGGTCAATTTCTGCGATTCCTGCGTACTTCCTGCACGTCGTACATTATGGTACAGGCAACGTGCCTGTGTGGTAGATACGCTGCACGAATTTTCTACGAAATCCATCGTAGGGAGTTGCACGTCGAAGGTACGGCGAGTTGTGACCGCTGCATTATATGTACACATGTATTATTTTATGATATTGAAGGCATGATTTAAAAAGAATGTCTTACCATCACATGCTTCCAGTTCACATTTCTTAGTACGAGGTGGTTCAAAACCAGCACACAGATAATCGTCATCTAGCGCCCCCACCGGTACCTCACAATCAACATCACGCGTCTTCACGCCAGGGCCGCACGTTACAGAACACTGAATAAAACATTTGGAGAGGAAAGAAAGAAAAAGGGAATGAAGAGAGAAAGAGAGAGAGAGAGAAAGAGAGAGAGAGAGAGAGAGAGAGAGAGAGAGAGAGAGAGAGAGAGAGAGGGAGAGAGGGAGAAAGAGAGAGAGAGGGAGATAGATATTAAAAAATGACGTCTTGTCGTTTTCAATCAAAGGACTGTCAACATATTTGCATGCGCATGTCATTTCAATGATATCGGGGGGGGGGGGGGGGGGCGGTGGCATTTATACACAATTTATTTTTAGTGTGATAACTTCAAGTACAAGTTGCACATTATTAACATGATTATTTTCAAAGTTGATGCGAAACATTTACAAGGAAATGATATAAACAATATAAAAAGATGCATTAATCAGTGTCGACAATATTTTCTGAAAAGCTGAGAGTGTATCAACCTCTTCAAAACAATTTGTTTTTCCATGAAAAAGGTCGTTAATAGCGAGTGAGACAAAAAAAAAAAAAAATAAATAAAAATTACAAATTAAAATAAAGCACTAGAAAATTGTCATTAAAAAAGACAAATTTATGAATCCAAACATAGTATACGTATTCTGAAAGAATAACTTCTTCTGCATCTTCTTATACTATTTTCGTGTGGTATGTGTTTACGCTTGGATGAACAAAGCGCTTTGAGCAGTTTAACTGGAAAAGCGCTATATAAATAGCCAGATATTATATTATTGTTTGCGAACATGTAAATTTTGAATTGTGCCAAATTCGGGGTAAAATAAAAAAATAAAATAAAATAAATAAATAAATAAAATAGCTAAAAAAAAACCAAAACAAAACAAAACAAAACAACTTAAACCTTTTTAGCGAAGAAGTTTTGAGCAAAATAATTTCTTAAGGGTGCAGTGACACATATCACCTAGCTTCATTGTAGAAATGAGATTGAATTATCAAGTAATGCATGAGTGAGCACACATCAAAGAGTAAATGATCACTTACAGACCTAAAAAGGCCATTCAATACTTTTGAAATGTGATTATTTTATCTTTGATGTTTGCTCACTCGTGCTTGACTCTACAGATCTATCTCATTTTCACAGAAAAACTCTCATAGAGCAGCAAACCACTTACCTCTGACCACGCCCCTTTTACCCATTTGCTTCCACACGGTTCTAACCCACAGGGTTCGGTATCGTGAGGTTGACTAGCCGGTCCACATGTCTCTGGGTCGGAGGGAGTCTGTTCGTCGTTTACAACCTTAAAAACGTGAAAACAAATATTGGGAAATTAATATTTTGTCAAAGTTTATCAATTTAAACTAAATGAATATGCAGAATAGTTTTCGAATTTGCTGTATTGATACACAAACCAACCCGTACCCCGATATCAAGGTTATTGGCATTACAAAAATAAATAAATAATAAATAAATGAATAATAATAATTAAAAAAAAGATAAATTGATATTTAAAAGTGATATACACGTATATAAAAAATCCGATGAATTTGATGTGGATATTTTCACCGGTAATACTATCCATGTGAAAACAATAAATCATTTTGATGTTTCACTTGTCCAAAATAACACCCATGACACAAAAACAATGAAAAACAAGAACATTCAACTACAACAACAAAAATAGCAATAAAAATCTTTGTATTGAGGCACCTTGAGGGGGAAAATGAACCGCATAAACTCTGTCACTCTAGTGAGACCTAATCCAAACCGACCACTAATTATCTTTGATAGGTACTATAGGTTTTCTTGGTCAAGTTCAAACTATTGACGTTCATTATGGCATTTCCTTCAATCAATTTCGTTCTAAATGTGATCGCGATTAAAAATCTGCAATCAAATTCGTTTATGAATAGCCGAAATCAAAAACTGTTCAAGGTTCAATCTAATTGCAAATTTCGCTGATCAATTTGATTTTATCAGCAGTCGTATTCTATAACGGTCGCTCAAATTCTTTCATTCATGCACATTTACAAAATTCATTGCATATAAACAATTTTGATTCACAAAAACGAAATTGAGAGAACATCAACGAAAATGAAAGGAAAAAAAAACACGAAATCGTTTGCTCTATAATAAGCGTCAATTTAAATGACCGACAGCTCCGCTATCGTTTAAATTAAATGAACATTAACGAATTCGGTTGCAAAGAGTTTACAACTATAGTAATACAATATTTTGGTCTGGCATCTGTTTGGCGTAGGTCTCGCCGGTGGGATCACACCGCTTATTACCTGGAAACATTGAACGTCTCTTGTCTTGTATGAACTACCGCCACACGTAGCACTACATTCACTCCACGATGTTACTTGCCATTCATAACTAGATTTTTAAAAAATAGTAAAAAGAAAGGTCCACTGTTTAAACACACAGGCCCATATTCTGCTATGAAGAATGAGTTTGTATGCGTCGCAAGTTCGTGCAAAACTATTGTGCGATTCTCTTGTCTGATGCAGACCGCACAATAGCTTGTACGAACTTGCGACGCATACAAACTCAGTCTTCATAGCAGAATATAGGCCTATGTGTTAGAGATAATCACTAACGTCATTACATAATATTAAAGGATAATTACATGTCAATGTTTGTTAAATTAAAGTATAAAACAGCATGAGAAGGATTTTCTAAAGGAATGGTTTTAAATGAAATTCAACTTTCTTATTTTTCCCCGCCAATCACTATCATGCTGCAATATTTGTTGCTTGCATTCATTGCCTATTTAAGGAAATATAAATCGACGCCATTATATTTGATAGCGGTTCATGATTGGTAAAGAACCTCCTAATTTGAAAGAAAAATTCTGAATTGTCTCGCATAAAACACTTATTAATGGAATGATATTGAAGATTTAAAAAAAGAATAAATTTCATTGCCATTACGTTGCACCGAATAACTTTGATGCAGGCTCGTGATTGGACAATACGGGATCGTCACGTGACAAAGCATAGCATTGCTATTGAGTGGCATGGCGCATAATTATCTACTGCGATACAAGCTCGTGACGTGACTGGTCAATCCGGGTAGTCATGTGACGCGGCCGTACGTACTTACTCGGCGCCGCGTGCAATAAACACGTGATTGGTAAAAACTGGATGGTCACGTGACATACCTCACTACCTGCTTATTGGTGGATTCGACTCACGTGACTATTACAGGTTCTGTTGGACAAGGCTCTTCGTTACATCGTACTCTCTCAGCCTTCGGGTCGTAGTTTCTTTGGCCGCATAACTTGTACTTCACCTTACGATTGTCTCTCAGTCTTGTGCATTGGAATCGATGATACGAATACCCTACAAAGAATAAAGAATACAAAGAATTTTAAAATAGGAACTGCATGATTATGATGTCAATGGTCTGAGACTGTGTGAATGTATATGATATACGGTAGAATTTACATCGGTTCTTTTTTGACAATACGTTTTAGACTTTTGTTAAAAAAAAAAAAAAAAAAAAATCTTGTGTATGAGGTCATTTATTCAACAAAATGTCTTCTGAAATTATTGGAAATATATCTATTCGGGTGGGGCAGCTAATAAAAACGTTTTTTTTTTTTTTTTTTTTTTTTTTTTTTGTAATCGATATTACAATGTATTAATCTTATACAATATTTTCTAACGATTTGTGAATTAAACGAAAATTACCATGATTACAAAGTCATAACGATGAAATAAAAATAGATTTATAATTTGAATCACCTCCTCCACAATCCTTGGTGCAGTCCGTCCATCCTATATCCTCCCACAAGTATTCATTGGATGGGGGTGGTTGGGGCTCTACCTCCACTTCTTCGATGGGGGTTAATACCTCGCCCTCAGCCCCTTCGCCCACAGGCACCTCCGGTACCTCGTTTCCAAAGTCTTCATACATCTCGATCTGGTAGCTCATAGGGCGGGTATCGCCTGATGCATAAGCCTTTGAAGATAAATCATTTAACACAAACCATTTTTATCATTATACACACCATATCGTATATTCCCCTCAATCCACAATTCAGATGGGGAAAAGGGGTGCGGAATCATGGTATATATGACCGACCCAGAGTGAAACGACAAACTCTTTTTTTTTTCTTTTCAGGGGAGCACCAAAACCAACACCCAAGCTCAGGCACTTTTTTTCTTCTAAATTCTGGGTTAGGGCCCCTTGATCCTTTCCTGATTACATAAGTATATACAGAATACTACTTTCAATCCAATTCAAGGGATATAAAAGTGTTTTTAATTGAAACGTTATCAGATGTGTAAGACATACATTTATTTCTATTCTATGTGTAATTTTGCTGAGATTTACACTTTCATCTTTTTGATTTGTTTACACTTTTTCAATCAGACTTTCTTTGCAAAGCTAATGTCGTTGTAAGTTTACTATCATGTATAACAGTTAAGGCGGGGAAAAAATGCAATCGTCAGGGACAGTCATTCGGATACTTTGGTTCAAATTTACAACAATCAGGCACCCTCATCAGCTGCTAAAAACACATTGCTTATAATGGTTGCCAATCGAAAATACTTCATCCCACCGATCGGCCATCTTAAGGTGACATCTCACTTTGCGGAGACGTCTCTGCGACTCGGACAACGGGAGACGTCTCCGATAAAAAATTTCCGTCGCGGAGACGTCTCGGAAACGTCTTTGCGACGGACAATTTTATCGGAGAAAAATATTTGATCTCGTTTGATTTTCCTGCGACTCCTGAGACCATGAGACGTCGCGGAAACTCAAGGAGGCGTATCTGAGACACCTCTGAGACGTCTCCGAGATGTCTCCGCAACAAGTCTCAAACATTGTCAAAAGCGTCTCTAATCCATCCCAAATTAATCTCAAACCCGTCCCAGGGCAAGTGAAATACCACCAATAGGCTAAAAATCAATTTGTGGATACGTCCTGTACAGTGCGTCCCAAACAGAACTATACACATTTCTAATGGCTATCAAATACAAAATATATGATTCCTGGGGGAATGGTTTTTATGTAGATAAAGCTCATATCCTCAACTATCATTATGACACAAAAATTCAGAAAATAACGCATTCTTCAGTGAGCAATGCCCACTTTTGTGAAGGACACAAAAAATAGCCTGCGCAGAAATTTGCTTTTCATTTATCACCTTTGTATGGCACGCCATTAGGGATTCAACTAATAATGAAAAAAAATCCACTAACACAGTAAAACATATACCGAAAGTCAAAAATAACCAATCAATATTATGCAAAAATGTATTTTTTTATCGTTTTGTTTTCATATCATTGATTTTTGCATTGACTTCAGTTTATTTTTGTCTTTGTTGGCCGATTTATTCCATTATTAGTTGAATCCCTAATGGCGTGCCATACAATGGTGATAAATGAATACCAAATTCCTGCGCATGCTAATTTTTGTGTCCTTCACAAAAGCGGGCATTGCTCACTGTAGAATGCGTTATTTTCGGAATTTTTTGTGTCATAATGATAGTTGAGGATATGAGCTATATCTAAATTTTTCCCCCAAGAACCATATATTTTGTTTTATTTGGTAGCCATTTTTAAAGTGTATAGTTATTTTTGGGACGCACTGTATACTGACCATGAGGTAAATAGTGGATGGAACGGGTCCTTTCATGAGCAATGTTTCTCCTTCCCCATTCACTGTGTATACAAACCGAACACCAGACTCGATGAACGCATGAGAAGGAGACTGCTGTTTACCCCGATTCAGGATGTATCTTCCACTCTCCTCGATCTTCAATGCTGAAAGAAAATGTATACACCATTCAAGAACCTCTGTTTTGAAAATGCAATTTCTAAACCATCTTATAAAAATCATTGCCTATCTAAACGCCTTTTAGAATTACTATAATATTCATTTTCAAATATTAGTATGAGTCTCTTCGACAATAACAAAAATTGATACTAGTAGAAAAAAAAGATAAATGGAAATTAAATCAATCTTGCATTTTTGATGTTGAAGTATCATGGAACTTTCCAAATAGGCAACTCATGACATTACAAGGAATATTAAAAGATAATAAGGATGTCTACTTCATATGAAATGTCATAAAATTGTGGTATATTCCATGATTGAAATATACCCCCACTGATAAATATAATTGGAAATCTTAATTCATTCAAATGTTTCTTACCCATGAAGTGGGATGACGCTGCAGTTTTGGTGATTTTCACGTCCCACATTCCGGGTGTTAGTGTCAGCAATTTTTGGTATTCTAGAAAAGGATAAGGAATAAACATGAAAAATGATACAAAATACTTTATTATTGCAAAATATTTATATAATATATAATACAATTCCATGTTCCCATTGCGATTATACTTGTAGTGACCTGCTTTTGAACATTTTGTTCATTGGTGTATTCCGTTATTTTCTGAAGGCATCGAATGCCAGATTATGGACCATGATAAAGAAACAATAAGTAGTATGCCTAGATCATAGGTGGCTTAAGGGGGTCTTCCCACGAGGCCGAGGGTCCACGAGTCCGAGGATTTTCACATGAGGCTGAGGGTCGACATGAACGAGGGTCCACGAGGCCGAGGGCCCATGAAATAAAATAAATGATTCAATTGCCACTTCAAATAATTGCATTTCCCCCCCTAATTCTCAATTAGTCTAATATCTATTATATAACACTACTTAGTCAATTCCCGGAACAAATTTGTAATAGATCAAATATTCATTTGGGAACTGGACGAAAATGCAATTAAACTATTATGGTTGATATGATTTAGACGAATTGGCAATTAGTCCAAGTGGTCATAAGACCGAATGAGAATAAAACCGATTATGTATTAGACCAAGTGGAAGTAATACCACATCGTTAGTATAGGTTTTCCCTGTCAATTTCAAACTCTTTGCAATCAAATTCGTTTACGTTCATTCAATTTAACCGATACCTCATGCAGCAGAGCTATCATTCAATTGACTAAACATTTAGATTTTTAATCACGATCACATTTCGAACGATAGTGCTTGTAAGAAATGTCAAATTGATCGGAGATAGTTTAAACTTGACCGGGAAAACCTAATTACAAAATTGAAGAATTGGACCAACTGCTGTTAGACCAAATGGAATAATTCTATTCAACTTACTCCTTGATTTAGGGGTCTCGTCTACCACGTCTGTCACGACTTGAATGCAAGTCTCATTTAGTCCATCACAAATTCCACAGTTGTCCCAGAATTTCGTCGATCCCATTTCGACGTCACATCCAATGCTCTGCATGTGAAAACAGATGATATAAAACATGATTAATAATTATAATAATATGCTTGATTTATATATCGTCTTACATAATACATGAATGATAAAGAATACGTCTCTATTAGCGCTATACAGACGTAAATTATCCTGGTCGTCGGATTTAGGCTTTCCCGCACACAATGCGTGCACATTCTCCACTCCCTGCATGCCCTGGGGAGCATTCAAGCCAGGCACCATTAAATAAGGTGTGCACATTGCTGATCAAACCACAACGACTTTTGCATCTTACCGGGTACCCATTTACACCTGGTTGATGAGAAGCATGTAGGGAAAAAAAAACTTGCCCAAGGACGTAAGTGCCGTACCAGGAATCGAACCCACGACCTTTGCTTTGTCAGTCAAGTAATACAATCATATGGAGTTATGACACAATGAAGAATGCATCACTCACAATGCAATATGATTTTTTTTTTTATCACATTAACTCGCAGACCTCTAAGAATAACAGTTCCATTGTATTGATGGTTTTGAATAAAGTGTTCCCTCCGTATCATTCTAAGTATCTGTATTATGTCATATTATATTGTATCATGTGTCATGTTTGATTTTTATACAGAAAATAAAACCATACCATACTATACCATACCATATACCATATATGGGGAAATATCTATATGTCTATGCACTATGAGGACGTATGTATGCGTATGTCTATAATTTGTATTCTTTTGATCTCTTTACGTGTGAAATCTTCCCTTTTCTCTCTTTTCTCTGTTTTTTCCTTTCTGTATTTAAATGAATAAAAAAAAAACTTGTATAATTTAAGGTCATAAAAATTATATAGATCCGTCTACCACCATTTGTTACTGACAACTTTTTCATTGGGCATGTTGGGGCCTGCAGTTTCACAAGCTTGCTTTAATGCAGGTTCTATCATATTTCTTTTGACTTATATTAATCTATGACTTTATTACTTGACTGATTGCATAATTATGTTACTTGTAAACTTTTCATTTGTTTTTAATCTTATATAATGCATTATTGTTGTTATTTTCTTGTTTGTGAAACAAATGTAAAATGAGATAGTCCATGGGCTAGGGTCGAAATGCTGCACCCCCCCTGCGACTCATGTTCATGGGTATCCTCATGTAGCTATGGGTCTGGTGAATCGGAAAATTGAGTTTAACAGAAAAAAAACTCATTCCCGAGGGACCCCCCATGAAGTTTTTTGACCACGCCCATTTTCCTCCCTGAAATGGTTTATATTAAGGGTATGTACAAGAAAACCATGTATAACTTTTCGAGATATCATTTTTATGGAGCAAGTGACCCCTCAAAATGTTGGTCTTGAATAGGGCTACAAGATTATATAAAGATTTTGCAATTTAATGTAACGTAAATGTCACGAGAGGTCAAAAGGTCACAGAAATTGACCTCTGGCAGAACGCTTTTTCGGTTAAAATAAGAATAACAAAGTTTCAATTACTGTCAACTAAATTTGATTAATATAAAGCCAAAGTTAATGTAATAGAGCTCAAGAGAATTTATTCCTCTTTAATTTGACGTATAACACATCTCATAACTATCACGCATGACCGCGCAGTGTTCATTTTTACAAAAACGTTACATGACCATTTTTACCAAAAAGTAGCCATTTTCTGTATATGTCTTCCTACTGTACGACGTGTGCTATGGTATATGTGAAAGCTACAAAGAAGTAAAGTTATTTTGATTTAGAAATTGTTAAGAACTTAATAAACAAGGTGCAATGATTCGTCAGGTCACTCTGATGGCACACATGACCGGCAATATGTAACATACATCTTAGCAACGGTTGCTATGTAACTTATTTTCCCTAGCAACAGGCTATTTAGATCATGTTATTTCGGAATAGATTTTAATTAACAGTTTCTGAGCATCAGAATAGTATTTCATTGGGCAGTTCACTGCACTATATAGTTTTGGCTAGTAACGGTTGCTAAGCAACACATTTTTAATATCAATTGGGCATAGCAACTCGATATCTTCTAACTGACTACAACAAAAAATTGAATCAAAGTTACATAACTGTGTTAATTTGACCTCCATGACTTTTGAAAATTATATCCATGTAACCATGGGTCTTGTAAATAAACACAAGCACAAGCTCATACACACCCACACACACCCACGCCCTCACACCCTCTCACACTCGCACACACCCTAAATAACACACCCACATACACACACACTCATATTTTATACGGTCCCCCATGACTTTTGAAAATTATGTTCGTGCAACCATTGGTCTGGTGAATTAACAAAATAACAAGCACATATACACACACACACTCACACCCTCTTACACTCAACTTTCACAAACAATCCCCCCCACACACACGCACACATAAACACACATATTTTATGACGTCACCCATATCCCCTTCCCCCTGTCTTGGCACGGAAAAATTTAAAGATTATTTTGTTTTGCTCGTGAGTTAGTGGTATTCAAACCAAGTTAGCCCAACCATCAGTGCTCTTGTGAACTACAGCATTAAGCGCCTTGTAAATGTTGACATTTTTTAAAAGCACTTTTGTCCGAAATGTGATCGCAATTAAAAATCTACCCGTTAAATCAATTAACTGATAGTTCCCTCCGTAAGGTGTCGTTAAAATTGAATGGGCATTAACAAATTCGATTGGAAAGAGTTTAAAATTTACCGGGAAACCTAAATTAAATTCCTTCCATTTCTAGGGATGGCATCACTTTGTCATCGTTGATTTCATACCCCTTTTCAAAGGAATGTCCTGGTTTGATTACAATCAGGGTTCTTTCACATTTGAGCGATCTGTCACTGTGCTATCTGCTAATGTTTTTTTATTATTATTTTTTATTTCTATTTGGTGAGCTCTCATAAATTGATGAAACCCGCTTAGAAATGCTTCCTATTGGCTAATGACAATTGTCATATCGACTTTACTATATTACAAAACTGTGAACAATCCTCAAACTGAATTTTCAAGTTCATTGCTTTGTGGTACTACCCTTTTCCATGTCCCCTTGGTCAATCTACGGGGCTTTTTGAAACCGACCCAGGGCTCCACCGCATCATCTGATCTTTAATCGTTTCTCCTGTTTCCCAAATATTCTCAGTCATAATTCAGTTACCCCTTTTCACATCTCTGCCTCCTTCCCTTTCCCAAACCTCTTGAAAAAAAAAAGAAAAAAGAAAGCAGTCACAGCAAACAAATTATTTTGAGACAACAAAATGACAATGCATTTTTTTACTGTGTTAACCCCAGATCTTGCAATGGGTGATCAAGATATTTGAAAATTATTTACATTTAAGTTATTAATTGGTCGGTAATTTGCATCGGGTATAGTTAAAGGGGAATTATCCCCTCCGAGAAATTTAGCTTCAGTGAATGGAGACAAACCCCCAAAACATATTGGGAAAGTGTCAGACAATCAGGCATGAATAAGAGAGATACGATTTTTAGATTTTTGAGATCACTTATGATGGAGATCCTCCAATTGGCAACGCGACCATGATGTGTGATGTAATGCAGGGAGATCTTTTCCCAATATCTTTGTACCATTGTACTAAAATCCTCTTTTTTTCTTGATTCTAAGGCGAATAAAGAATCTTTTATGGGATTGACTTTAAATATATGAAAGTCATAATACATCATGAAAGAAAGCTGTTTATCATTAGAATGAAAATAAGAGACATTTTGAATAGTTTTTGTGCACCATATGGGGAATTCTCCTTGTGACATACAATGGTGACCCGCGTTGCCAATGGGAGATTTCCTATATCATTAGAGATCCTCAATATTCAATACTCATAACTTTCTTATCATTTATCCATTTTCCAAATCTTCACTATGTCTTATTTGATTTTTCTGCATCCACAGTAAGCCATACTATCTACAAGGGATAATTCTCCTTTAAGGTTCATATTTTTTTAGGTAATTGTCCAAACCAGCGCTGTAGATTGATCATAGGCAATGGAAAGAGGGTAGGCATGGTTTTGCAGTGCTCTGCTGTTATAACTTTTTTTAGTCATTCTGATTTTCACAGACCTTTCTAAGCCAGTCCTTTCATAAGATCACTTTGCAGTTGAGTTCACTATCGGGGTCCGGACTCTGTATCATGGTGTATTGTAGAATTTCTCGAAGTATGTCACAAATTTCAAGCATTACACTCTTATCCCATTTCGGCTTTAAGATCTGTTTCATTGCCAGCTACGTCCATTTTTTGTCTAGAGAGTTCTGATATAGGTACATTTGTGCAAGCTTCCGATTTTTTGCCTGAAGTTAGCAGTGACACACTGCTGTCTTGGCGCTTCTGCATGAAGGCGTGTGTTGCCAAAGCAAGTATTTTCTTTCTTCTGTTAATACTGGTCCATGACTAATATTCAGATTCCTATATTCTTGTTCCATAATATGTCATTACATCTGTCGTTTATAGTCAAGCTGCCAAGCTCCTCCATCAGTTGATATACACCTTGAATTACCTGTATGAATCTGGATTCCTCGGACATTCAAATTTCCTTTGATGCTCTTGGTGCTATTGCATCCTGTAAATGCATTCAGACATATAAGGCACACCTGTAACAAGATGTACAATTAAGGGACATGGCTAGGGTGTAACATCAATCAACACCTTCTGTTGCTTTACTGGTCTGGTAGATCCCTTCTAAGACACTTATAGACGTAGCATAATGAAGGGATGAAAGATATGTCAGGATTGAGATCCTCACCCTAACAAACTTTAATTGCGCTCTAGCGTACAAGATGTACAGCACTACACGGGAGTAAGTTTCTTCATGTAGAATGCAACAGCAATCTAGTTCGACACAAGTTCTTTTCCATCAGAAGTTGAAGACCAATTTGTCGCAATGATGATACTTCTATGACCTGACAGAGTTTTTGCCGAGGTACAACTGCTTCATCTAATAAGAGAAGTCTTAGCAACTGCAACTGTTTCTATTCGTTTAGCGCTCTTTGTTTCACCCAAATCAAGTTTGTCACCTGCGCCTAATTGTCGGATCTTCTCGGCACCGTTCATCGACTCGCTCTTGTACATGTCAGTTACTATGACTGAAGGGGCAGAGATGCTAGTTGGGAAATTTCCCTGAAGGCGGCTTCATGTAGAGTATTGGATAAGATATAACCGTCTTCGTGGACATATCCTAACTGGATCAGGTAACTTTGCTCATCACAGTCTTTAACAGATTGAGTTCTTGCAAAAAGACAAATCCAAATGTTTTCTTCTCATGATGCAAGGTTACACGATAATCTGCGAGGCTAAGTTTCCTGAGATGGCAATGCTGTTTCGACACTCTACTGAATCCCAGCCACCTTCGGGTATTTCAAAAAGATACTATCATCTCTGCCCCTTCAATCAACAACTGTGCTTAATACTGACATTACAAGAGAGAGTCGGTGAAAGTGTGAGAGGAGTCGATGAGGTGTCAGTGGAAATTTTGAGTTTGGATGCCAAGACTGGAAGCAATGATGACAAGGTTTGAAAGACTGTAAGCGTTGTCCTCAGCAGAATAGGGCACCTATGAAGTTATCATCATCGCAACAAATTGGTCTTTTCAACTAACTCCTGATGGAAAAGGAAACTTGGTCGAACTAGTGGTTGCATCTTACAACACAGGAAGAACATATCTGCACGTGCTGTACAACTTGTATGATAGAGTGTGGATTCCAGTTGTGTTGTTTGGTTTGATTTGATTTGTTTGTAAGTATACAAGATTTCATAAGCTTGAGCGGATGAGCCCATTGAAGCCCGAGAGCTTATTGAGTCATCCTTAGGGTGAGGAGTGAGGAGCCCCGATTCCGAGATCTTTCTTCACCTGCTTCACTATACTATGTATCAGAAGAGTCTTTAGAAGGGATCAACATGATTCTCGAGACCAGGTTAGTAGCAACCAGGAAAGTGTGTTGGACTGATACCTACCACCCTAGCCATGTCCCTTGTACATCTTGTTACTAGTCAGCTTATTAGTCTTGAATGCATTTACAAGCTGTAATAGCACAAGTGCATTAAAGAGCATTGTGGAGTGTCCAAGGAATCAAGATATTACAAGGTAATTTAAGGTGTACAGTTGGTATATCAACAAGCTTGGGCAGTTGACTATGAACAGGGTTCCCACAGAAATTTCAAAACAGAATTCCATGACTTTTCCATGACTTTTCCATGACTAAATTGCTGCTTTCCATGACTTCCTTTCTGGCACGGTTTCCAACATCAGACACGTTATGATGGCCTCCACCTCCCCTCACAGCCATCCGTTCCACCCACTATCTTACTCATGACATGTACATCTATTATCATTAGTATATGGGCCGTTTCTGACCACGGCCCCATTTTCGTTCCACCAACACCCAAAATTCAAAATTATCTCAAACACAAACTCATGCAATTTTCTTGAACTGACAGATTTCCTTGAACTAAACACAACACTTGAGTTCCCCCTATTTCAAATATCAATAATTTTTAAAATAGGAGGAGTTAAAAAATCTAATTATATGTCCATGTAGGGAATTTAATTAGCTACCATGGGAGCGAATTTTAGGAAAAATCAAGGAGTCATGCTTCAGTGAGCAATGGTTAAATACAAAAATGTCATTTTTTGAAGTTCACAAGCCTAAAATCACAACTTTGATTCAATGATATCGGACCAATTTTTAGATCTTAACCATTTCACGAATCAGAATGTACGCAAAACGTGCTTCCAAACATACAATGTACGGAAAGGTTATTTGCGCAAAATTTTACGGTTGAGTGAGCATGCAGCAAAAAATGCCTAAACTGTGATTTTTACTTCTTTTCCATTGTAAAATTGTTCAAATATGATGGGATTCATTTCTAGGAAGAGTGTTTTTAACTTTTGCAAAAAATTTAAATCAATTCACAGTTGAATGAACACCATAAAATACCATGTGAAAAACACTAGGTAAGGATTCTTTACATTTTGTACATTAAAAAGCATGTGAATATCTATTTTTGTATTATTTTTATGACAGGTGCACGTGTTTACGTGATCATATTGCATTTATTTAAAAATTCATGCTTCAGTGAGCATGTGGCTCTAGAAAAGCTAATTCTTTTTCTAAGAGACCAAATTAAATTGCTTACTTTGCTTAACCATAACAATTTGTTTAAAAGTATTCATTTGATTTCATTTTTGCAAAAATCTCAAAAATTTTCTGCTTCAGTGAACACAAGATATGAGAAAGACATTAAAAAAGGAGGAAAGTTTACGGCCCTGGCACGGCTTAATGGCACGTCCGATTCTTAATTTGATCTAAGTTCCTGTTAGTTAATGACTTTGTAAAGATTTGTGCCAAGTTTCAAGAACTAACTCACAGTATAACAACCAAAAAAATTACAATGAAAATGGACAATACATGTATTTGACTTTTGTATATTATTGATTTCCTCACATTGACTTTAGAGTTTGAACAAAAAGTGAACAAAAGTAAAATATTTCCCATTTTCATTGTCAATTTTTGTTTGTTATACTATTAGTTAATTTTTGAAACTTGGCACATATCTTTAGCAAAGTAAGCAATTTAATTTGGGTCTCTAAATAAAAACACAGCTTTTCCAGTGCCACGTGCTCACTGAAACATAAATTTTTTAATAAATGCAATAGGATCATGTACACACATGCAAAAAAGAGTGACATTTCAGTTTTACAATAAGGTGACATGAAAAAAAAAGCTAACAAAGACATCCTCATCCTAAATTTTTAACATAGTGCTGCATTTCATTCTACATTACAAAAAAAATGAGGGCATTTGTGATACAATTTGAGGACACCAGCTAAATTAACAACTGTATTTCTCTCTATGGTCCAAAAATCATGAGGATATCTTGAAAAATGGACATTTGATGCCTATTTTGATATTTCCTTAAACTTCATTTTAAAGGTAACTTTTCCGGAGAGGACGCATTAATTGACACCAAAACAGCAATTGAAACATCTTGTGTAAGTAAGAGATTCAGAATCCTTTGGATGTATTATGTTCTGATAGCCATGTTGGTAGTGATTGATCATAGTTGTGACTTAATATGTCAACTAATTGCCATGAATGTTGAGTAAAATTGTACAAAACTTGAAATTAAAATTCTCTGAAAACAACTAAAAAAGCAAAACTGGTGACAAAATGTGACATATTAAAAATATATCGACTGATCGGCATCTTATCATAATATCATTGCAAATAGATGAAATTTGCTGTAGTCTGGTTGTCCGAATTGAATGTCAGGAGTCAGTGATCAATTTATTCACGTCCATGAGTATTTCGAGTGAGGAATGTGGATTGTGGCTGTGTTATATTCACAAAAACCTTTATTGAATGTTATTTCAACCTCACTAGTCCTAACACTAAGTACCCCAGGGAACAAATCATGATCACAGCAGTAGGTACTGGCAACTAACACTGCAATTAAAGTGAAAGTGGAAATCACAAAACTGGGAAAAATGGAAATCATGAACACCAATTATAATAACAGAGTATGATCATAGAGTATGAGAGTTGCGAGACACGACAAACTGGAAAGCTGCCATAGCCAAGAAGTAAATGCAATTCCATGACTTTTCCATGACCAAAATCCCCTTTCCATGACTTTTCACAAATTTTCAAAATTCCCTGACTTTTCCCTGACTTTCCATGACCACAAATTTTTCCAGGATTTTCCAGGATTTTCCATGACCGTGGGAACCCTGTATGAAACGACAGATGTAATCAACAGATCGTATGGGAACAAGAAGCTGAATAATATGGTGGTGGACAAGTATTACAGAAGAAAAACAAATAATTTGCTTTGGCAACACAGCCTTCATGATGAAGGGTCCTAGGATAGCATGTATGTCAATGTTAACTTTCAGGCAAGAATATGGAAGCTTGCACAAATGTACCTACATCAGAACTCTCTAGACAAATAGATGGACGTAACTGGGCAATAGAAACAAGATCTTTAAGCCGAAATGGGGGATAAGAGGGTAATGCTTGAGAAATTTGTGGACATACTTTAAGAAATTGTCAATACAGATGATGCAGAGTCCGACCCTGATAGTGAACTTAATGAAAGTGATGTCAGTGAAAGGACTGGCTTAGAAAGTGACTGTGAAAATAAGAATGACTTTAAAAATTTGACATAGACAGCAGAGGACTACAAAGCATGCACTCCCCTTTTCCATGTGCCTATGTTCAATCTACCGGTTGGTCTGGAACAATTATCTAAAGAAAGATATCACATCGAAGATACAAACCTAAACTATACCCCATGCAAATTACAGACCTATTAATAACTTAAATGTAAATTATTTTCCAATATCGTGATCACCCATTGCAAGATATGGGGTTAACACATTTAAAAATGCATGGTCATTTTTTAAAATAATAATAATAATAATGGTCATTTATAATTCCGCTATACACGAAAAAGTATCACAGTGCTTACAATATCATTATACAATACACATTTTTTTTTGTCTTGAAATAATTCGTTTGTTATGTTTTCTTTTTCCTTTTTCAAGAGGTTTGGGTAAGGGAAGGAGGCAGAGATGTGGAAAGGGGTGACTGAATTATGGCTGAGAATATTTGGGAACTAGGAGAAACAATTCAGATTAAAGAACAGAAGATGAGATGGAGCCCTGGGTTGGTTCCAAAAAGCCCTGTAGATTTGCCATGGGGACATGGAAAAGAGTAGTTTTTTTTTTCTCACCACAAAGCAATGAACTTGAAAATTCAGTTTGAGGCATGTTCACATTTTTTTAAAAAATATATAGCGTAGTCGCTGTGACATTTGTCATTAGCCAATAGGGAGCATTTCTGAGCGGGTTTCATCAATTTATGAGAGCTCACACAATAAAAATTGAAAAAAATAAAAAAATAAAAAAATCACCATTAGTAGAAAGCACAGTGACAGATCGCTCAAATGTGAAAGAACCTTGATTGTATTCAAACCAGGACATTCTTTTGAAAAGGGGTATGAAATCAATGATGACAAAGTGATGCCATCCCTAGAAATGGTAGGAATATTAATATAGATTTTCCCGGTCAATTTTAAACTCTTTCCAATCGAATTGGTTAATGTCCATTCAATTTTAACGATACATCATGGGGCGGAGCTATCAGTCAATTGAATTAACGTGTAGATTTTTAATCCCGATCACATTTCGGACTAAAGTGCTTGTAAAAAATGTCAACATTTACAAGGCGCTTAATTTTGTAGTTCATAGAAGCACTGATAGTAAGGCTAACTCAGTTTGAATACCACTAACTCACGAGCAGAACAAAATAATCTAAACATTTTTCCGTGACAAGACATGGGGAAGGGGATATGGGTGACCTCATAAAATATGTGTGTTTATGTGTGTGTGTGTGTGTGGGGGGGTTGTTTGTGAAAGTTGAGTGTGAGAGGGTGTGAGTGTGTGTGTGTATGTGTTTGTTATATTGTTAATTCACCAGACCAATGGTTGCACGAACATAATTTTCAAAAGTCATGGGGGACCGTATAAAAAATGAGTGTGTGTATATGTGGGTGTGTTATTTAGGGTGTGTGCGAGTGTGAGAGGGTGTGAGGGCATGGGTGTGTGTGGGTGTGTATGAGCTTGTGCTTGTGTTTATTCACAAGACCCATGGTTACATGGATATAATTTTCAAAAGTCATGGAGGTCAAATTAACACAGTTATGTAACTTTGATTCAATTTTTTGTTGTGAGTTAGAAGATATCGAGTTGCTATGCCCAGTTGATATAAAAAATGTGTTGCTTATCAACCGTTAGTAGCCGAAACTATAGTGCAGTGGAGTGAACTGCCCAAAGAAATACTATTCTGATGCTCAGAAACTGTTAATTAAAATCTATTCTGAAATAACATGATCTAAATAGCCCGTTGCTAGGGAAAATAAGTTACATAGCAACCGTTGCTAAGATATATGTATGTTACATATTGCCGGTCATGTGTGCCATCAGAGTGACCTGACGAATCATTGAACCTTGTTTATTAAGTTCTTAACAATTTCTAAATCAAAATAACTTTATTTGTTTGTAGCTTTCACATATGCCATAGCACACGTCGTACAGTAGGCAGACATATACAGAAAATGGCTACTTTTTGGTAAAAATGGTCATGTAACGTTTTTGTAAAAATGAACACTGCGCGGTCATGCTGGATAGTTATGAGATGTGTTATACGTCAAATAAAAGAGGAATAAATTCTCTTGAGCTCTATTACATTAACTTTGGCTTTATATTAATCAAATTTAGTTGACAGTAATTGAAACTTTGTTATTCATATTTTCACCGAAAAAGCGTTCTGCCAGAGGTCAATTTTTGTGACCTTTTGACCTCTCGTGACATTTACGTTACATTAAATTGCAAAATCTTTATATAATCTTGTAGCCCTATTCAAGACCAACATTTTGAGGGGTCACTTGCTCCATAAAAATGATATCTCGAAAAGTTATACATGGTTTTCTTGTACATACCCTTAATATAAACCATTTCAGGGAGGAAAATGGGCGTGGTCAAAAAACTCCATGGGGGGTCCCTCGGGAATGAGTTTTTTTTCTGTTAAACTCAATTTTTCGATTCACCAGACCCATAGCTACACGAGGATACCCATGAACATGAGTCGCAGGGGGGGGTGCAGCATTTCGACCCTAGCCCATGTACTAAGAAATATGAAAATAAACGAAATGAAAAATGAAAAATATGGTCAGCTCTCTGCAACTGGCGGACAAATTGATTCTGGTTGTACCCAAGTTCGAATCACTCCGTCACGCCTTTTAGATTTTGGGATGGCGACGTTGAAGTTCGTCGCAAACGTTAAAAGGAATCATATCTGATCGTTACAGGTCTGATTATAATGACGACGACGATGATGATTATAACGATTATTAATGTTTTAAAACGCGAGGTCTTTCAATTTGGAATTCTTCAAAGTTGGTATGATTGATGGGGGTCATAATTGTGTCATTTCCATGACAATTGTATATTGTAAATTGTATCTGTGTAGGCCTACCCTATATTGTTCATATGTTGATGTTTTGCAGGGCCTCCTGGAAGAACGGTTTGTTAACTGAAGGAGTTACCCTGTTGAAATAAAAATAAAACTAAATCAAACAATTGCTCCGGTGACAATTGCCCCGCTCCATACTCCTTACACTAACCGAATGACCAACTTCGACCCTGGACCTACACCTAAAACTAAACCTAACATAAACTTCTGTTGCAACCCTAACCCTAACCTTACACCTTAGGCAAAATAAAGCTCTTAAAGGGATGCAGTAACATTGAATGATATTCAAATCACATTTTATTCGATTTAGCTTATTTTGCCAACATGATAAACACTAAGGTCAGTCTGGTATCGCTTCAAAATTGCAAGCTAATTGCTTGCTTTACCTTCGAGATATCAATGTTTTCATACTCAAATTTTATAAACCAAACCCGGATGGTTTATAAAACCATGCGTTTTTCCACATAGCACAACATACACCCATTTCCTGTTGTATAGTCCCCGTCCCTAGCGGCCTGCTGAGCTGTTCAGCTGTATGCTTTGCATTGTTTGTTACACTGTAAATGACTTCCATTTGATCTGAAACTTTCAGTAGTTTGTTTTTACTGTTGGAACAATATAATTTTATTAATCTTGATATAATTGCTCTTGTTACCCAATTCCTTTAACAATTATCGTAGGAAAAAAAGCATGTCGCCCATTTAATGACTTTTCGTCGGCCTACATGTTTTTTTTTTAACGTTTCTATTACCATTATTACGAGAATAATTTACCTTCGGCTGTCCATCGATGCAGATTATTTCTGGATACGTATATGAAACTGGAGTACCGTCAATTACGAAGCTGTTCGAGACGAATATCTCCCCAGTGTCATCTGAAACACACGACAGCTTACACGCCATACTGGCTAGAAGTCAAACAAATATAACAAAACAAAGTCATACATTGAGAAAATAATATTTTGAATAACACTAGGTTGTTATAATTGAAAACTTTCAATAAACGTATTTAAGTTATTTCTATATCCATGTATCCATGTGGTGTATTTTGTTGACAAAATACATAGCACATTTAAATGACGATGTCAAAATAGATTCAATTCAATTCATTTCAACTTTGTGAACAGCACACACGCACATTTCAAACCTAAAGATAGTAATGATTAAAGAAATGAATCATTTAAAACTATTTATTAACAGCACGACACTTCATTTATATTTATTTCATTTTTGTGTTTGCTTGTTAATAAACGATTTCAGAAATTATATAAAAGGGTTTATAAAAAAAAAAAAGACTTCTTGCGTTACATTTTAACTAGAAACAACATTTGTAGAATGTTGGATTATGTTTCAAAGGGCTACTTTATTCCCCAATCCTCTAATGTGCAAATATTTACATAAAATTAATTTAATAATTTTATTCCTTGCCAATCACGATATGAACAGACTATGACGCTAGCGATAATTAACGCCGAATTTTAAAGTTATCCCATTTGTTGTAAATCAACAAGCGTCATTTTTAGTCTAAGTAGCAGCGGATCAAAATGAAATGAAATGAATTAAAATAAATAAAACCCCAGCTGCCCTCGATGCCCCCCCCCCCCCCCCCGCAGCTGGAAAAAAAAGGGGGGAAAAAAAGAAGAACAAGAAGAAGAAGAAGAAGAACAAGAAGAACAAGAAGAAGAAGAAGAAGAAGAAGAAGAAAAAGATGTTTACCATCGGGGTTCTGATATGCAGTCAACGGTAAGTCCATCTTAATTCCATAAACCTCACATTGTTCTTGTTGCTTGTCTACGAAGCCATCAGCGCAGACCTACATACGAATGCGAAATACAAAGAACATGAAACGAAATGAGACTGTCATGTGATTGGTTCATGACCGCTATCACGTGACTGCTGACGAGACGCCATGTCATTGATATGATTGTGACCGTTTCCTCCCCGCTGTCACGTGACTGCGGACGAGACGCCATATAATGGACCATTCTTGGTCACGTGTGTGACCGAAATTATACAAAATCTTGACTTTAATTGGCTATAACTCTAACAATTTTAAAGATATACTGATTTAATGTTTATATTATGCTAACATATTTTGTTGCCTATCGTTTGAAAATATTTTTTTATATTTTCAATATGCATGTTCAAGGTCAAAGGTTTACAAAAATGGGTCACGTGTGTGACTTCACAGAACGGCAGGATTTTGACATTTCAATTTCATTTTGAAATTCCTGTGAGTTTTAAAATGATGAAATGTTCTTATTGCTGTGAGATATGCATTATGGACGTGCTAAACATAAAATACCACTGGATAGGAGTCATCTCTGAAATTTCTTTTTTTATCTATTATTTTATATCGTGATGTCGGGTCACGTGTGTGACATTTTAGTGGGTCACGTGTGCCCTATAGCAAACTGTACATAAAAATGAATATATTATGTATATGCAGTAAATGTACATTTTGAGCAATTACTATATCCGCTGTGGTAAAACTTTTATGAACTCAACCCTACTCAGTCACTGGGGTGTTTTGGTAGCTGTCAAGACAGGGGGTGGGGCGGGGAGGGAGGCGGGCCATGATGCCCCCTATAAGATCTCGGCTGTTGATCGCGCAAGCGCGCCGAAAATTTGCATGATGGTAGTGTGCGATGTAAACTACAAGAAAGCACTGTTATTTTTCCCGAAATAATATTTATTTATTTTATATGAATTAATTATGCTAATTTATGCATTGCATGAAGTCATCATTTTTGTTCTAATTGACAAACTATAGCTTCTAGAATGCTAATTTTTTGTTTGCATAATCCTTATAGGATTCCTAGCAATTGTATTTGAAAAAAAATTGGCATCGAAATAAATTCCTTATTTTTTTCATTGTTTTATGAATTTTTTGCGTATTTCTTTGTTTCTTTCGCAAAAATTATTGCAGAACCATTTTGGAGCATAATAATGCTAAAATGAATTAATTTCAGCCAATGAAAGTGAAAATAATCGGACCTTTATGACCGCCCCCACCCAGTGGGTCACGTGTGTGACCAATTTGTTTGCTAATTAATAATCACAAATTAAAACTTGTCATTCATTCATATTTGGTGAGATGCAAGGTACATTAAATCTAGCTTTGGAGAAAAAATAATAATAATACCAGAGCCATGGTAAAGGCGGGGTGTAAACGTTTTGTGTTTGCTAGTCACGTGTGTGGCATTTGAGGGCAATTAATTTCCAAGGTTAAATTCAATTTAACGACATTATTTTTTGGGTTAGATTAAAAGGAATAGAGGTAAATAATAATATAATGACAGCAATCCAAGTAAGGAAGTCAGCATATCCATTCCAGCCATGGTTATAAAAATGATATTTTATGTACCGTTTTTCCATCTAATGCAAATGAGCATGAACAATTGCAAAAATCACGGGAAAAACATTAGTTCATGAAACTTCAGACATTGCTCTATTTGAATATGCAGCTGAAAATAAAAAAGCAAAAACTTTATTTTGTCCCAAAAAGGTTCACTTTTCCAAGAATGGCCCTAATCATCATTGATATGATTGTGATTGGTTCCTCTTCCGCTATCACGGACTGCTGACGAGACGCCATATATCATTGATATGATTGTGATTGGTTCCTCTCCGCTTCACGTGACTGCTGACGAGACGCCATATATCATTGATATGATTGTGACTAGTTCCTCCCGCTATCACGTGACTGACGATACGCCATATATCATTGATATGATTGTGATTATTCCTCTCCCTATCACGTGACTGCTGAGGAGACGCCATATATCATTGATATGATTTGGACTAGTTCCTCCCGCTATCACGTGACTGACGATACGCCATATATCATTGATATGATTGTGATTGGTTCCTCTTCCGCTGTCACGTGACTGCTGCGAGACGCCATATATCATTGATATGATTGTGATTGATTCCTTTCCGCTGTCATGCGACTGATTAGGAGGCACAATCCGAAGATGAGACCACTGATCTGTATTTTCTGTTAGTATACAGATCATACATTGGATGAGACCCGGGATTGATTGGCACTGAACTGTAATACAGTCTGTGTCCAAAAAAAAAAAAAAAAAAAAAAAAAAAAAAAATTTCAAATGATGTGTGTATGTGGCACCAAATTAAAGCCCAATAATATTCCTTGCTGATGCGCTTTGTTCTGTATAATTTTCTTTCGTAATTCAAAAGTTTTGCTAAATATTGTGCGACGAGGATTCGGAGGAATAAATCGAAATTACGCACTTCCATCGTTCTGGAGCGCTGAATTCATGGCCATTATGCGCAACCTACACAAAGGCATAGGGCGGCGTAAGAAAAATTGATTTTGCTTGATTGTAGAAAACTGGTCATATCTCAAAAATTACGACACCAAAATGTGACGGAAAAAAATTGTAGAAGAAAGTCCGATTTTCCTGCTTTATGAAAATACCAAACAATACTAGGTTGTGATCAGTCTTCATACTATAGAAAAACGTTTTCCACTTGTACCATTTTATTTGACACAGAATGTAGATTTCAGTGATGATCGTTCTTCGCTGTCACAAGATTTTAAACCAGAAGTTGGTTCCTCTCCGCCGTCACGTGACTATTATTATGAGGCGCCACAAAGGGATGAAAACTAAATTGGGTTGTGGCGAGAATGGTGACACTGAAGTAATAAAATATATTATGGTAATGATCAACAATACAATAATTGCTACTAAGGACGGTAGGGGATGTTTAGCGAACATTTATCATTTAAACAATTTGAACAATGCAATCGTGCATGTGTGTTTCTACGGGGCTGAAAATTGACGTTCATAATTATTATTAACAATACAGTTTAAAATTTGATAGAAATCTTTTTACTGGTTGCATAGACATTGTAACTAAATAAGACAATAGTTTGATATTGTGAACACAGCCTTTTAAAGTTTGACCTTAATTATTACGTTTACAGTAAAATAAAGATGAAAAAAAAACTACAATATTGCATATAGATTACCTGTAAATTGCAGAGTCGGTATTCCACAGAATCACCGGAGCAGTCGGCTCCGCGGTCAGGCCTTAGAATGACAAGGGAGATAAACAAAGCATTTTAATTCATTTTTTAAGGCACTGTCATTTATAATATGTGTTATACAATTACGATTGTGGTGATACGAATTTGTAAAATTACACAATATGTCATGATATTAATAATTGTTTAAGTACTAGTGGAATGAACATTTCTCTCTCTCTCTCTCTCTGTTTGTTCGATATGTGATATCAGTGGTTTTCAAATTATAAGGGGGGGGCGTCCCCTCCGCCTCCGCCTGGATCCGCCACTATCTTTACCTGAATACATATTTTAGATATAAATGTAGTAACACTTCCAATATCAAAATGATTTGGTACAAAAGAATAAATAATGAATATTTCGCTGAATCTGTTACGATTGATTCGAGCTTTTAAATCGGACGTTAAACGTTAATTTGAACTGGATTCTCGATACTGGTATACAATACATTATTTAAATTGGATTCTCGTTATTGGTTTACAATACATTATTTGTAGTGGATTCTCGTTTTTGGTATATATATACAATACATGATTTGTATTTATTCTTTTTACTACAAGCAAACACGAATAAGTTTAAATAAATCACGAAAATAAGTGGTTTTCATCATGATACTTACGGTGGATTATCGCATTTTCTCCTGCGGCTTTGAACCCCGAGCCCACAGCTATAGGAGCAGGGTTCCCATGGGTCCCAAGCACCCCACCCTCCGTCCACTGGTATAGCTGATACACAGACCTCCTGTACACACTCCTGGAGTAGCCATAATAATGAAAAAGGAATTCAGTTTCATCGTAAAATATTAGATATGAGAGGATCTTGAAATTAACATATGGAATGGTAAAAAAAAATGAATTTGAATCTACATTAGATTCGAATAATGTCCATCTTAGAATTCAAAACTATTCAACACACACACACACACACACCCACACACACACACACACACACACACACACACCACACACACACACACACACACACACACACACACACACATATATATATATATATATATATATATATATATATTATAGTGTCTGAGTAAAGGAATGCAAAGAACCATGTATTTGTATTAGTGGCTTTGTATACATTATTTACTTAATATATCAAATTACTATACAATAAAGAGAAATGAGAAGTCAATACTTAGTAATACAAATTATTTTACTTGTCACAATGAAATGACTTTCATTTAAAAAGGGGACTTAATCCAAGACGATTTCACTTCAAAAGATATTGAACATTCCGTTGGCAATGCAATACGATTTTTACACACATGGTGCAGCTCCCAGCTTAGAATCTTAGAACATTTTTGAAAATAAAACCAAAGCGATATTTGAATTTTTGAATGCTAACTCGCGTTAGAATAATAACATTTTGCATTTTTAGGTACATGTATATGCGCAGAATAGTATTTGTACAAAATCCATTATTTAAAGGCGTTTTTTTTTTCAAAAGGGCCTTCATCCCCCTTTAAAAAAAAAAGAAAAGAAAAGAAAAAGAACAAAAAAAGTTAACATACAACCAAACTTATAATAATCAATAAAGAATAAGCAGCTAGATCATTGAATTATTATTTTCTTTTTTTAGATGTCTATTTTTTTAAATAGTGAAACAAAAATCGTTGATTTACAGAAATAGCAAAAGGGCGATATAATATAATATTATGACTGCCATGACTGTACCCGTTCTACACCACACGGCGTCCCATCCATAGGGGGTCCTTTCTTGAAGCAGCCCCCGTCCAGCTCGTCCGCTGTGCAATACATTTCCAGGCAGTAATCTACATCTGTATGCTGTTAAATAGATATAATTAACATGAAATAGTAATGGCAGTCACTCATACCACCTCGTGCCTTTCAGATTGACACTCGTGTTGTCCCATAATTACCCTGGCTACACCCTGGGTTTCGTTTATAACTAGTAAATCAGAAATCCATCCTGATGCGTTCGTTAATATTTGTGGATTTTATCATTATCCTTAACAATTAAAACTGATGTAAAGATATCTATAATAGGAACCTTTATTGTTCACATTTATAAACAACACAACACATAGAAACTATCTCTGAGCAATATAATTTAAAGCTTTATTTTGTTATCAAAAAATCTATTAACACAATTTTTAATACAGATATTCATTGTTTTGAATAACTTAATTGAATAGCTACTTTTGATTAGCTATTTGTTATAAGAAATTAAGAAATAACAAATGAAAATTCGTCTCGATGTAATTCTGGGTTATTTAAAACAGGGGTCGCGGAGCGTTTTTGAAAGTGGGGGGCTGAACAGGCTAAAAATCCCAAATATATGGTCATCAAGTTTTGCGTTTTGTACACGTTTGCTGAAAAAATGGGGGGGGGGGGGGCTGAAGCCCCCCCCCCTCGCCCCCCAGCTCCACGGCCCCTGTAAAAACCTGGGGACATAACCTACATGGCATTTCCGATAAGTCTCTCCGAATTGATATCGACATTGTTGGTCCATCGTGTAATTCCGCCCCGGACGATTATTGCCGATGGCTCTTGTCCCTCCAGATGGTTTGTCCAATAGACATGTCCAATACCTGATATGGTTAAGAGAAGGAGTAGAGAAAACGAAGGAAGGTTAATATGGTCGTTTTCATCTGCGCTTGTATTGGTACCTAACGGGAATTATTTCTTTGCAAAGAGTATGCTAAAAATTTAATGTGTGAATATTTAAGGGATATGCCTACATATGAAAAGCATTTCATGATTTTGTTCACTGCTCAAAAAAAAAAATAAATAAATAAATAAAATAAAATAAAAATGGGGGGGGGGCATTATTTTGTTGTGTTCGGTCTTCCCCGTCAATATTTTGTTTTCCAGCATCAGACGTCTTCCCCGTTATTTCACAAATGACCGGATCTGGTCATGAAATGGGACATGTTTTGCCCTTCACAGTCATGACTATATGAAGAAATGATCATCAACACTAGGCTTCTAAATGATTGTGAAAGGATAATAAAGAAAAGCTGCATTACTTCACCGTGATCCCTCGCATTTGTCCCAAGTTGATTTTCATCATTTGGGTTTATGCCAGGTTCTATGGCTTCTGATCACCCGATCATTGAAAGCTAAGGGGTTCTCTGGGACGGCCTCAACATTAGGATTTGCCATTGCTCAGACTGCAGAGCACTTGTCTAGCAATTAGGGGGTCTCAGGTTCGAATTCCGATAGAATTTCATTTTCTTTTTTTTTTTCTTTTTTTTCCTGGATAATAAACACAAACAGAAGGTACCTAGAATCAGAGTACTTACGGTAGATTTTCGTGTAGTTCGTTCTTACTGCATTGTGACCAGTAGTGTCCTTTAGGAGTGGACAGTACAACAGTGGCCATGATGGACAATCCAGAAGCATCGTCGTAACATTCATTCCCATCCGATTGGCCATCGTGTTCCATACCCAACCTAGAATAACAATAAAATGAGCATTGCTGTTGATTATCTACAAAATAGGGATGTTCATGAATAGAAATTTGTGTACTGAATATTTCAGCAACAACGCACAGCAATCAGAATGAGGCCGACCATTAACTTTACCAGACTAGTATTACGTTCCAATTGGTTAACTTTCCGTTTGTCCTGGTGTTTATTTGAATATGGTTATGTTAGATAAGTCATATTGGTGCAATATTTTATAGGACAGGACGGCACGGAGGAAAAAGTGTGTTTCTTCTGCTCTCAAGGAACTGAGTGGCCCGAATTCACAAAGGAGGTTTAGTTACAGGCGCGGATCCAAGAAAATCGAATTGAATGCATTTCGGGGCCCATGATTGTCTGGGGACAAAAGCGGCTCTATTATGTTTACGCATGGGCCCGGTAAGTTCATTGTGTGACTCCGGTCTGCGTCCGCTACTGAGTTAGCCCAGGTTACATTTTAGTCGATGGTTTAACTAGCCCAGTTTAAATTTTAGGGCAGTGTTTAAACCTTGGCGGTATTCACCAACGATGGACTAACTAGGTTTAAATTTTAGTCTGGTCTAATTTTTTAAAACTACCCCAAGAGTTGACTAAATGATGACGTCAAATGACGCATTTAGTCCATGGACTAAAATAAACCTCCTTTGTGAATGCCAAAATTTATTCCATGGTCTAAATCCGTGGTTTAAACTTCTGATTTAGACCATGGACTAATTAAACTTTGTTGTTTTTTTTCCGGGCCATTAGGTCTACATAGCTCCAATGTCAGCTCCTAATGATTTTATGTTAAATTGATAAATTGTTCTTTTGGTCTTACGTCTTCAACTGAACGTGTAATGTCTCATTGGTCATATATTTTATTCGTCTTATGTTCCAATGGTTTCACATCTAAAAGTGTTATTTTTTTACTTATATCCCCGGGGTGCATGTTGCCAAAGTGCAATGTCTCACGTGCAAGTGCTTTCTTGTCACGTTGGTGATGTTATCTATTGGTCTTCCCCAAAGTGTAACGTCTCATGGGCCTTAAAATCTACGAATCGTATGTCCCAATGGTTTAATGTCTCACAGGTCTAGTGTTCATTTGACTTAGGCACCTTCTCCAAACAAAGTGCGTCCGAGCTTCCCGCGTCTTTTGTACCAAAAGACGATTCATCGGCTTTTGAATAGAATCCCGAAATCTTAATACGGCTTAAACACGTAAAAAGCAGAAAGCCAGTTGTTTCTCGCGTTGGATCAGGAAGCTGCGGGAAACTGACGCACTTTGTTTGGAGAAGGCGCCTTACCTTCCCAAGGTGTAATGTCTCATAACTACCATCGGTCTTAGTCACAACATAGATTCATCTCTCATCCGTTTTACATACACCATCAGTTTTACGTCCTGGAGGGCATTTCATGAAAGGACTTGTCGGACGTTTTATCTGACAAACTGTTATAAGCTACTGAAATGCTTGCATCTGATTGGCTGAGAGCAAATTTGTCAGATAAAATGTCCGACAAGTCCTTTGATGAAATGCCCCCCCCCCCCGTTCTTGTTCTACTATCCTAGAGCAAATTCCAGTCGTTCGTTAAGTCATTCTTAACTTACTTCACGAATGATGACTTGGTAAAACACCCCCTTTCGTATATGACACATTCATTTTTTCCGTGTCCACAGCCAACTGGTCCAACCTGCAATTTGGTTTGACATCTCGTATGACTGTAATTTCTACAATATACTGTAGATGTTTGGACCACAATCGAACGCAGGACTAGATATGACCTGCCAGTTTTGGGGGAAGACGGTGATGGTAAGGAATGGTCTGTAGTCTTGGAGACACGCCCACATCATAAGGGCGCTCATAAATGATATCGTCTTGGCCCAAGCATACACTCCACGTGTCTGCCTTTGCCTCTCACTGTTTTACGGTAGTGGTCTTGGAGATGGACTTCCTCAGGGAAGTCCTAGTAGTGTTTTTAAGATTTCGCTCGCTAAATCTGTCAGGATATTGTCGTCCTGTATATTCTGAGGAGCATTTCATGAAACAAATATTCACTGATTCTCACTGACAACTGTTATAAGCTACTGACATGCTGGCATCTGATTGGCTGTCCTTTTTAATGAAACGCCCCCCTGATGGCCTTTGGGAAGATCTTGTACAGTTCTCGATCGTTACTTACACGTGTCCTATTTCATGTGCGAGGATGAATGCAGATCCTAACCCCGCATCATGGGTAAGAGAACAACTGAAGTAAACCCAGCACATGAGTGCCATAGGAGCGATACCTATAGATAGTGAGATGTGATACGAATGGAGGGAAGGGAATACATTGACACCTAAATATGTAAAGACATTGAGAAATGGGTTTGATCCAGAAGTGCTCAATTTGGAATACTTACACATGACCTGTTTCATGGGCTATTACAAAGGCGGACTGGAGGCCGTCGTCCTTTATTAGGGAGCAGCTATGCGATATGTGGCACACATAGCCAACAGGGGCGAAGCCTATAGAGATCAGGGTAGGGATGATGGGATGGTGTGTGACATTATGGAAGATAGTAAGGGATAGAGAGAAAGCGAGGGGGAGAGGGGTATTAAGATGCCGGGAGATGATGAGAGATTTAGAGGTAAAAGAAAGTTTGCGAGAGAGAAAGAAAGGGAGAGTGAGTGAGAAAGAGCGAGAGAGAGAGAGAGAGAGATGAAGAGAGTGTGAGAAAGAGATATAGTAAGCATGGTGAGGGGGGGGGGGGCAGAGAGAGGTGGATAGGTATTCAGAGATACCGAGGGAGTGGGGGTTAATAAGAGTGACGGGGTTATAGATTTGGGTATGTAAGGGGTTAATAGGAATCACGTGAGAAAAGGAACGATTTGAAGGACGCACAATGTGGGAATTAAGAGAGAGACCGACAGAATATAAAACGGGGTTACATACATGATGAAAGGCCAAATAGAACGAAAAAGAAAGGCATGATAACATATACAGGTTGTAGGGGGTAAAGGACACAAAATATGACAGAGATATTGTGGGTAAAAAGGGAAGGGGGTGGGTAAAAGGGGAAGGGTGTAAAACGGATGGGGAACAAGAGGATGAAGAATGCAAATAGGGAAGGATGACATGAAGGAAGAAAAATAAGATGAAAAATAGAGCCGTTGAAACAATTTTTCATGCTTTGTGCAGGTTGTGCAGAATTTCACTACCATTTTTTTTCAAGCTTGCATTTCCTACATTTCTACGGTTTCTATTCAGGCAAAATAATACCGGCATGTGACACGATAAAAGTCATTCAAAAATCTAAATGAATCGAGGCAAGTATCTAAAAAAAGACAGTATTATGGTTTTTGATCATGCATAAGGCTAATCTACAAGAACTTTTCTGATCATGCTTCTAATATGCTGATAAAAAAAAGAAAAGTAATTGTAGACAAGATGTGAACAAACAATGGGTTTATAAATGAGTTGTTTTAAATGGGATCACAATCAAAGTATTACATTCTTGTATGAGTTCTCACAAACGTGCATTTATCATTAAAAACAAAATGATTTGAGACAAAACATTAGTGATAATCTATGATTTTTATTAGGACACAATAATAATCACATTCATGAAAATAATTTCACAATATCTTCCCAATGCAGACCGTTGTACCTAACTTATACTATTTCAATATGACAGGTACTTTAATGATAATTTTAATGTTACGTATGATTGTTTTGGATATCTGTACATAGGGCCTATACATATACGCTATAATTAATATATTCCAATCAATAAAGCTTATTTGAATTGGATCTATTTCTTTTCTTCCGAATAAACCGATTGAATAATTTATAATATACATGTAATAGGTCTGTCCATAAAGAACTAAAAGTGAATTTGATTAAATCTAAGCTCAGTTATGCAAAATGAATAGAACTATCGCCTTAGACAATTGGCAATATCTTGTAATGTCATTTCGGCGCGGCATTAGACTTTTTAAATTAACCTCCTTATGTGCAAGGTCTCCACTTACCCGCAGGTCCAAATGGGGTCCTAGTCATGAACACAGAATGATCGAAATAATCTGCTGAACCGTCATCATTAATGATTTTCCGTTGAGCTCTTGCAAAGCGACAGGTATTGGCTAGACTCTTCGTCGAGTCGTTTGCTACCACGCATTGACTTGACTGCACAATAAAAATAACAATAATCATACTTTTTCAAAATCACCTTTGTACCGTCACCCCTGACAGAATAATAATTGTATAGGAATAGGAATATAAATTCCAAGTTCTTGCGTTAAGAGTCATTCTATTGAAAAGATTTAGCTAAAACCATACAACATTCTCATTGAACCATTCTATATATAGCCATGTAACTTTCATCATAGTGCAAAAGTTTTAAATAATTATACTTTAGCGATATGACAGCATAATAAATGACAGGGAGCCAAGAGATTCTGTTTTTAAAAAATACATACACATGGCCGGTTTTAAGGCCAGTGGTTCTGACATCGATTAATTGAAATTGATAGTATACATATTTAAATTTTTTAACTGCTTTAAACCATTTTCATGCAATTTGGTTCATACGAAAATGAACGAAACCGGTTGTTTTTCACAAGTCGCGCGGTTCCCAAAAGCGATGTGTGTTATAGGCTTTAAGAAGGGGCTTGCTGGATACGGAAAATATACATAATTATGTCGTTGGAATTTTTGATGCCCCATACAACATTTGGACTGGAAGAGGCATGCACCACTTTTGGATACACCACCGCTTGATTTTTAAGAAACCTACCAGTTCTTCGTTGAGAAGGTTGGCTCGGGTGATGACGAATTCAATGTTGGCTTCAAGGGTGGGGTGAGTATAAACCATATTGACCTGTACAAGAAACACATAATTAATAAAATGGTATTAATGATATTTTACTTCTAACAATGTACTTTTACCAGCATCTCTATTTCTATTAATCTGGTCATCCTCCTCGCCTTTTTTTTTCTAATCTCGTAAACCATGAGATGGATGACAATATTCAGGCAAGTCGAGGTTGATAACGAGATTTATAAAAATTGAAACGGGTGACGAGATGATTAATACAAGTTTGAGATAAGTAAAGGGATTAAGACAAGCTGCAGTGGGTACGTGATTAAGAAAAAGGAGATGACTGACGAGATTAAAGCCAGTTGAGATGGGTGACGAGATTTTTACAAGTAGAGAGTGGGTGACGAGATTAATACAAGCTTACATGGGTGACAGATTAATACAAGCTTGCAAGGGTGACGAGATTAATATAATTTGAGGATGGGTGACGAGATTAATATAAGTTGGATGGGTGACGAGATAATATAGTGAGATGGGTGACGAGATTAATATAAGTTGAGATGGGTGGCGAGATTAACATAAGTTGAGATGGGTGACGAGATTAATACAAGTTGAGATGGGTGACGAGATTAACATAAGTTGAGATGGGTGACGAGATTAATAATACAAGTTTGAGATAAGTAAAGGGATTAAGACAAGCTGAGTGGGTGACGTGATTAAGAAACTGGGAGATGACTGACGAGATAATCCAGTTGAGATGGGTGACGAGTTGACAAGTAAGATGGGTGACGAGATTAATACAAGCTTACATGTGTGACGAGATTAATACAAGCTTTGCAAGGGTGACGAGATTAATATAAGTTGAGAATGGGTGACGAGATAATAAAGTTTGGATGGTGACGAGCTTAATATAAGTTGAGATGGGTGACGAGATTAATATAAGTTGAGATGGGTGACGAGATTAATATAAGTTAGATGCGGGTGGCGAGATTAACATAAGTTGAGATGGGTGACGAGATTAATACAAGTTGAGATGGGTGAAGAGATTAATATAAGTTGAGATGGGTGACGAGATTAATACAAGTTGAGATGGGTGACGAGATTAACATAAGTTGAGATGGGTGACGAGATTAATACAAGTTGAGATGGGTGAAGAGATTAATATAAGTTGAGATGGGTGACGAGATTAATATTAGTTGAGATTGGTGACGAGACTAATAAGAATTAAGATGGGTGACGAAATGGTTAATGCAAGTTGAGGTTGGTGACAAAATGATTAATAAAAGTTGAGAAGGGTGACGAGATTAATACAAGTTGAGATGGGCGACGGGATTAGTAAACGTTGAGATGGGTGACGAGATTAATACAAGTTGAGATGGGTGACGAGATTAAAATAAGTTGAGATGAATGACGAGATTATAAGAGTTAAGATGGGCGACAACATTAATATAAGTTAAGATGGGTGACGAGATTAATATAAGTTAAGATGAGTGACAAGATTAATACACGTAAAGATGGGTGACGAGATTACTACAGGTTGAGATGGGTGACGATATTAATACACATTGAGATGGGTGGCAATATTAATAGAAGTAAAGATGGGTGATGATATTAATACAAGTTAAGATGGGTGACGACATTAATACAAGTTGAGATGGGTGACGAGATTAATACAAGTTGAGATGGGTGATGAGATTAATATAAGTTGAGATGGGTGACGAGATTAATACAAGTTGAGATGGGTGATGATAGATAGGGAGGCGGGCCATGATGCCCCTATAAGATCTCAGCTGTTATCGCGCAAGCGCGCCGAAATATTTGGCATGATGGTAGTGTCACGATTAAACTACAAGAAAGCCCACTTGTTATTTTATTCCCGAAATAATATTTATTTATTTTATATGAATTAAATTTATGCTAATTTTATGCATTGCATGAAGTCATACATTTTTGTTCTAATTACACACTATAGCTTCTAGAATGCTAATTTTTGTTTGCATAAATCCTTCTATAGGATTCTAGCGAATTTATTTGGAAAAAAATTGGCATCGAAATTAAATTCCTTATTTTTTTCATTGTTTTATGATTTTTTGCGTATTTCTTTTATCTTCGCAAAATTATTGACAGAACCATTTTGGAGCATAATAATGCCTAAATGAATTAAATTTCAGCCTATGAAACGTGAAAATAATCGCCGACCTTTATGACCGCCCCCACCCAGTGGCGTCACGTGTGTGACCAATTTGATTGCTAAGTAATAAATCACAAATTAAAGACTTGTCATTCATCTCATATTTGGTGAGATGCAAGGTACATTAAATCTAGCTTTGGAGAAAAATAATACATTAATACAGAGCCATTGCGTAAACGGGTGTAAACGTTTTGTGTTGCTAGTCACGTGTGTGGCATTTGAGGGCAATTAATTTCCAAGGTTAAATTTCAATTTAACCGACATTTTTTTTGGGTAGAAAAAGGTCAAATGAAAGTGCATAAATCAATACATGAATGAACAGCAATCCCATAGGAGTAAGAGATAGTCAGAATATCCATTCTCTCAGCTCCATGGTTATAAAATTGAATGGTATATTGTGACGCTTTTCTCATGTCATATAGTGCTCAATGATGGAGCATGAAGCCAATACGGTGTGCACAAATCAACGGGACAAAACATTAGGTTCATAGTGAAACTTCAGACATTGCTCTATTTGAAATATATGCAGCTGAAAATAAAAAAGCAAAACTTTATTTTGTCCCAAAAGGTTCACTTTTCCAAAGAATGGCCCCTAATCCATCATTGATATATTTTGTATTGGTTTTCCTCTCGCTATCCACGTGGACTGCTGGACGGAGACGCCATTATATATTGGATATGATTGTGATTGGTTCCTCTCCGCTGTTCACGTGACTGCTTGACGAGCGCCATACTATTCATTGATATGTTGCTGACTAGTTCCTCCCCGCTATCACGTGACTGACGATTCGCCATATATCATTGATATGATTGTGCATTGATCCCTCTCGCTATCACGTGCACTGACTGAGGAGGACGCCATATAATCATTGATATGATTGTGGACTTGTTCCTCCCGCGCTATCACGTGACTGACGATACGCCATATATCATGATATGGATTGTGATTGGTTCCTCTCCGATTACATATGTCACGTGACTGCTGACGAGGACGCCATATTCATTGATATTGATTGTGATTGATCCTTTCCGCTGTTCATGCGGACTGATAGGAGGCACAATCACGAGAATGAGCACCACGATATGACTATATATTCTGATTGTATTACAGATCATACATTGGATAGAGACCGGAGATTTGATTGCACTGAACTGTAATTACAGTCTGTGTCCAAAAAAAAAAAAAAAAAAAAAAAAAAAAAAATTTCAAATGATGGTGATGTGGCACCAAATTTAAAGCCATAATATTCCTTTGCTGATGCGCTTTGTTTGTATTTTCTTTCGAAATTTCAAAAGTTTGCTAAATATTGTGCGACGAGGATTCGGAAGGGATAATAAATCGAAATACGCACTTCCATCGTTCTGGAGCGTGAATTTCATGGCCATTTTGCGCAACCTACCACAAAGGATAGGGCGGCGTAAGGAAAATTGATTTTGCTTGATTGTAGAAAACTGGTCATATCATTCAAAATTACGACACAAAATGTGACGGGAAAAAAATTGTAGAAGAAAGTCCGATTTCCGCTTTATGAACAATACCAAACAAATATACTAGGTTGTGATCAGCTTCATACTTATAGAAAAAAACGTTTTTCGCAACTGTACCGATTTTAGACACAGAAGTTAGATTTCAGTGTGATCTTGCTTCGCTGTCACAAGATTTTAAACCAGAAGTTGGTTCCTCTTCGCCGTCACGTGACTCATTATTTATGAGGCGCCACAAAGGGAGAAAACTTAAATTGGGTTGTGTGGAGAATGCGTACAACTGAAGTTCAATAAAAATTATTAGGGTAATGATCCAACAATACATAATATGCTACTAAGGACAGGTAGGGGATGTTAGCGACATTTACATTTTAAACAATTTGACAATGCATCGTGCATGTGTGTCTTCTACGGGGCTGAAAATGCGTTCATAATATTATTAAACAATACAGTTTAAAATTGAATAGAAATCTTTTTACTGGTGCATAGACATTTTGTAACTAAATAGACAATATTTATATTGTGAAACACAGCTTTTTAAAGTTTGGACCATTAATCTTTACGTTTACAGTAGAAATAAAGATGAAAAAAAAAACTCAATTATGCATATAGATTACCTGTAAAATTTGCAGAAGTCGGTATTCCACAGAATCACCGGAGCAGTCGCGCTCCGCGGTCAGGCGCTTAGAATTGGACAAGGGAGTATAAACAAGCATTTTAATTCAATTTATAGTGCACTTGTCTATTTAATATGTGTTTACAATTACGCATTGTGGTGATTACGAATTTGTAAAATTACACAAATTGTCATGATATATAATAATTGTTTTTTAATACTAGATGAGATGAACATTCTCTCTCTCTCATCTCTTTCTGTTTGTTCTGATATGTGGATATCAGTGGTTTTCAATATTATAAGGGGGGGGCGTGCCCCTCCGCCTCCGCCTGGATCCGCCACTATATCTTACTCGAATAATATTTTAGATATTAAATGTCAGTAAACACTGTCCAATATCAAAATGATTTGGTAACAAAAGAATAAATAGATGAATATTTCGCTGAATCTGTTACGATTGATTCGAGCTTTTAAATTCGGACGTTTAAACGTTAATTTTGAACTGGATTCTCCGATACTGGTATACAATACATTATTTAAATTGGATTCTCGTTATGGAGTTTACAATACATTTATTTGTAGTGGATTCTCGTTTTTGGTAGTATATATACTAATACATGATTTGTATTTATTCTTTTACTACAAGCAAACACCGAATAAGTTTAAATAAATCACGAAAATAAGTGTCTTCATCATCATACGTTACGGTGGATTATCGCATTTTCTCCTGCGGCTTTGAACCCCGAGCCCACAGCTTATAGTGAGCAGGGTCCCATGGGTCCAAGCATCCCCACCTACCGTCCACTTGTATATAGCTGGATACACAGACCTCCTGTACACACTCCTGGTAGTAGCCATATAATGAAAAAAATTCAGTATTCATCGTTAACAATATTAGATATGAAGAGGATCTTGAAATTAACATATGAATGATAAAAAAAATGATTGGAATCTACATTAGATCGAATAATGTCCATCTTAGAATTCAAAACTATTCCACCACACACACACACACCACACCCCACACACACACACACACACACACACACACACACCACCACACACAACACACACACACACACAACATATATATATATATACTTATATGATATATATATATATATATAGTGTCTGAAGTAACGGAATGCAAAAGAAACCATTGAGTGGTTTAGTGGCTTTGTATACATTATCTTACTTAATATATCAAATTAACTATACATATAAAGAGAAATGGAGAAGTCAATACTTAGTATAACAAATTATTACTTGTCACAATGAAATGACTTTCATTTAAAAAGGGGACTTAATCAAGACGATTTCACTTTCAAAAAGATGATTGACATCCGTCGCAATCGCAATTACGATTTTTACACACATGCGTGCAGCTCCCAGCTTAGAATCTAGGAACATTTTGAAAATAAACCAAAAGCGATATTAATTTTTGAATGCTAACTTCGCGTTTAGAATTATAAACATTTTGATTTTTTTAGTAACATGTATTATGCGCAGAATTAGTTTTGTACAAAATCCATTATTTAAAGGCGGTTTTTTTTTCAAAAGGGCCTTCATCCCCCTTTAAAAAAAAAAAGAAAAGAAAAAAAATAACAAAAAAAAGTAACATACAACCAAACTTCATATATAATCAATAAAGAATAAGCAGCCTAGATCATTGAATTATATATTTTTTTTTTAGATGTCTATTTTCCAGAACCACGCGATTAATAGTGAACAAAATCGTTGATTTACAGAAATAGCAATAAGGGCGAATATATATAATATTAGACTGCCTGACTGTACCGTTCGTACACCAACGGCGTCCCATTCCATAGGGTTCCTTCTTGAAGCAGCCCCCGTCCACTCGTCCGCTGTGCAATACATTTCCAGGCTAGTAATCCTACATCTTATCCTGTTAAATAGAAAATAATTAACATGAAATAGTAATGGCAGTCACTCATACCAACTCGTGCCTTTCAGATTGACACTCGTGTTGTCCCATATTACCCTGGTGTACAACCATGGGTCTTTCGTTATAAACTAGTAAACAGAAATCCATCCTGATGCGTTCGTTAATTTTGTGGATTTATCATTATCCTTAAAATTAAAACTGATGTAAAGATATCTATAATAGCGAACCTTTATTGTTCACATTTGATAACAACAGAACACATAGAAACTATCTCTGGGCAATATAAGTTAAAGCTTATTTTGTTATCAAAAAATCTCATTAACACATATGTTATTAATACAAGATATTCATCTGTTTTGAATAACTTAATTGAATAGCTACTTTTGATTAGCTATTTTGTATAGAAATTAAGATAATAACAAATGAAAACTTCGTCTCGATGTAATTCTGGTTATTAAAAACCAGGGTCGCGGAAGCGTTTTTGAAAGTGGGGGCTGAACAGGCTAAAAATCCCAAATTATATGGTCATCAAGTTTTGCGTTTTGTACACGTTGCTGAAAATAAGGTGGGGGGGGCTGAAGCCCCCCCACCTCGCCCCCCAGCTCACGGCCCCTGTAAAAACCTGGGGACATAACCTACATGCATTTCGATAAGTCTCTCCGAATTGATATCGACATTGTTGCGTCCATCGTGTAATTCCGCCCCGGACGATTATTGCCGATGGTCTCTCTGTCCCTCCAGATGGTTGTCCAATGACATGTCCAATACCTGATGGAAGAGATGAAAACAGAGTAGTTAGGTACGTCATTTTGCACCAGAGTAAATCGGAAGTTATGATGTACGTTATCATCGCCTCTAGTACCTAGCGGAGTATCCTTCTTGCACATAGAGTTATGCTAAAATTAATCGTGTGAAGAATTTAGGGGATATGCCTACATATGAAAAGGCTTTCTATGATTTTTTCACTGCTCAAACACAAAAAAAATTCAAAATAAAAAATACAAATAAAATACAAGAAATGGCAGCCGGTCCGTGGGGCATTACTTTGTTGTGTTCGGTCTTACCCCGTCAATATTTTGTTTATCCGGCATCAGACGTCTTCCCCGGCTTCTTTCAAATGCCGGATTGGTCATGGAAATGGACATGGTTTGCCCTTCACAGTCATGACTATATGAAGAAATTGATCATCAACACTAGGCTTCTAAATGATTGTGAAAGGAATACAAGAAAAGCTGCCATTACTTTCAGCCGTGGATCTTCCTCGCATTCTTGTCCCAAGTTGATTTTCATCATTTGGTTTATTGCCAGCGTCTATGGCTTCTGATCACCGATCATTGGAAAGCTAAGGGGTTCTCTGGAGATCGGCCTCAAACATTAGGATTTGCCATGCTCCAGACTGCAGAGCATCTTGTTAGCAATTAGGGGTCTCAGGTTCGATTCCCGGGATGAATTTCATTTTTTCTTTTTTTTCTTTTTTTTTTCCTGAGATATAAAACAACATGAAGGTACTAGAATCAGAGTACTTACGGTAGATTCGTGTAGTTCGTTCTTACTGCATTGTGACCAGTAGTGTCCTTAGGGAGTGGACAGACAACAATGGGCCATGATGGACAATCAGAAGCATCGTCGTAAACATTCATTCCCATCCGATTGCGCCATATCGTGTTCCATACCCAACCTAGAAATAACAATAAAATATGAGCATTCTGTTGATTATCTACAAAATAGGGATGTTCTATGATATAGAAAACTCTTCGTGTACTGATATTTCAAGCAACAACCGCACAGCAATCAGAATTGAGCCGACCATTAACTTACCAGATAGTATTACGTTCCAATTGTTAATCTTTCCGTTTGTCCATGGTGTTCTATATGAATTATGGTTTTATGTTAGAATACAGTTCATATTGCGTGCAATATTCTTATGGACAGGACGGCCGGAGAGAAAAATGTGTCTTCTTCTGCTCTCAAGGAACTGAGTGGCCCGAATCACAAGAGGAGTTTAGTTACCAGGCGCGGTTCCAAGAAAAATCGAACTGAATGCATTTCGGGGCCCATATGGATTGTCTCTGGGGACCAAAAGCCGCGCCATGCTAATTAATGTAGTTTACGTATGGCCTACAACGGTAATTCATATGATGTGACTTCCGGTCTGACGTCTGCTAGCTGGTTTACCCCAGTGGCTCACTATTTTACGTCCGTATGGTTTAAACTAGCCCAAGTCTTAATTTACTGAGGCAAGGTTTTATAAACTCTATTGGCCGGTTATCAACAACGATGGAACTAACTAGGTCTTAAATTTATTAGTACGCGTTAATTTTTACAAACTACCCTCAAGAGTTGACTTAAACTGATGATCGTTCAAATGACGCAATTTAGGTCCTCACGTGATAAATAACCTCCTTTGTGAATGCACTAAAATGTTATTCATGGGTCTAATATGCCTGGTTAAGACATTCTGATTTAGACTCATGGACTAATTAAACTTTGTTGTTTTTTTCCGGGCCATTTAGGTTCACATAGGTTCCATGTCAGCTCTAGATGATTTTATGTTAAATGAGTGAAATTTTCTTTTGGTCTTACGTGCTTCAAACTGAACGTGTAATGTCTCTTACTTTGGTCATATATTTTATTCGTCATTATGTCCAATGGTTCACATTAAAAGTGTTTATTTCTTTTACTGTATATTCCCCGGGGGTGCATGTTGCCCAAATGGCCAATGCTCACGTGTCAAGTGCTTTCTTGTCACGTTCGGTGATGTTTAATCTATTGGTCTCCCCAAAGTGTAACGTCTCATGGCCTAAAATCTACGATCGTTATGTCCCAATGGTTTAATGTCATCACAGGTCTAGTGTTCATTTGACTTAGGCCACCTTTCTCCAAACAAAGTGTCGTCCGAGCTTCCCCTGCGTCTGTTTGTTACCAAAAGACAATTCATCGCGCTTTGAATAGGAATCCCGAAATCTTAATACGGCTTAAACACGTTAAAAAAGCAAGAAAGCCAGTTGCTTCCGCGTTGATCAGGAAGCTGCGGGAACTGACGCCACTTTTGTTGGAGAACGAAGGCGCTCTTGACCTTCCCAGGCTGTAATGTCTCATAACTTACCATCGGTTCTTAGGTCACAACATAGATTCATCTCTCATCCGTTTACTATACACATGCGAGTTCTCTGCCGGAGGGCATTTCATGTACACAGGACTTGTCGGAACGTTTTATCTGACAAAACTGTTATAAGCACTAGAATGCTATGCATCTGATGGCTGAGAGCAAATTGTCAACATAAAATGTTCCGACAAAGTCCTTTTTGAATTGAAATGCCCCCCCCGTTCTTGTTCTACTATCCTAGAGCAAATTCAGTCGTTCGTCTTAAGTCATTCTTATCTTACTTCACGAATGATGACTGTTAAAACACCCCCTTTCGTATATGACACATTCCATTTTTTCCGTGTCACAGCCAACTGGTCCAACCTGCTTCATATGTTGGTTGACCATCTCGTATGACTGTAATCTACCATATATACTTGTAGATGTTTTGGGACAACAATCGAACGCAGGTGACTAGATATGACCTTCCAGTTTTGGGGGAAGACGGTTGATGGTAAGGGAATGGTCTGTAGTCTTGGAGACACGCCCCACTCATAAGGGCGCCATAAATGATATCGTTCTTGGCCCAAGCATACACTCCAGTGTCTTTGCCTTTGCCTCTCACTGTTTTACGGTTGTGGTCTGGAGATGGACTTCCTAGGGAAGTTCCTGTAGTTGTTTTTTTAAGATTTTCGCTCGCTAAACTGTCAAGGTATTGTTCGTCCCTGTATAATTCTGAGGAGATGTTTCATTGTGAAACAAATATTCACTATGATTCTCCCATGACCAACTGTTATAAGCTACTGACATGCTGGCATCTGATTGGCTGTCCTTTTTTAATGTGAAACGCCCCCCTGATGGCCTTTGGGAAGTTCTGTGTACCGTTCTCGATCGTTACTTACCGGTGTTCCTATGTTCATGTGCGAGGATGAATGCAGCATCCTAACCCCGCGATCTGGTAAGAGGAACAAACTGAAGTAAACCAGCACTGCAGTAGCATAGGAGCGATACCTATAGATAGTGAGTATGTGATACGAATGGATGGGAAGGGATACAATTGACACCTAAAATATTAAAGCATTGCAGAAATGGTTTGATCCAGAAGTGCTCAATTTGGAATACTTTACACATGACCTGTTTCATGGGCTATTACAAAGGCGGACTGGAGGCTCGTCGTCCTTTCATTAGGGAAGCAGTCTATGCGAATGTGGCACACATTAGCCAACAGGGGCGAAGCCTAATGAGAGATGCAGTGGTAGGACTGACGCGTGGGATGGTGTGTGACATTTATGGAGATTAGTTAAGGATTAGAGAGAAAGCGAGGGGTGAGAGGGGTATTAAGATGCCGGGGAGATGTGCAAGATTTTAGAGGTAAAAGAAAGTTTGCGAAGAGAAAGAAAGGAGAGTGGATGACGAAGAAGCGAGAGTAGGAGAGAGAGGAGAGCATGAAAAGAGGTGTGAGAAAGAGAATATAGTAGCTTGGTGGAGGGGGGGGGGGGAGAGAGAGGTGGTATAGGGTATTCATAGGATACCCGATGGGAGTTGCCGGGTGTTAATAAAGTGACGGGTATAGATTTGGGTATGTAAGGGCGTTATAGGAATCACGTGAGAAAGGAACGATTTGAAGTGACCGCAAATGTGGGAATTAAGAGATGAGACCTCAGCAGAATATAAAACGGGGTTACATACATGATGAAACGGCCAAATATAGATTTACGAAAAAGAAAGGCATGATACACATTACGGTTGTAGGGGTTAAGGAGCACAAAATATGACAGAGGATATTGTGGGTTTAAAAACGGAGGAAGGGGGGTGTGGGTAAAAGGGGAGGGTGTATAAACGGATGGGAACCAAGAGGATGAAGAAGCAGAAATAGGTAAGGATGAATGAAGGAAGGCAAAAATAAGATAAAATAGAGCCGTTGTGAACAATTTTTCATGCTTTGTGCATGGGTTTGTTGCAGAATTTCACTACATTTTTTTTACAGTTGCATTCCTACATTTACGGTTTCTATTCAGGCAAATTAATACGGCATTGACACGATAAAGTCATTCAAAAAATCTAAAAATGAATCGAGGCAAGTATCTAAAAAAAGACAGTTTATGGTTTTTGATCATGCATTAAGGCTAATCTACAAGAACTTTTTCTGATCATGCTTCTATTATGCTGATAAAAAAAAGAAATAATTGTAGACAAGATTGTGAAACAAAACAATGGGTTTATAAATGAGTTGTTTTAAAATATTTGGGATCACAATCAAAGTATTTACATTTCTTGTATGAGTCTTCAAAAGTGCATTTATCATTTTAAAAACAAAATGATTGGAAAACTTAGTGTAATCTTATGATTTTTATCTAGGCAAATAATTATCACAATTCTATTATTGCCCAAAATTAATTTTTATTTTCTTTTCCCAATGCAGACCGGTTGTGTGTACTCATAACTGTATACTATTTCAATATGACAGCGTACTTTAATGATAATTTTAATGTTACGATATGATTGTTTTGGATATCTGTACATAGGGCCTATACATATACGCTATAATTATATATTCCAATCAATATAAAGCTTATTTGAATTGATCTATTTCTTTTCTTCCGAATAAACGATTGAATAATTTATAATATTACATGTAATAGGTACTTGTCCATAAAGAACTAAAATAAGTGAATTGATTAATCTAAGCTCAGTTAGTGAAAAATGAAAGAACTATCGCCTTTAGGACAATTCTGGCAATATCTTGTTAATTCATTTCGGCCGCATTGAGACTTTTTTAAATTAACCTCCTTATGTGCAAGTCTCCACTACCGCAGGTTCCAAATGGGGTCCTAGTCTATGAACCACAGAATGATCGCGAAATAACTGCTGAACGTCTTCATCATTAATGATTTTCGTGAGGCTCTTGCAAAGCGAAGGTTATGGCTAGGACTCTTCGTCGAGTCGTTTGCTACCACGCATTGACTTGACTGCACAATAAAAATAACATATCATACTTTTTCAAAATTCACCTTTTGTACCGTCACCCCTGACAGAATATAATTGTATAGGAATAGGAAGTATAATTCAGTTCTTGCGTTAAGACGTCATTCTAATTGAAAGAGTTAGCTAAAAACCATACAACATTTCTCATGAACCATCTATATATAGCCATGTAACTTTCATCATAGTGCAAAGTTTAAATAATTATACTTTTAGCGATTTGACAGCATAATTAGATGACAGGGAAGCCAAGAGATTCTGTTTTTTTAAAAAATACATAGCTAATGGCCGGTTTTAAGGCCAAGTGTTCTGACATTCGATTAATATGAAATTGATAGTATACATAATCTGTAATTTTTTAACTGCCTTTTAAAACCATTTTCATGCAATTTGGTTCATACGAAATGAACGAAACCGGTGTTTTTCAACATAGGTCGCCGGTCCAAAAGCGATGTGTGGTTATAGGCTTTAAGAAGGGGCTTGCTGCGATACGGAAAATATACATAATTATTTGTTTTGGAATTTTTGATGCGCCCCATACAACATTTGGACTGGAAGAGGCATTGCACCACTTTTGGATACACACCGCTGATTTTTAAGAACCTACCAGTTCTCGTGAGAAGGTGGCTCGGGTTGATGACGGAATTCAATTGTTTGGCTTAAGGGTGGGGTGGAGTATAAAACCATATTGACCTGTACAAGAAACAAATAATTAATAAAATGTATTAATGATATTTTACTTCTAACAATGTACTTTACAGCATCTCTATTTTCTATTAATCTTGGTCATCCTCCTCGCCTTTTTTTCTAATCTCGTAATCATGAGATGTGGATGACATATAATCAGGCAAGTCGGGTTTGATAAAGAATTTATTAAAAATTGAATACGGTGACGAGATGATTAATACAAGTTGAGATCAAGTAAGGGATTAGAGACAAGCTGAGTGGTGTACGTGATTAAGAAATAGGAGATGACTGACGAGATTAAGCCAGTTTGAGATGGTTGACGAGCATTTTTACACAGTAGAGATTGGGTGACCGAAGATATTAATACAAGCTTACATGGGTGACAGACTTAATAACAGCTTTGCAAGCGGTGACGAGATTAATATAAGGTTTGAGATGGGTGACGAGATTAATATAAGTTGGGAGATGGGGTGACGAGATAATAAAGTGAGATGGGTGACGAGATTAATATAAGTTGAGTGGTGGCGAGATTAACATAAGTTGAAGGGTGACGAGGATTAATTACAAGTTGAGATGGTGACGAGTATCTAACATCAGTAGTTGAGGATGGGTGACGAGATTAATAATACAAGTTTGAGATAAGTAAAGGGATTAAGACAAGCTGGTGGGTGACGTGATTAAGAAACTGGGAGATGACTGACGAGATAATGCCAGTTGAGAATGGGTGACGAGATTTTTACAAGTAGAGATGGGTGACGAGATTAATACAAGCTTATGTGTGACGAGATTAATACAAGCTTGCAAGCGGTGACGAGATTAATAAAGTTGAGATGGGTTGACGAGATAATAAGTTAGGATGGGTGACGAGTTAATATAAGTTGAGATGGGAGTGACGAGATTAATATAAGTTGAGATGGGTGACGAGATTAATATAAGTTGAGATGGGTGGCGAGATTAACATAAGTGAGATGGTGACGGAGATTAATACAAGTTGAGATGGGTGAAAGAGATTAATATAAGTTGAGATGGGTGACGATATTAATACAAGTTGAGATGGGTGACGAGATTAACATAAGTTGAGATGGGTGACGAAGATTAATACAAGTTGAGATGGGTGAAGAGATTAATATAAGTTGAGATGGGTGACGAGATTAATATTAGTTGAGGATTGGTGACGAGACTAATAAGAATTAAGATGGGTGACGAAATTGGTTAATGCAAGGTTGAGGTTGGTGACAAATGATTAATAAAAGTTGAGAAGGGTGACAGATTAATACAAGTTGAGATGGGCGACGGGGTTAGTAAACGTTGTGAGATGGTGCGAGATTAATACAAGTTGAGAATGGGTGACGATGATTAAAATAAGTTGAGATGAATGACGAGATTATAAGAGTTAAGATGGGCCGACAACATTAATATAAGTTAAGATGGGGTGACGACGGATTGTAATAGTAGTTAAGATGCAGTGACAAGATGTAACTACAACGTACAAGATGGGGGTGGGACAGATTAGCTACAGGTTGAGATGCGGCTCGACGATATATAGATACACATTGAGATGGGTGGCAATATTAATAGAAGTAAAGATGCGGTTGATGATACTTAATACAAGTATAGCATGGGGACGACATTAATACAAGCTGAGATGGGTTGACGAGATTAATACAAGTTGGAGTATGATTAATATAAGTTGAGAGGTACGATGATTAATACAAGTTGAGATGTGGTGATGATAGATTATATTAGTTGAGATGGGTGACGAGATTTAATATAAGTTGAATGCGGTGACGATATTAATACAGATGAGATGGGGTGATGAGATTAATATTAGTTGAGATGGCTGACGATATTTAATACACGTTAGATGCCGGTGACGAGATTAATTACAGGTTGAGATGGGTGCGAGATTT
>CALNVZ010003433.1:38010355-38029381 GCA_940671915.1 Paracentrotus lividus
AATACACGTTGAGATGGGTGACGAGATTAATACAAGTTGAGAAGGGTAACGATATTAATAAACGTTGAGATGGGTGACGAGATTAATACAAGTTGAGATGGATGACGAGATTGATACAAGTTGAGATAGGTGACGAGATTAATAAAATTTAAGAGGGTGACGAGATTAATATAAGTTAAGATTGGTGAAGATATAAATACCAATTAAGATGCGTGGCGAGATTAATACAAGTTGAAATGGATGACGAGATTATTACAAGTTCAGATGGTGACGAGATTAATACAAGGTGATATTTGGGTAGAAATTGAAACAAGTTGAAATGGATGAAGAGAAAACTGGAGATGATTGACGAGATTAATGCCAGTTGAGATGGGTGAAGATATTAATACACGTTGAGATGGGTGACGAGATTAATACAAGCTTGCATGGGTGACGAGATTAATATAAGTTGAGATGGGTGACGTGATTAAGAAAACTGGAGATGATTGACAAGATTAATGCCAGTTGAGATGGGTGACGATATTAATACACGTTGAGATGGGTGACGAGGTAAATATAAGTTGAGTTGGGTGAAGAGATTAATACAAGTTGAGATGGGTGACGAGATTAATATTAGTTGAGATTGGTGACGAGATTAATAAGAGTTGAGATGGGTGACGAGATGGTTAATGCAAGTTGAGATGGGTGACGAGATTAACATAAGTTTAGATGGGGGACGAGATTAATACAAGTTGAAATGGCCGACGGGATTAGTACATGCTGAGATGGGTAACGATATTAATAAGCGTTGATATGGATGACGAGATTGATAAAAGTTTAGATGGGTGACGAGATTAAAATAAGTTGAGATGGATGACGAGATTATAAAAGTCAAGATGGGCGACGACATTAATATAAGTTAAGATGGGTGACGAGATTAATATAAGTTAAGATGGGTGACGAGATTGATACACGTTAAGATGGGTGACGAGATTAATACAGGTTGAGATCGGTGACGATATTAATACACATTGAGATGGGTGGCGATATTAATAAACGGTGAGATGGGTGACGAGATTAATACAAGTTAAGATTGGTGACGATATAAATACCAATTAAGATGCGTGGCGAGATTAATACAAGTTGAGATGGATGACGAGATGAATAAAAGGTGAGATGGGTGACGAAATTAATATAAGTTGAGATAGGTAACGAGATTAATAAAATTTAAGATGGGTGACGAGATTAATATTTATAAGTTAAGATGGGTGACGAGATTAATATAAGTTAAGATGGGTGACGATATTAATACAAGTTGAGATGGGTGACGATATTAATGCACGTTGAGATGGGTGACGATATTAATACAAATTGAGATGGGTGACGAGATTAATACAGGTTGAGATGGGTGACGAGATTAATACAAGTTGAGATGGGTGACGATATTAATGCAAGTTGAGATGGATGATGAGATTAATGCAAGTTGAGATGGGTGATGATATTAATGCAAGTTGAGATGGGTGACGATATTAACTCTTAACGTGCCAGCGGCGAACCCCTGGCGTGCCGGTGGTTTCAGCGCAAACGCTATTGGTATCAAAACGTATCTGTTATCCCATATATCAACAGAGATATCTCCGCACTGGCTGGTCGTATGACAAAAAAGTAAGTGAGTAAGTTGTAGGAAATTCTGTCCTGCTTCTTGTCATTATATTTTCATTTTGTAAAATTTTTAAGAAAATATTATTTTGTAGGAAAGAAGAAAGCTGTTTTTAAACCGCAGAGTAAATAATGTCCCAAGTCGACTTTCGTGGACCATGGTTTGCTAAAAAATAATCATGACGTATTGTTCACTAAACGACGTTATAGCCTGATTCATTGCCTTTACAAAAATACCAAATTTGTAGCAAATGGTGGTCTGGTTACAATTTTATAAGGAAAAGTCTAAAAGCGAGTCAATCCCTTCCAGAAAAGCATTTCTTACGAATGTCCGGTTGTTATTTTTTCTGGCTTTTTCTGCATTGTTTGCTGTTTTGCAACCGCCATAGGTCAAGCCCAAGAAATCGATAATACTAATATACAGATTAGGCTTACCAACCGGATGAGAGCAGGATGCACACAGAAGTCAATAGTTGTAGTTTATTATTGCCGCTATCGATTTTTTGTTGTTCGTATTCAGAAATGTTGTGGCATGAGTCATCAGCGACTACCCTATGTTGTATGCAGTATCTCATTGCACTAACCAAATACTCGAGCTAATAAGTCTTATATTGGAATTTTAGGATCAGTTAGGCCTATAGTTTTATTTACTCTCCACTCATTTTTCTTGTTTTGTTACTATTTCCTTCTCTGACGGTCTCTCTCTCTCTCTCTCTCTCTCTTATACACGATTTATTGATATATGCTCGTTCGTGTTATAAATGCACCATCATCTCAAATCTCAAAATATATGAAATTACGAAACATATCATTCAATATATATGAAAAACTGCATTACTCTCTCTCTCTGTCTAACTATGTATCTCGATCGGTGCAAAATACCTAAAAAGAGACTAGATAAATACAAAACGCTTTTGAGCGAACGAAATTATTAAAAGTACCATAACTGCCAGTTCTATAACGATATATCATAAAATAGACAAATTGAGAAAACAAAATTAATTGTTGAGCCGAAAAATCTTAAATCCGACTTTGAGTATTAGTTTTTAGTTTGATTTAGTCCTTAGTCTTGTTTTAGTCATCTTTTCTTCTCTGTCTTTCTATCTCTCTCTCACACTCTCTCATGATTTATCTGTATGTGCGCATATATAGGCATAACATCCTCTTTTTTACGTTATAAATTCACCATTAGCTCATCCCATGTCATACATTTTTAGATTTGTCACTGAGCAAAACAATTTAATTACTTTGATTAATAATTCAAGTATAACTACAAAATTCTTTCTTTCTCTGAAATTAGGAAAGATATCATTCAATTTATACTTATTCGCGAGAAAAATAATCTTTCTCTCTCTCTCTCTCTCCCATATCTCTCTCAATACAAAATATATTCAGTTTGTTACTGAGCAAAACAATTTAATTACTTAAATTAATAATCAAGTATAACTACAAAAATCTTTCTCTTTCTTTCTCTCTCTCTCTTTTCTCTACTGTTAAATATCCATATAGAAATAATGTGCCCGAGTGTTTGTACAATGTGATTCTTATCTTATTCCCCAAAGGAAAACAAAAACAAAAACAAAAACAAAGCAACAAAAAAACTAATATTTTCACTAAATATCTGCACTTGCAAGCCTCCAAATATAGTGGTAGAGTAATTGGGATGGTCGGAGACTAGGTCTTCAGATACTGTAATGCTTCGTTGATATTAGTTTTTTATTCCGTGAATTCGTTTATTGAATACTTTCAAGTAGTTTGCTTGTGTGAATTTGATGCTTTTCCTTGCAAATTCGGTATAAAAGGATTAACCGACATCCCATCATTCCACAATTATTTGACTTCTAGCTGAGTCATGGAATATGCCAAAATGGTTGTTCTTACAAAGCTACAACGCCCGTAAGCCCCCTAATGAAAGGTCCGGGATAACCATTTTAAAAAGAGCTTTCAAAAAGACACCGCAGTAAACTCATGACACCACAATGGAGACACAACTTTTGTTCACTATAATAAACGCTGTATGATTTATTACCTATTGTAAAGACAGGTCAACGCACTTTACATCGATCCCATTATTATCTGAATAGATGGTTGCAAAGTTTATATTACTCAGGACGCACGCAAGTAGTGTGGAAGACAGTTTGGTAGTTCACGAAGTATATAGTTTTTTGACACAATACATCGACACATTAATGTTAAAAAAAATCGATATAAATTTAAAGTTAAATATGAAAATTATGCTTTATAATAAAATAAATGACACACATTGTGATATCTCATATACAATATCCCGGTACTAAAGTATATATATTTTTATTATAACCAAAAATCAAGCCGATTACAAAAGGGATAAATCATTTTAGAAGCAAAAGAGATAAAGTAGATTTAGTTTTTTAGGTATTGATTAAGAGAATTCTTGTATCTTTTATAAGAAATAATATCTACTATTTTCATTTTTGCTCCGTGAACTCGCCATCTATTCCTCAATTCAGTACAATCACTGTTCCCTTAGTGGAGTAAATAAGTATTCCAACAAACCAGACACAGCAAGCTTGGTTATTATGGTATCTGTAAACATCATACAATAATAACATAAACGAACGAGTCCGCGTAAGAAAAACTGATTTTAGGTCTTACAAAATGTTAGTTTGTAACATTTTCATCTCTTAACATGTTGATAAAATGAAAACATAACAATCTCTGCCTAACGGTTTATTGAAATGTATCTCATTTGCCGTGTAAGCTAAGTAAAGTACATGAAAAAATATTGTTTCTTCGATTGTTCCTTCCCCCATTGAGTCACGTGGTAATGAGACACACACGCAATACACCACGCAACTGAATAGAACACGGTACTAAACACACGCACACATACTCGACGCTTCGAATTTCTCTGGTCGTGATCAAATTATCATAGCTTCGTATAAAATGTCTCTTTCTGACAAAATAACCCAACTATGACATATGTTTTTTTTTATGGATTTGGAAAGTCACATTATTCACTAAAAAACATGTCAAAATTATCAGCTCAAAATAATTTTCGACGTCTTTTGGGGTCAAAGGAATCAACTTTTTGAAACTTTTGTGGGGCCCCCATAAAATGGGCCTCCGACACGTTTAGAGTTAATACAAATGAGATGGTGACGAGATATAATCAGGTTGAGATTGGTGAACCGAATATTTATCCGTAGAGATTGGGGTGAACTGAGTTCATATCATGAAGATGATGGTCCTAACAGTGGAAGATCCTTTGCGATGTCAGGGATATCTCACCACCTCCTTCGCCGGCCCATTCTGCATCCCCCCCGCGACATTCTCACCAAAACACCCGTCGAACCTAATTTTAGATCCTGTTCACGGTCCGTCGCCCCTTGCCCCCCTGATCAGCTCGCCTCCGGTGGGCCGCTCCCCCCACTCACCCTCCCCCCGCCCGCTCCGTTGCAGCCTCTTTGGCGTGTCCACCGCTCCTTCCCTCCGCCTTCGCGCACCCGCCCCTCACGTCCGGGTCCAGATGGCCTCCGCCCGCCTCCGGCTGGTGCTTTTTGAGTCGTGTTTCGCTTTTTTAGTATATGGTTTTAGAATTTTTGTTATTGTTCTTTTAATTATTATTTTTTATTTTATTTCTTCGTTCCTTGGTTTCATTGTTAGCTTGCATTCTATTAAGTTATATTTATTTTTGTTTTGTGTACTTGTTTTAGGATTTTTTGTTGTTGATTTTGTGTTTCTTTTTTTTTTTTCTTTTATTCCCGGAATGCATTATAATTACGCATAAAATCATTTCAATAATTTTAATAGGAAAATGGTTAGGCTACATAAAATAAGGGTTATATTATAGAGCATTAAGCATCAAACCAAAGTTTGAAATGATCCATTCTTGGCACGTGTGTTACCGGAAATTATGCAAAATCTTGACTTTAATTGGGTATAACTCTAACATTTAAAAATAATAAGATTATAATTGTTTAATATCATGCTAATATATTTTGTTGGCTACATTTGTAAATATTTTATAATTTACAATATGCATGTTCAAGTCACAGGTCAAAAAGAAATGGTCACGTGTGTGACTTCACAGAAACGGCATGTTTTGAAAGTTCAATTTCATTTTGAAAGATTCCTGTGAGTTTTAAAATGATGAAATGTTATTATTGCTGTGAGATATGCATTATGGAACGCTGTTAACCAAAAAATACCACTGGATAGGAGTTCATTCTTGAAATTTCTTTTCATCTATTTATTTTATATCGTATGTCGGGTCACGTGTGGTGACTTTAGTGGTCACGTGTGTGACCTATGCAATTTGTACAGAAAAATGAATATATTAATATGTAATGCAATAAATGTACATTTTTAGCACATTACTATATCCGCTGTGGTAAAAAATTTTATGAACTCAACCCTAGTCAGTCATAGGGTGTTTTGGTAAGCTGTCAGACGGGGGAGGGGCGGGTAGGGAAGGCGGGGGGGGGGCCCATGATGCCCCCTATAAGATCTGGCTGTTTGATACGCTGCGAAGCGCCTCGAAAATTTGCACGATGGTAGTGTGTGATGTAAACTACAAAGCACTGTTAATTTTTCCTATAATAATAATAATTTTATTTTAATATGAATTAATTATGCTAATTACGCATTGCATGAAATCATAAATTTTGTTCTTTGACAAACTACAGCTTCTGGAATGCTAATATTGTGTTTGCATAATCTTTTAGGATCCTAACCATTGTACTTGGTAAAAAATTTGATATCGAACTAAATTACTTGTGTATTCAATTGATTTTATGATTTTTATTATTTCCTTGTTTTCGACCTTTTGTTTTGTTTGTTTTGTTTGTTCTTTTTGGTTGTTGTTTTTTGTTGTTTTTTTGCAAAAATTAAAATTGCAAGAAAACAAATTTTTTTTTGGGGGAGCCAAAAATAAAGGCCCTAAATATAAATTAATTTCAGCAAATGAAAGTGAAAATTAATCATAAAATTTGTTGACCGGCCCCCACCCAGCGGGTTCATGTGTGTGCCAATTTGTTTTGCTAATTAATAATCAAATTAAAACTTGTCATGGATTCATATTTAGTGCGGATGTAAGGTACATTAAATCTACTTTGAGAAATAATCATAATAATACCAGAGCCAATGGTTAAAGACTGGGCATAACTTTTTGTGTTTTCTTGGTTACTTGTGTGTGACATTTTGAGGGCAATCAAATTTCCAGGGTTGATTATCTTAATATAATCAAATTTCACAACATTATTTTGGGGGTTAAGATTAAAGGAATAGAGGTAAATAATAATATAAATGACAGTATTCCAAGTAAGGAGTCAGCAAAAATATCAATTCCAGTCAGGGTTAAAAAAATGATATTTTATTTACCGTTTTTCCCATTTAATTATCATTATGATTAATTTATGCAAATGAGCATGACAATTGCAAAAATCAGAAAAAACATCAGTTTATGAAACTTCAGACATTGCTCTATTTGAATACGCAGCTTAAAATAAAAATCAAAAAGTTTATTTTCCAAAAAGGTTCAACTTTTTAAGAAGGCCGAATAGCCTGGTCCCTTTTTTTATTAAAGGCATGACCATAGTGGTCACAACACGTGACCCGTGGGTCACGTGTGTGACCAATTTCAAAGTGAATTAATAACTAAATTAAAAGCTATTATGGCTTCATATTTGGTGAGAATGCAAGGCACAATTAATCTCGCTTTGGAAGAAAAAATTGTAATAAAATAGAACCATGGTTTTTCGGGGGGCGTTAAACTTTCGTGTTTTGGGTCACGATAAGGTGTGTGACCATATGATGGCAATTAATTTCTTTAGTTTAATTATCTTAAAACAATCATTCAACACCATTATTTTTCATTTAAATTTAAAGGAATGAAAAGGTAAAAAAGGGTATATGACAATAATCAAAGTAAGGAGAACCAGCAAATATACAACAAGTCAGGGTCAACAAATGATATTTTACGTACCATTTTTCTAATTCAATTTTTTTGGCAATGTTAATTTATGCAAATGAAGCATGAAAAAATTTGTTAAAATTAATAAAAAAAGCATTTCAATGAACTCAAGAACATGCTCTATATGAATGTGGCAGCTAAAAACAAAAAGGACAAACTTTATTTTTTTCCAAAAAGGGTTCCGTTTCAAAGAAATCGCCCAACAAATGTAAAAAAAGGGACGAAAAACGGTATTGTCGAGTAAGTTCTAAAGCGGTTTTGTGTTGGTTTTTGGTGAAGTATTATTGAAAATTTGTTTTGGGCTGCATTAAAAAAGCTGAATGAAAGCTACATTAATTTAAAAACATGTACATTATTCAAATTTCATCCGTTCCAGAAAATGCAGCAAAAGATAGACACGTATAATAGGCCGCTACATTTGTCTTTATCCAGGGGGGGGGGCACTCAACCACATGATGTGCTACGACATTGCGTGTCCCCAAAAAGCGTCGGAAAAGGGTCTGTTTCAGCCTTTCGGCGGCGTCGACAGCTTTCCTAAAATAGGGGTGTTTTTCAAATATTAATCGCATTTTCATTGAAATGGGGTTGTTTTCAGCGGAAATCGCTGTTTTGTGTCAAAACTTCACGGTGTTTAACGCCATTTAGGGTATTTTTTTCCAGTCTAAGTCGAAAAGGGGTCAAATTGACTTCATGCAATGAGACGTTTAGGGTATTTTTTTCCAAGCTAACGTCGAAAGGGGTGCAAATTTGACTTCATGCAATGAGACGTTTAGGGTCCATTTTCGTCTGAACGTCGAAAAAGGGGTGCAACTGAAATTTGGCTTCATGCTATGAGAATTTTAGGGTCCATTTTTCAGGGTGTCGCGACACGAATGGGTAGCACTTTTTGTTGTTTGAGTGACGCCCCCCCCCCGGGGTCTTTAATAACCTAGTGATAATGCATTTCTCACCTCATTAATCTGATTAATGTTAATGCCTTGCAGCGGCAACTCTCCCATGATGCCCGTACCTAGGTTCATGAAATTATCATCGCTAGCAAGGAAACAGCAAATTTCCCCGGTCATTAAGCGGCTTACGGGATGTAACCCCCTTTGAAGACTTGACTGATAATAATGGTGCAGATAGTGTTACATGTATATAATATTAACTTTGTATGTAAAATGTATTTAAATGTTATGTCCTGTGTCATTGGTTTATGATTTCTTCTTCAATGTAAAAATTGAATATCATACAGAGTTGGTCAGGAGTGATAACGCTTGTCAATTCCTGCACCAATAACACAAACTGACAATGATAGAGCACTAAATTGTACCTTTCTGAAGGATTAGTTGGATGTCCATCGCAATGAGATCCATATCTGATGAAATTAATGACCCACTATACATCGACCGGTATACACGTTTGGTTGGTGTGATGTCAAGTTTGAAATATATAGAGTCCTAATCAGCTGTACAGAAACACTTTCTCATGATCGGAACTCCTGTAGATAGTAAACCATTTTTTCCCAGGCTCTCAATCTTATGATCAAGAGATAGGTTCTTGATGTGTTTCAAGCTCGTTGGTGTATTCAACAGATACTTCACCAACCCGCATCGTGATTGACCCCAGCGATGAGGATGGTATATTCCTTAGTCACTGTAAGCGAAATGCATAAAGTTCCAGGTTTGTTTACAACTGTGCTTTACATTACCCTCTTTGTCAATCATAATTAGTGGCAGTGGCAATTGGTAACATCATAATCCTTATAACTCGTCGATTTGGGTAGGTTCCATACCATAACAATGTATCTCCCTGATCGCCTTCCCACCTTCTGGTGAGAATACCTGGATCTTCATTGTTTCCTGTAGCTGACATTGATCTGATCATTGCTGTCCACAGTGAGGTTACCGATCCCACCTCAATCATAACTCAGAGTCTCGAACCTCACATCCAGCTCACCTGCTCCCTGTGTGTACAGTGTGATCGTGTTCAATGTATTCAGTACAGGCGTACCTACCATCAGAGAGAAACCTATACCAAAGACCTCGACATCCTTGAGTAACTGTTTGCTGCACGCTTGCCATCAACAGAGTACATGTCGATCCTCCATTGCTGTATCCTACGCATCCTACCATCAGGTGTCGCAGCCATGGGCCCATTTTCCCATTCCGGCCCCCCTCCCCTTTGGGGGGGGAGAAGGTTTTTGCCTTGCATTCCATTCCAACTCACATTTACGAACTTGAACCTCACCAATGTTCATTGAATCATGTGATTGTTAGGTGGAATATTCAAGTTGCTCGCACGAATCAGCTACAATCATAGCAAGCTTCTCCTGTGGATCATCGTATCTAGTACATTCTTCAAGTCAACCAGACAGTGAATCGTGGAATGTGAACGGTATTACCATCTAATGGACCTTCAAACTATTACCGCGCAACTCACTTGCACTCTCATACTCGCAACCAACCTCTCATTGGCATCTTTCATCTCTTCCAATTTCTTACATAATTTTGTCTCTCTGTGTTTCTAACAAGCATGTTAATACTGTGCTTCCTCTCGTTGAGTTTCTTGATAGATTCCTTGATAAATCTGGTTTGATTGCGCTTTTGTGCCACAAATGTGATCATTGACATCGCTTCTTTTGACTCTCATAACATGATTTGCGATTCTTGACAGCTGTAAGCTTTCGTCTTACTTTGGGCTTGTAGAGAAATCCGATATCTGTCCTTGATAGAACCTATAATTCCCTCACAATCTTGAACAGTGTGGGACCCTTTCTTTCCATGGGTCAACATCCGCATCTCAGGCAAGATGAAACTTCTGCAAGTAGTACACCACATCAGTGCAGACATGCTTTCTTCTTTCAGATGATGGGTGTTCTTGACAGTAGACCTCATCTGTAGACTACTTACCCTCTCAATCTCTTCTACCCCAGACTCTATGATTAAGCGGTAATTTGTATGGGTTTCTATACATGTTCTGGCACATTTTTTAACCACAACACAACAGAAATTTGAGGCTTTGATTTAGAATCACAAATTTCACAGAGCGCTGGACTATTCTTCAATCATCAACGAGGCCTTAAGAGGGAAATTTGTTTTGGAGATCCAACATCGCCACTCTTTACAGTTTATCATCTCGACATATTAGCATGGCAAAATATTCTTATTCTTCTGTATAGAGCATATTAAATAATCACCGATACATTTCTTACAAAACTGTGTGTGAGCATGATAATTCTTAGGATCGCTAAGTAGTTCTAGACAAAACGGGATACTGTAAAATTACGCGTAACAAATGTGTTCCAGTGCGGCCATAATTGTGATACTATAATCAAATATAAATATGACTCTCTTACACAATCAATTATGAGTCAATAAAAACAAATTGGATTCACATTTAAAAAGCCTCAGCTGTAGCATCTTTACGACTGAATTTCTCATACTTTAGAAACGCGGTTTAAAAATTTCGCTGTTTAAAATTTTTTGGTTTAAAAAGTCAAACATTCTAGTTTATATTTAACATTGTTGTTTAAAAGCGTAAAAGCGACGTTTTAGAGCCGTTAAAAAAAGACCTGTCTAGAGATAGAGTTTAGTACTAAGACAGTTTTGTTTAAACAATGGCCGAGTCAAATGTCAGTGATAGTCATGGAGCTAATGGCATCACTCGTTACATGCAAGATAAAATCGGAGGAAGCAACATCAATCATGGCAGAAGGACGTATTCCTCACAACATTAACAGTGTATGTACTGAATGTGTTGGCTCAGTGATAGAGCGTCTGCCTTATAACGAAGGTGGTGAGTTCGATACCCGGCCGCGTTAAGCAATGTGGAGCGTTTTTATTTTTGGAGAAAAAGCGTTAAACAATACTGTTGATTTTTAAACAACCATTAAACAACAAGGTTGTTTAAAAATTTAAACAACAAAGTGTTACAGCTTTAACAACTACAGGGTTGTTTTAATTTTAAAAACAAGGCTGTGCGATTCACCGTAACAGCAGTTGTTTAAGATTTTAAACAACTTGTTTAATTTTTTTCTAACATTGACCATAAGCAAATTATACCATAAAACTCAGGCATTAATGAAACGTGAATAATCTTGAAGAGGGACATAAAATCCATGTTCATCGGCTTGTTCAGCAATGAAACAATTATGCGACTCATAACACCTATTCATGCTAAATTTTATATATGGTTGTATTCGACTATACATATTATTGCAATTTCTTATATTATTATTGAAACTTGAGTTTAAAAATATATTTTAGGGTTCTGTCATACTCTCTGGTCTCGCAATAAGCATCTCAGGAGTTAAGCAATTCATGAAGAAAGCTTGACGACTGATAATCCAGGAATCTTGTTCTTGTTTCGGGTCGTCCTGAAATTACACAGCATATCAATGTGAATGTTAATTGTTGGTCAGATATTAAATAAAGGATGGGGTAGGCAAATTTTATTGTTCAATGTACATTGATTTGAAAGTTTATTCATATTAAATCTGTAATAATATCTTCCTGGCTTCTTCTATTATGCAAACCGCAATGACTCGTCAAGCTAATTAACCTAATAAACTTCATGTCCACATTCTCCTTTTAAAATGCTTGTATATTAAACAATCATATTATAATTTACCTTTGTTAGGAGATTGGATGACAAATTGTAAACGATGTGATGAAGAAGATTTATTTACCATCCCATTCAGGCATCTTATTTTAATAGTGATAAGAGTTCAGATCTGAAATGCATACAACAAAAATTATATAATTTTTAATAGCAACTATAGGTGATTCCCACTTTGCTAAGCATGACAACTTTGATCAGAGTTGTTCAGATTGAACGCATAATCCATTGTGTGTGCGTTATAAAGGTGATCTGAAAAACGGGACAGCAAAAAAAAAAAAAAAAAAATGAATAAAAAGGCTACAGAAGTGGATTATTGGTATTTTTCCATAAACATACAATCAAATTTTTGGGGAAGGGTACGCGTCCCTTCAATGAACTCCATGACCGTAATCCTGAGGAAACTTCGACAGGCCAATTCGGGGAGGGGAAATTTTAATAAATTATACAATGACATTTTGAATCAATTTGAATGAATTGTGAGAATGATTTTGAAGAACTCAAGATTGATACATTTAAAACATTGAGAACGATATATTCTGAAATATAAATCTTTATTAGGCCAAGTAGTGATATTGCATACAAAAATGTGTACGGTGTAAGTCGAATAATAAAAACTATTCGATCAAAATATTGTAGTGTTTTTAATCGTTATGGTAAATTTATGCCCATGTAAGGAGTGCAAGGCACATGAGAACGCTCATATTTCGTACCGTTATCATAATGCTGATAGCATGTAGATATGCTACACTCCAATGAAGTGTCAAGTTGACCCCATTCTGGTCCATTGGGCTAAATAACGTTTGAAAATTTTAATTTTTTGGGTCAAATTGGGACCATATATGGCGTAATTGACCCGGAATGGCATTTTTTTAAAATATTATATTTCATATTTTAATAGAATATTTATGGGTATATTGTGGCTACTTTTAAACTCTATTAATCCAGAACAGTCGTCCTAAAGTGCTATTTAATCTGCAGCTTTTTCCCCAAGAACTACAACAATAACATATTCTTACCTCTTTTCAAGCGTTGTCGGACCTCTGTAATTTACCCATGACTAGCAAGTGCGATTGTAGCAGTCGATTACAGTTCGTTCTGTTGAAATGTTGTTTAGTTTGAAACAACATATAGAGCCAAGATCGATAGTAATTTAGGCAACTGGGTTTTTCCAACTTTGGTCACGTGAATGAACTTTGTTCAAACTGTTCAACGAACTTTGACGAATGTCATTTGTGTTTTTATGAGGACTTAGAACGTGTATCATATTTACATGTACATGAACCTCGTCAGTTCCCTCAAGAGAGAGAGAGAGAGGAGAGAGAGAGAAAGGGGGGGGAGAGAGAGAGAGAGAGAGTGAGAGAGAGAAGAGATGGGAGGACCACCGATCTACAAACAGAAAGAGAGACGTATGTTTGAGAGAGAGAGAGATTGTGGAATAAGGACAATTGATGTACTATTGCCTACTATTGCTTCAGTTAAATTGTAATATCAAATCTACAATTGATATTTCATCGTGCTCATGATTGAAAAACAAAGCTACATTGCTTTTGATGAATATTGAGTAATTTCAAGTATTCACGCAACGTAAGTGTGTTTCAATCTTTTAACAATACAAGGATTAACTGCGATTCATTGTATGGAATAAATGTGCGCATTAAAAGCCGAGGTTCACAAACAAAGAAATGAAAGGGGTAATCATCGTTAAAGAAGGGGGATGAATTGAAGAGAGAGAGAGAGAAAGCAGAGAAGACATACCAGACAGAGATGGACAGAGAAGAAAATGTGCAGGGGGGAGAGAGAGAGAGAGAGAGAGAGAGAGAGATGAAGAAGGGGTTTATGCATCTTGCTATTGATGTTTACCCTAAAATTTGATTAAAATCGGAATAATACACCAGCTATTAGACATTCTCGAAACATTTTTTCTCCTCATTTTCAAAAACCCTATGAATTTACACCAATACGCGAGTCATCCCATGAATGTCACACATACTCGTATTTATGGATGCGCTCAGTTTCGACCCTCGTAGGGGGATCATGGTATTTTCATTTTCACAATAAAGATTTTGTCGGACTCGAGTTGTATCTATTGTAGTGAAAAAATATCATCGTCATTATCATTGTCATCATCAACATTATCATCATTAATATCGTCATGCGAATCATTATTACCGTTATCGCCATCGTCACCATAATTATCAACATCGTCACATCATCAACCAAAACTTATCACCATAATTTCAACTACCCCATCATCATCATACATCATCCATCATTATCGTCCACTATCATCATGCATTATTATCATCTCCATCGTCATCATCATCATCATCATCATCTCATCAATCTATTCATCGCCATTTTCAATCATTGGTCCATCATCATTGTTTTCATCATCAATATTACAATCAAATCGTCCAATCGAGGATTTAAGCCGGATTAGACAGCAATGTTATTCGCGGGGGGGGGGGGCGGGGGAGGCACATTATGATTGTGCTCCGTGGAGTGAAGTATGTGTCTGATCTAATCGGCTAAATCGCGCCACTGATCGTTAAATGGTTATAATCATCATCATATAATAATCGTCGTTGCGTCACTCTGTCCCCAAAGTTGAGCAAGGATGGGACAACCGTAATGTGAAATGTTTAGGGTTCGCGCGAAGTTAACCCCGAGCAACATAACAAACAAGACCAAAATGAAGAACGATGTCTACAGAAGGTTACAACGATGGCATCGAACAACACTCAATAGGGTACACGAAAGGCCGGATGCTTTTAGTGACGCAGAGCAATTTTTTTTATAATAATGGAAATTATTATTCATATCGTGTTTTTCGTTTTCTTTTCCCTTTTTTCTTTTTTTTTCCTTTTTTTTTTTTTCCCTTTTCTTTCTTTTTTTTTCTTTTTCTTTTCCTTTTTTTTTTTTTTTTTTTTTTTTGGGGGTGGGGGGCTACCAAGATTTAGCCGATGCACAAGAAGTTGCTGCCCGAGCCTAAAAAACTCCACCGGTGGTCATGGTGGCTTTTTTTTTTAAGATTGCTGAGAAATGAACTCCAAAATAGGCCCGAATGCCTATCCGTGATCAGAGCAAAATTTGAAATTTTCCATGAAGCTTGTCATCCTTGCTCAACTTAAGGACAGCATAGGCGGGCTTAAAAAGACTAAAGGTAATAAAGAAATCCATTATTCCGCAGTATCTTTTGTAATCCTCAAAAATCGAAGTTAACCCCGAACAAACATACAAACAAGAGCCAAAATGAGAACGATGTTACAGAAGGTTACACGATGGCAACTCGAACAACACTCTAAGGGTACACGAAAGCCCGGATGTTTAGTGACCAAGAGCAATTTTTTTTTTTATATTATTCCATGATCCGTGTTTTTTCGTTTTCCTTTTCCTTTTTTTTTTTTTTTTTTTTTGGGGGGGGGGGCTACCAAAAGATTTAGCCGATGCACAAGATAGTTACATGCCGAAGCCTAAAAACCCACCGTGGTCATGTGGCTTTTTTTCCTTTTTTTTTTAAGATTGCTGAGAATGCACTCCAAAATAGCCCGATGCTTTCGTGATGCAGAGCAAAAATTTGAAATTTTCCATGATAGCTTGTCATGCCTTGCTCAGCTTAAGGACGCATAACGCGGGCATTAAAAAGACTGAAGGTAATAAAAATCCCATTATTTTCGGCAGTAATCTTTTGTAATCTCAAAATCGACTCACATGTACGCAGTAGAAATCATCAATTTGTGTTAAATTCCGCGCTTACAATTTATTTTTTCCCTAAAAAATACATGTGTCCAAAGAGCATCTTCATGCAATTTTCCATTTATCCCTTTAATATTTTAACATTTGCATTTATCGAAACATACAAGTGTCAACATAATGTTATGTCCTCGCCAGAGCCACGCACAATCATGAAAATCTGCACAGAATGGCAAATTGTTGTATGGACTTACGTCCATACAATATTGATACGTCTTGTCGAAATGAGAGAGAAGTCGCAGATCAAAGATCCAGTAAATCGACAAACTAATAAAAAACTCAAAATTTTGAAAGGAATTTTTTTTTATTATTTTCTGGTTCTACCATGCTTCATCTTTGCTCTGTAAAAAATGATAACGGGAAAGTGTAAAAAAACAGTTTTCGAATGTTTTTTCGGTCATAATTTTTTTTCCGGACATACAAGGCGCACGTCCACGCCTCATTTCCCCTCTCCGTTTTAAGCCCGCCCTTGCCAACGCATGGCTTTGTTTGTTGGGACGTTTCACGGTCTGTGTTGTGTGATTTCTATTGGCTTTTTGTTTCGTTTTTGTGAGCGAATAGCGAACTAAAAACTCTCTTTAGCTGCACTCAGCTGGCGATGCTTCTATCTTTTTTGGGGAGACGTCTTCGCAAAAAGAATTAGAAGTTTTTGTTTCGCGAAAAATAAATAGTAAATTAGAGACGTCTCCTGAATAGCGGAGACGGATTCTCTCATAAATTGCCGCTGACGTCTCGGAGACGTCTCTAATACCTATTTATCCGTAGCGGAGACGAAATTGTATTCGTCGCGGAGACGTCTCGCGAGGTGAGATAGCAAGCCCATAGCTACTAGCAAATTTCTGCAGTTATTTAACAAAGTAATGTGTTTAGAAAAAGTACGTTTTACTAACACGACGAAACAAAATACGATTTACTCTTAAATAATTCATTTCTAAAATTTAATACTCTTATACTGGTAACCAAGTTTGATCAATAAAAGACAGATCGAGGCAATCATTACGTTTTATTTTCATTGTCTTTAAGCTCACTAGCCACTCATAAAACGTGATCAGAGAAATTCTAAATACATTCGTGAGGCGGCAAATAAATTTAATAAAAAAATTTTGGAGCTTATCTCTATCATAATACTTATTCAAAAGAATATAAACAAAATGCATAAGCCCTGTACAAGAATAATTTAGGTCTATAGAACCATTATTATGATTAAAATTTCCAACAGAGTTCAGATCAAAATGCTCGCTTTAATAGAGTAAGAGTAGCGACTTGACATTCAATCAGAACGCATACCAAACATCGGAATAAAACCCCAAAAAAGGTTTGAAAATAGTTTGTTTCATAATTAATTTAGCGCCAGGATTGGTAAAACACTTTCTTAAAAGAGCGGACTTTTTTCTTAACAATCTAGAAAGAGCATGACCGTTTTCATTTATTTGAACGAGATATAAAAAACTAACCAAATTCCAGAGCTTCTTTTTTTGTTGAAAGAATTGAAACATCGCGTTATTATCCGTTTGCTGCGCTGCCTCGATCAGATGCGTACGGACGAGTATTGTTCCTGTATACACTGAATGCAGCCTCCCATTGGTCAATCGTTCACCTTTGTAACAAGTCGTTGCAGGGCATTTCGGTGAGTACAGCGGTGACAGAGTGTCTTATTTTTTGGCGCGGGGTCAAAGGAAGTCAAACTTCGCAGACGTTTTTCTCTTGATTTTGATTCCAAGAGCACAATTCTCCTCGCGTTCAGAGGCTAAAATATCTCCACTTCTATTTAACTCTTTCAGTCGGGTTTATATAATCAGAATAATTCAAGGCATCGAATCAGGGAATCAATAATATCAAATAAATGGATTTCAAAAATTCGCGATAGTCTCTCACTTTCGACGTGACGCATCACATATACGTTTTATATATGAATCCAATAATAGGACCAATACTACAGGTGTTTCGAAAAGGAAACCACTTTGATGCACAATAATTTCAAATATTCAATGGTGATTTATGAAATTTAATATCACTGGTAAAGTGCAACTCATTGCCATTCCTAATGATACCTCGCTCACCTCACTCGAATGTCACGCATTCACTAAAGCAATCGTTTGAAAAGGTCCTTGTAAATTGTGCGTGGTTCACTTTCATGCACCCTGAGATGGTTTGTTTGTGAATGTGCCTGGAAAGAAACCCAACTTTGATCATCTACTTCCAAGAATATTTCAGTGGTGTTAGAATTTTAATATCACTGGAAATTACACTCATTAACATTTTAATGATACCTCTCTCAAGCTCACTCAATATCTTGCATATCACTGAACCCATTGTTTTGAAAATTGTCTCGCAAAAATTGTGATAGTTCTCTTTCATGGCTCCTTGAGACGATTGCTTCAAAGATTCCTAAACCAAATCTAAGTAAAGCATTCGCAGTGACTTAAAATAAAATGAGTTTGTAAATGGGTTGGAATTTTACTTTAGGTCCTTTATTCTTTACCATCCGCTCAGGTATTTCAACATGTTCACTGGTCACGACACCAGAGAACCTTCGTTCCCATGGAGAAGAGCATGACAGTGCATCAATCACAATTGTGCCACGAATATTTTCAGAACAATGGGTTCAGTGATGCGTGACATGTGGTGAGCTGAAGAGATATCAATACAGATATTGAGTGGCACTTCCAATGATATAACGTCATAATCACTACTGTCATGTTTTTATGATTGATGATGAAGTTGGATTCCTTTTGGGCACATTGCAGCAACCCATCTCATGAGCGTGAGTGCCACTTCACAATTGCAGACATTTTCACTGAGGTTCAGTGAAGCGTGACATTGGTGCTGAGCGGGTATATTAAATGGTAATTGAGTTGCACTTTCCAGTGATATAAATTTATAATCACCGCATGGTAAATTTTTTTTAATTTATTGAATCGATCAAACTGGGTTTTCCTTTTTTCCTGGGTCATTCTTCTCTGTATACTGAAATGCCATCGATATAGATGTGATAAAATTTCCATATAGTGATGATAATAATTGGTTATTTGATTTTATTGGTGTTATTAAGGATATACTATTGACAAGCATTAAAGACA
>CALNVZ010003433.1:38038511-38059186 GCA_940671915.1 Paracentrotus lividus
GGGAGTTCGTTATCTTGATATAATGTTATGTACATCTTTGTATTTTTTTCTAACAAACTTGACCAAATTTACAATAGGAGCCAATGTATTCTTACATTATTATACAATTATATAAAGGCCTATAGGTAAAACACCCAGACGTGTAGATGGTGTCAGTCACTCATTTGTGTTGAAATATAGGGTTAATACATGTAATTTCGTTGCATTTCTTATGACTTACACATTCTTAACGAACATCTTTCACAAAACAAAACACAATAGGCCTAATCATGAATTCGAAATTATTTGAAATTTCTACAAAATAGCTGTGAACATAATTATGAAATTAACTATAACCAGTGGTGGATCCAGGCGGGACGCAGGGGACGCCCCCTATAATATGAAAAACACTCATTGACTGTATACATGCTAAAATCCAAAAATTTTCGGCAGTCAACCCCTTTGCAGGACTGGTGCCCACATGACTCCCAGTTAAGAACAAAATGCGAACATGGACTTGGATCGAAATTTGTCTGAATCACTGAAACAAAATAATAAAATTTTTTTTTCCCGATTGGTCCATACACGTATAACGTTAGTCATGATAATGTTGAATTCCTGGTTCTGTGGAAATAACACAGCCTTACAAAATCATACTGCAATTGGCAATGGTTTTTGACAGGTGATTTTGGGATTGGTTTACGAAGACATCATAATCTAAGCAGTCAAACTTTATGATCTCGCTGAGCATGTGAAACAGATGTTAGACATAAAAGCCAACACAGGAATAACAAGTGATCATTTATGACGTACAAACCAGAACATAACGTGCATATGAGAGTTCATTATCATAGGCATACATGGACCAAACACCGGCATGTTTTTCACCTGGTCCAGTATGTCATGTAGGTCTTTAACATTCTTTAGAATGTATTATATATATATATATATATATATATATAATTCGAGATAATAAAATCTTTTGTTGGATATACATCATGTCGTTTACTACTTTGTTATTATTATGTATTACAATCCAACACGTGAAACTGTCATTTCATATATATATATATATAGGGCCTATATATATATATATATATATATATATATATATATATATATATATATATATATATATATATATATATATATATATATATATATATATATATATATATTATATATAAATAGTGTACAATCTATCGCACAATATACTGGATTATAAGTACCACAAATACTAAATTATCCCGAGTGCAGATTTGTCTCTCCGAGGCCGCAGGCCGAGGTGAAATAGATCTGCACGAGGGATAATTTAGTATTTGAAGTTCATGACTTTTGTGGTCCAGTAATGTTGCAAGATGGAGCGTTCACTATTTATTATAGTAAAAAGACCCCTAGAACTTTGACCTTGCCTAATATGATTTTATGTTTGCCAATTTTGTTTGTGCTAATTAAGCTATTGTTGCTCCGCGTACCCATTGTTTTTAACTTTTGTGCGCACCATTTTACTGTTTTGTATCGAATTTTTGTTTAACCCTTTTTTTTTTTTTTTTTGCTATATTTTGTGTCATTCTATTTAAAATAAATCATTTGTATAAACTTAAATTTTGTTCTCGAAATGTATACGTAAAAAATGATATTGAAAAAAAAAATGAAATTAGGAAATGTCAATCACTCAAAAAGGTTGTCAAACTTCTAATTAGAACGATATGTCCCCTTCCTGTGTCTGTCAGTCTTTTAAAAGTATACATTAATGAATTCCCAGAGAAACTCTTCGAGGGGAAAAAACATACAAGATATATACTTTTTATTAAAGGACAACCAACATTTTGTCCGCATTAATTAATTCAGAGTTCTCCCCCCTTTTTTCTTGGGGGGGGGCACAACGTAAACATTAGGCAGTTTTCGATTAATGTGTCGATGTGCCGCCTCAACGACGTTGAGAGGTAAATAATGGAAGCTTTTGACAAAAAATTACGGTTTGCTTCTTCATGTGTGACGCCCACTGTTCTCACTGCGGTGACGCCATTGCACTGGTTGGCTGAGACGAGGCATATCAAGTCGACCTGTAAGGGGCTTTGAGCGTAAAGAGGTTATCATCATCATTATAATCATTGATCAAAAGCTTCCATTAGTTACATCTTAACCCTGAGGTGCATTTTCACTTAGACACAATTCAAAAACTCCCTATACTCCACAAACCATGACACAAAAGGCTATAAAGATCGTGAACTTCAAGGTTGATCAAAGTGTGGATGACTGGAAAGTCTGGAAAACTATCGAATAATGATAAACGGGCGGGGGGGGGTATACAACTATCATTTTCTTTATTTAAAAAAAGAGGTGGTGTGCTTTTCGAAAATGACCACAAGTCATAATTTCCTTCCGAATGTTCCTTAGGGATTGCAATGATATTGACCTTTTAACAATGATGGTGAAAGTCAGTGATGTAGTGAGAAAAATATTTGGGGCTGCCCCAAATTTTGGAGAAAATAGTGACCTTTAATGAAAGAATTTATGACCACTGTTTTCACAAACCACAAAATTGGAAAATAATAAGTAATTCGAGCGAGAAACTCGAGCCGAAGATTTTTGAGCACCAAATCAATTAATGAAATAGCGAATGATTAATTACCTGAATTATTGTTTTTACCTGAGACGGTTTTGAAGACAGTTTACATGTTCAATGAAATAACTTTGGTATAACATTTATTTAGGCCTATTTATTCATTCATTTTTAAGGGGGGGGGGTGCAGCAGCCTCAAGACACCCCCCCCCCCTTTACGCCTGTAATGACAGTCATGTGGTCTAGAGCACCCCGCCCCTGCCCCTATCACAGCAATACGCCACCGATGCGAATGGTCATGCAGCACGATGTCTACAACTATTGTTTTTCGGAAATGACAACATAATATCCTTCCCCATGTTCCTTTGGGACTGCAACGATGAAGACCTTCCAACAATGATATTGAAAGTCACCAAATTTTCAGACCCAGAGGGGATTCTTGACAAGCACTTAACCCAAATTGCTACGTCAGTACAAGGCCAAGGCCAAAACATTACATGGTCTTCACCTCCTTAGACATCTTTATTTTCTTGAAGATTTGTTGATACAGATGTTGTGTGCTCTTTGTGGGCGTTTATAAGTGTGTTGACACACGTTCATGATAAATCGTCATTCGTCGACAGTAGACCTACTTCAAGCATTTTTGTCATCAGTGCTATTAAAAATGAGCTTATATGGTTGTTGTTGTTGTTGGGTGTATTTTCTACTGTTTGCCTTTTTTATTCAAGAAAATATCACTTAAATATATTACAGATGATATGAAATATAAGTAAAATATATGTTTTAAAAAGATGTCAACGGCAAACACAGAACACAGTAAAGCAAAAAAAAACAAACAAAACAAACAAACAAAACAAAGCGAATAAAAATAAAAAAAAAAAAAAAAAAAAGAAAGAAAGAAAGAAAGAAGAAGAGAAAAGAAAGGGAAGGATCTTTTAAAACAAATATAGTAAGAACTACCACCGAATCTTGCAATTTTTATCATGATTATTAACGATAAATCTTGGAAAAAGTCAGTTTCATATTTAGGTGCTTTAATATTTATATTGAACGGTCTTAGTAATGATATAAGAGGAATTGTATCACGAAAAACCTTTACATGATCCCCCAAAAAACAGAAAATAAATCTTCTTGCAGAATAGTCATATTTAAAGGGAAGATCTGGACCCAAAATAAGTTGCTTTTATAAAAAGCAGAGAAATTAGAAAAACAGAATTAAAAAAGTTAAAAGAAAATCGGACTAAATAATAAAAAAGTTATCATGAATATCTTTACGATGCACAAGAAATTGATCGCTACACCAAATTGGCAACACAGTCACAAAACTGTGATGTCATATGGGCAGAACTTGCCATGCATTTTCTATTTAGATTTATGATAGATTTTCACTTTATTTGTTAAGAAACTGTTTTCCTCATAACTTTGGCCAGGTTATATTGACGGCAATATTCTATTTCATATATACATATATTGTAAAATCAGCAACCAATCTAGAAATAAAAAAAACAAACAAAGATTTTAAGTAGGTTTCAGTATCGAAAAAAGATATTCATGAATGATAAATTTTATGAAAAATATTACTTTTCTTTTGAAATGTCATTATAATTCTCATTTTATGAATATGCAAAGATGCAATAACATATTCAATTGCCATAAATATATCTTGGCCAAAGTTATGAGGAAACCGGTTTCTTTACAAATAAAGTGAAAATTTATCAGAAAACAATATAGAAAATGCGTGGCAAGTTGTGCCCCCGTGACATCACAGGTGTCGCCAATTTGGTATACATATATAGCAATCATTTTTTTTTTTTGTGTATCATAAAGATATTCATATGGAGCTCAAAATATTAGCTCGCGCTTCGCGCTCGCATTATCTTAGTTTAAAAGCCTTTGCACTTTTTTAAATCGGTTTTTCTAATTTTTCTGCTTCTTATAAAAGCAACTTATTTTGGGTCCAGACCTTCCCTTTAATCTAGTAGTATGGAAAATGAAATTATTTTAAATCTATGAGCGAGTCGATCATCTCCGAGGATAATGTGCACGATAAATGTACACAACACCTAATGATGCTTAACTTACACGAATTTAATAATTCTCTCATATTGGCTGTCATAAATATTTATTTTGAATAGGGTACTACTAGTCTCGACTATATAGATTTTGCACATTGTTTTTAAATCAATTTGTGGGATTCATTTTCCTGTCACATACATATATTCATGCTGTACAGATATTGGCCTATACGTGTATTTTTATGAAAGATTAGAAAATTTTAGTAAATATACAAAAGAGAATATACACTTAATATAATATACAATAAATATAATATGCAATACTATTAATATAATATACAATTAATATACTATACAATTGATAAAATATACAATTATATAATAAACAATTAATATAATATACAATTGATATAATGTACAATTAATCTAATATACAATTATAAAATATAGTAATATACATAACAATACAATGCATGAAATACAATAAAAGGACAGGCAATAAAATAATACAATACTATTTGTATCCTCATCCTTGCTCCTGGATGAGATTGGGGCCATGGGAGAAATAAAGATGGAGTATGTAGCCTTGCTCCAGTGAAAGAAATGGATTACAGCAGTTACAGTTCAAGAAAATCCCTGACCCGAATTCCAGTAGCTTTCAAAGTAGACTTCCCTCTTCCATCAATCAAAACAAATACCCTTCAAACTTAACCCATTCACTCCATTATACCGTTATAACTACGCGTTTTGTTTCATTTTCCACGTGACACATACACGCGCGTTTCACATTGGTATAAATCCCATTGCATGATAATTTGATGAGAGGAAAAAAAAATGGAATGTTAATTTTTGGCTTCAAGTTTACTCTTTCTTTAAAGAAGAAAAAGGGAACAGAAAAGAAGAAGAAAAAGAAGAAAAAAAGAAAAAAAAAGAAAGAAAAAAAAAAAAAAAACGATTGAAAGTGTAGGGGAGACCGGGGACAATTGTAACACGGGGCCATTGTATAACAGAGGCTCCCATCCCTAGCAGAAACACGCTACAAACTTAACCTGTGTACAGAACATGCGCATTTCATCGCTCTACATGCTGTTTGAGTGTATTAGATTTAACGGTTCTTGGAACTTTTTACAGCAAAATAATCTTCTTTTTTTTTTAGCAGGAAAGTAATATCTCACACTACCCAATGTTTTTCTTCTGGACAAATATTTGGTTGAGCTTTGGCTGTCATTTTTATTTATTTAGAAATTATGTTCTTAGGCCTGTATTTTGCTAATGTTTCAACGATGAATACCTAAGCTAAGATAAGCTAAAAAAAATCTCTCCAAATATGGTCGCCCTCCTCGGGGGGCAATTGTAACAACGTGTTAACAAAGTACCTTTGCCCCATACCTAGCCCCGCAGTGAAATTAAAATTGTAAAAATGAAATTGTAAAAATGGCATACATCCGCACAAAAATTGCCGAAGCCTTTGAAATGACTAGCTTTGAAAAGCTAGTTGAAATCTCTGACAACGCAATCCGTCCGTATTATTCGTGAATAGTTTTAAGACATTTGAACAAAATAACAAATAATTGAACGGTGTTTACAATTCGAGTTATTCAGTTGCTATTTCATTGCTATCGAGTCCATGCATGCATGCATTACTTTCACAGTAGGATCAATGGTTTCTAGGTATGACAATTATGATGATAACCAAGAGTGTGTTCAATGTCCACTTTCAAATTTATACGCCAACATGAATCATGATACAAAACGCAATTACAAAACGCTGATATAAAGAGAAACAAAGTGAGTGTTCATTGTCCGGGTGTTTCCATTACCTGCTACCCTGCTACACTTCCAATTTCTGCTATACACCTTTTTCAATTTGGACTCGACCATTTATCCCGTTTCTGTGATTGGCTATTTTGCTCATGAATATATATATCGCCACCTTTCCTGATAAATGTATTTGCATAAGAAGGAATGTAATTTTGTGTGCGTGTACTCTGTGTGGCGATAAACGTCACGCGAAAAATACGATACGAACTCGTAGGATTTTTACTGCCAAATCCTTGATCTGTAAACGCTTTTCTTCTCTTTATTCTATATTTATCATTTTCATCATTATCTGTTAATAATAAGGGCCGTCTAGATGCTTTCGATCGTTCTTAAATGTTGATTTCGGGAGACGTACATATGGTACTACAAAATACCAAGGTTTGTTGTCTGAGACGACAGCGCAGTGAGCAGCGTCACGAGCTCTTCATTTGAAAGTCGGTTCAAATCCGAAAACCGACGGATTTTTTTCTTCTTCTTCTTCTTCTTCTTCTTGAGTTTGATTTTCTGACAGTCATTGACTGGGTGCATTTCACGCTGTATTGAAAACAGAAAAAACACCCTAAATATAAGATTTTGTTTTTCTTAAGATAATCAGTGTAGCCTAAAGCGGCAGATACAAGATTTTCTAGAGAGTTACCCTATGGGAACCCACTATTATTTCAACACCCCCGCCCCCCCCAAAAAAAAAAGAAGAAATAAATTATTTAAAAAAAAAATAAAAAAAAAATAGTTCACCACCATTTCTAACTTTCCGGGTGATTTTTTTTTTTTTTGGACACTCAAGTTAAAAAAGGTCACAAGTCACCACATTACGACTTTCTCATAAAAAAAGCCATTTATTTATATCTAATATAATTTTATTATTGTAATTATCATATAATTACACTCATATGATAGTAATTATCAACTTTGTTATGACTATCGTATTTTTTTAATTTTTTTCTTTTCTTTGGGAGTGCAATCAATAATCAATTAATTATGCCTCGCTCAAATTCAATTGATGGCTCGAACTGTTCTTGTCTTAAACGTACGGAAAATAACAAAAAAAAAAAAAATAAAAAAAACATGTAAATTACATTAGTTTTGAGCTCCTGACATGCATGCACCTTATAGTTACCTGAGGCTCATCATTTTCATCTTTACCTCTTCCTGTAGTCATGAATACAAAATAACTAGGCTTATAGCGGAAGCCCGTGAGAATCCACAGGTGTTTTGAAAGAAAGTTATGTTGTTGTATGTTCCTTTTTATTTTATATTTTAATGTTGCTGGCAGCAAAACTAAAGGAAGGAAAAAAAAGGAAAAAAAAAAAAAAAAATTGCTCCGCGGAGGCGAGATGGATTGAACTCAAAACCTTCGGCGTTGGCAGAGCAATGAGGCAACTGACTGCGCTGTCGCTTCTCAGAACACAACTTTGGTATTTTGTGATTGTACTATATGTACGTCTCCCGAAATCAACTTTAAGAACGATCGAAAGCATCATAGCGGCCCTTTATTATTAAACAGATAATGATGAAAATGATAAATATGAATAAAGAGAAGAAAAGCGTTTTCAGATCAAGGTTTGTGGCAGTAAAAAATACCTGACGAGTGGTTTCGGATTGTTCGATGAGTTTATCGCATTGGAACGTTGTGTATCTGGCCAGCTTACGAAGTAAAAGCGCACACAAAATTACATTCCTTCTTATGCAAATACATTTATCAGGATCAAGGTGGCGATATTATATTCATGAGCAAAATAGCCAATCACAGAAACGGGATAAATGGTCGAGTCCAAATTGAAAAAGGTGTATAGCAGAAATTGGAAGTATAGCAGGGTAGCAGGTAATGGAAACACCCTCATTGTCCCCCATCTCCGGTCGTAAAAGTAAACGTGTTTAAATTCTCAATTTAATTTTAACGCCGAAAAAGATGCGTTTTGAAACACAATCAGCTTCAATTTTACGACTTTGAGCATCGCGATTGCAACGAAATGCGACACTGAACAGTATTGAGTTTTCAAACGTGTTTAAATGTGCTCTCGCAATGGAAGTTTCCGGTGCAAGCGAAAAAGGGAGAAGACGTTTGTTTTTTGAGAGCGGGGAATTTAAAGACGATGGAAATATAATCAGCTTTAAATTTTTGACACTGAGCGGTGCACCGCTGATCGCGTTTGTGATTGTGTTTTGTAATTGCGTTTTGTATCATGATTTATGTTGGCGTATAAATTTGAAACTGGACATTGAACACACTCCAAGTGAGGTCTATAAATCGACTTCTACTTTGACACAAAACGCTTTTTATACGACTTTCTCTGCATTTCCCACCCATCGTTATTGTTAAATTAAATTATTTCCACATTCCAATTTAAAAGATGAAATGCAAACAAGAAGAAATACAAACATGATTTTTTTTTTTAAAGTACATTTATAGCAAATTACAATATTATAGAAACCCAAATGAGTACTTAAATTGGAGGGATTACCAAGAGCCGGTAAAATGATGATTATCAAAGTCTTATTGATGACAATAATTGTCCAATTGTAATTTTGTTTGTTCGCTTGCTGACAGTATTAGAAACTTTGATGAGGTCGTAATTGCTATACAGTTTTAAGATATTTGATATTTTCTTTTGAAAGTACATGTACTTTAAAGATGTACATGATGTACATGTACTGGAGAGTCTCTTTTCACACATCTGCTTGTCATAAAATGACGGGAGCATTTTATGTCAGTCATGGGGTTAAGAAGTCACTCAATGGAACTACAGTTGGGTGTTGCATTCCAGTGATCGGAGGTGTTGAAAATAGGAAATAAATATATCGAATTTTGAACATGACCTGGCATCAAATAATTTAGATTGGTGTAAGTAATATTTTACTTTTATCTGCAAGAAGTTCAACAAACTGGTATTTCAGATTTTCTCACATCGAACAATAACAAACTTTTAACCCCATATCGGTGTTGCACAGACACCAGTGTTTTCGCAGTGTTTATACGGAAAAAGTGATCATGAAAAGTTGCGATAAACTACGTATAATGATTATGCATGGTCTAATCACAATATCACAATATAGCCCACTTCACATGCTATTATTAGCTGCGACTGGGGTTTTAAAGAAATCGTTGTCGGAATATTCAATATTCGGTTTTTTTTTAAAATGTGGATTTCAGACGGTTACAATAAATTGACTAATCTTATTTGTCTGAGCCAAAAGGGTGGTAATTCCATAAAAAAAGTATATCAGTCTTTTAGCTCCCGAAAAGGGATTTTGGTAAAGTTCGTTTTGTTTTGGTGCTGGTGTTGTGTTATGGTCAAAATCTAAAGCAATAGTCATGTTTAAGAATCCTAAAGCAATGCCAAGAATCTTTGAAGAAACAAGACAAACTTTCGTGAGAGACAGAAAGGCGTTGACTCCATGTTTTAAGTGTATGAGATTGTGTTCTTCTAGCCCTTTAGCAGAAAATTTGTAAGGGAAGGTTAGATGGTCATATATAGTTAAGATTTAATAATCCTAAAGAAATGCCAATAATCTTTGAAGAAACAAGTCATATTTTGGACGAGAGGAAGAGCGTTGAATGTACGAGATAGCGACCATCCAGCTCTTTAGCAGACCATTTGTAAAGTTGTATAGTCATGGTTAAAGGGAAGGTCTGGACCCAAAATAAGTTGCTTTTATGAAAAGCAAAAAAAAATATGAAAAAATAAAAAAAAAAAAATAAAAAATTTAGAAAAACAGATTTTAAAAAGTTTGAAGAAAATCAGACTGTATTAATAAGAAAGATGTGAGTATCCTTATGATGCACACAAAAAAAATTGATCGCTATACCAAATTGGCAACACCTGTGATGTCATAGGGGCACAACTTGCCATACATTTTCTATATTGTTTTATGATAAATTTTCACTTTATTTGTTAAGAACTTGTTTTCCTCATAACTTTGGCCAAGATATATTGATTGAAATATGTTATTGCATCAGTCTATGCATTTTCATAAAATGAGAATTTTAATGACATTTCAAAAGAAAAGTGATATTTTCATGAAATTAAACATTCATAAATATCCTTTTTTCTATACTGAAAACCTACATAAAGCTTTTTTTTTTTTTTTCTAGATGGGGTGCTGAATTTACCATATATGTATAGATTTTATTGCCATCAATATATCTTGGCCAAAGTTATGAGGAAAACAATTTCTTCACAAATAAATTAAACAATAATCATAAAACAATGTAGAAAATGCATGGCAAGTTGTGCCCCTATAACATTACAGGTGTTGCCAATTTGGTATAGCGATAAATTTTTTGCATCATAAAGATATTCATATCTTTCTTATTATTAGTCCAATTTTCTTCAAACTTTTTTATTTTGTTTTTCTAATTTGTTTTTCTGCTTTTTATAAAAGTAACTTACTTTGGGTCCAGATCTTCCCTTTAAGATTTAGGGTTCCTAGTTAATGCCCAGTATATCTTTGAAGAAATGACAAATTTTCGTGAGAGACAAAAAGGCGTTGACTCGAGATTGTGCATATCTAGGTCTCTAGCAGAGCATTTGTAAGGTTGTATCATGAATGGTCATGGTTAAGATTTATGCGGCGGTCACAACTCGTCGTAGCCCACGGGGCACGTGCAATCAACGTAGCCTGCGTTGCATGCACAATGCCCGCACAGGTCCTGGGTCAATTTCTGCGATTCCTGCGTTTCTGTAGTAAGGGTATTGGAAAAACTTGCTGCACGTCGTACAGGCAACGTGCCTGCATGGTACAAACGCTGCACGAATTTTCTACGAAATCCATCGTAGGGAGTTGCACGTCAAAGGTACGGCGAGTTGTGACCGCCGCATTAGGAATCTTATGAAATGCCAAGAATCTTTGAAGAAATGAAGACAATTTTTTGTGAACGACAGAAGAGCGTTGAGTAATGCGGCGGTCACAACTCGTAGTAGGCTGGACACGTGCCATCAACGTAGCCTGCGTTGCATGTACAACGCACGCACAGGTCCCGGTCAACTTCTGCGAATTCTGCGTTTTTGTAGTAAGGGTATTGTAAAAACTTCCTGCACGTCGTACATGCATTGTACCTGCAAGGTACCTCCGCTGCACGAATTTTCTACGAAATCCATCGTAGGGAGTTGCACGTCGAAGGTACGGCGAGTTGTGACCGCCGCATTAGCGACCTTATAGCCCTTCAGGAGACCATTGATTTATAAGGTCAAAATATGTTCATGGTTAAGATTTCTAAAGCAATGCCAAGAATCTTTGTAGATACACGACAAACTAATATGTTGACAGCCAGAAGGATGTTAAGTCCTTTTTCAAGTTTTATGAGATCATAACTTTACATTGCATATATAATTATTTCAATCAATGCTAATGTGTTTACACCAAGTTGAAATACAAAAATGATTGTTCTTCGACAACTACTCCCTGAACACTTACCCACAGACAACTATCCCGCCAAAACGCTACCCATACGCCTAACCCTAAGCCTATTTCTGGGGTAGTTGTCCTGGGGATAATTGTCCAGGGGGTAGTTGTCCTTATACGCAAAATTACGATGATTCACATCATATTTATTGTGCCATGTTTTGTTGAAAAATTTCAAAGGCGCAAGCTCATCCAAATAATTTAATTACTTCACATCTGGTGAAATAAGTGAGATCATCATCATCATCACCATCATCATCATCATCATCATCACCACCATCATCATCATCATCATCATCATCATCATTATCATCATCACCATCGTCATCATCATCATCACTATCATCATCATCATCATCATCATCATCATCATTATCATCATCATCATCATCATCATCATCATCATCATCATCACCATCATCAACTCTGATAATTGTTTCATAATTTGAAATCAAATGAAATCGATCAAATCAAATCAAACATCCTTTTCGCTCTCAGGAGAACAATGTGCTTTTCTGGTTCAGATGATTTGAGAATGATACTTGTGTAGGTTCATATGATCATGATTAAGAATTCGAAAGCAATGCCAAGAATCTTTGAAGAAACACGCCAAATCGGTACAAGACGTCTTACGCGAGATGACACGACGGATATGGCTATATCCGATGATCATCCGTATCAACATAGTTGGCTTTCCATGATGATTTATCTGAAAGATCGTGAACCTTTCTTGTCATTGTAGGTCCATGGCCATTCGTTTACCTTCATCATATTCGTCATCTTTCGATTATTTTTCTTGATTTATTTCTTTCTTATGTTCCAATTCTTATTCTTTCTAGATTCTATGTTCTACTGCATGTATCCCTTATTTTATTTTTTTATTTATTTATTTTTTTTTACAAAATTATTTGAAATAATACATGTAATTTGTATAAGTTTTATATTTTGTTCTTAAAAATGTATAAGTGGAAAAGGATATGCAAAAAAAAAAAAAAAAAAAAAAAAAAAAAAAAAAATGAAAGAGAAGAAAGAAAGAAACAAAAAAAAATCAATTCAGTTTTACAAGCCAGGTCGATCATAAAGTTATATCAGCTCCATCGTTAACAAAAATGACTGTTGTCACAATGAGTCAATTTTTCTTCTTTCTTTCTTTCTTTTTTTATTTTTTATTTATACATTCCTTCGTTTTTGTACATCTTCCTTTTATTTTCCTTTGGAAGCTGGCTTTCATTAATTGCCTCATCTTCATAATTCTCCTCTCTTCATGTTCTTGTTTTCTTTCTCACATTTTGTCTTTGTTTTCTCAAAAGAGGGTTGTACGTTGCGGACCCCACTTCAGTTAATACTGACAAAACGTGCTCCCATGTTTTTGAGCAGCACGGTCATGTATTTCGGATAGTGACCATGTGGTGTGTCCCAAGGAGACGTACCAACACCGATTTGTTGTTGTTGTTGTTGTTTTGTTTTGTCAAAGCCCAATGAACCAATCAACTAATCAACCAACCAACAAAAACCACCCTCCAAAAAAGATCAAACCAAAAGATGAAATAAATAAATGAATAAACATGAAAAAAGAGAGGTAAAAACGACCCTACCTAGATCAACTGAGTAAATACATTTACACAATTCTTGGTCAAACATCTGGTATTAAGGGGCCCCATTGTCCCACAAAATGGTCATAATGGACTCAGAATGGGTCATTTTGACCCTTCGCTTTGGGGGGGGGGGAGAGTACTCTCATGGATCATAATGAACATCCTGAAGCCTCGGTCACATGCACGAAACAGACTCCAGACAGCTGAGCATCAAAGCCTGCTCTTCAATAGTTCGGTTCGAGGCTGTCTGGTGCCTGTCTGGTGAGATGTGACTGACTCAGGTCCACAGAGTGCATAGAGCATGAGACATGATTTCACGGAGGGGAGTGTTTTGAGAACATACTTCCTAACAAGGTTACATACTCAGTCATAACTGCGAGACCTGCTTCTTCAAACCTGGCCTTGTAACACAAAGATTCAGCGCAATTAAAAAAAATAATAAACGATTCTAAATAATTTGTTGCTGGTCATTATCATAACCTTATCAAGACCAGGGGGAGGGCACAATCAGTGCCCTATACCAAACTTTCATTCGCAATTTCTTTACGCTTGGATAATTTCCCACCAAACTCGGTGACTTTTCCTATACAGTTCACAGTTTGATACATATTTTGTAGGGTTAAGTATTCAGTGTTGCCATGGCAACCACAAATTGGCAACCATTTTTCTCCAAGTTTTGGTCATTCTCAATATCCATAGTTATAAACACTATTAGGATGTTATCACTGGGATTTCTTTATTCAAATTTAATTTAAATAACATTACATACATAATATTACAATGCCAAACTTCTTCTTTAGATTTTGTTACTTATCTCATGAAAATTGTGGCCATACAATGCCTTGAATGAAATTTTATGAATAATTGAAAATTATTAGAAAAAAGAATGAAAAGAAAAAGTATATGGAATGACAAATTAGTGGTCAACTTGGACGGTATGCACGAGTAAAAAAAAGTGATTACTATACTGATAACTCCTTTGTGTAGGGTATTATAGTGACATGCTGCGACTGCTCAGCTTGAAATGATTGTTCCACTTCTATAGATTAGAAGGTTATATATCTCGATACTCTATTTCCTTTGTAGGTCCAAGGCTTGATTGTAACTTCGTGGTAAATTAAACTCTTCACCTTTTTGGTGGATCTGGCGTTGAATGTTCCACTTTTCTCCCCCCTCCCCCCCCCAAAAAAAAAAAAAAAAAAAAAAAAACATTGCATAATAATAATGGTATTGACACAGAAAGTGTAGATGGAATTTTGTTCCAGGATCACATTATGTTTCCTGAATGTCGCTCCATTATTGGCACAATAAGCTTCGGCATTATACAATGTGATACAAATCAATTAATTGTAGAGAAAACAAAATAAGGACAGAGAGAATAATAGTTACAAGGCTAATGGTATTCACAATGAAAACAAGAGCTGAATAATACTGTACGTTATCATGAATGCGATGCGAACGCAAAACATGAAAATCAGAAAATAATGCCAGGTATATTATAAGGAAGGTTAGATAAATACGAAATAAGTGTGAAATAACCAGTGTTTGATACTCACCGCAACTGAATGTAAAGCAATTAAACATACAAAAACACACACACTGGGCGCCCACGACATTTCATTAAAAAAAAATGTATTTCAGAGAGAGAACAAAGCGATGTGCTATCCCCTTATTGCTGGTAGAAGTTTGTGCGTGCTAATGTTCTCCAAATTACATGAGAACAGGTTTTGTTGTTGGACGCCGGTGATGAAACATTCGTTAAATACTTTAATTTCCGTAAATCCAAGTTTAAATGGGTTTCGAAGGAGGTAATTCTGAGTTTTTTTGCCGTTGAGTGCGACAAAATTGTCGTATCATCCAGAGGGAAAGATGATGTTCCCATCAATGCACCATTAGCTCCAATATCTCCGTTTGCTATTTTAGAATACTTTTCCAAAAAGATGATGAGTGCGCTATATGAAGATAATTCCTGCGAAAACTTTGTTCTTGTTTTAATGCTCTGAGAAATGGTGCCAGGAGAAGCTTTTAAGTGTTTATTTACTTGTTTACTTGAAGGTATCAATGATTACCAATGACCGTTTTCCTCCCGTTTCCAACTAATAACCAATAGGGGGTGTGCTTCTGGCCTCAATCCAAGACGCTGATAATATTCGTATGGTATTGGGGGTTATGCAAGATGGGTTAGTTATTAACTGTCCTGGCGAGATTATGTTTTTGTAAGATCAAAAGTTTCTTCACCTAACAGATACCCGTCCTTGCAGCACTCATGCATTCATTTTGTCCCATGAATGTAGACTTTAAAAAAACTTTGGACATGTTGGAGTACTTAAAGGTGATAGACCGTAAAATAAACAAGTTGAACGTCTGGAACGAGAAAGGTGAAAGTGCCAAGGTGATAGAGCTAGGCCAAACATCATTATGACGTATGATGGAGTCTCTGAGAGTATAAAACATCTGTCAATTCATGTGACATGAATGATTTTTAAATTCTGCTTTACAAGGAAGAAAAAAACTGCATGCTCTGCTGGTCCGTTTTAATGGGGAGGGGGGGGGGGGGGGGGGTAGAGGGGTGGCATTGCGCAGTTGGAGAAAATTAAGGAGGCAATTTGGAAACAATTTAATATAGAATGCCATTTTCGAGAATTCACAAGATTTGTCAGTGGTGACGTGGTGGATTTATCGAAAAACCTGAATATTTCAGGGGCGTGTACTAAGGGGAGGGACTGTTGCATGAAAGCCTCGTAACTTCTATTTTTTGACAGATATCATCAGAATGCGTGATCGATTTATCCTTTTGTATATCTTCCGAACCTATTTTGATGAGCATTGATAAATGATTTTCGTCTTACACAATGATCGTCTACCCGTACTATGAGTATGAGCCCCCGCCTCCCCCCCCCCCCTCCTGACTTCCCGGACGTCTTTCAAATTTGTTGGAAACAGAAGCCATTGTCATGATTGTCCAATGATTGGAGATTTTTAATGAAAATCGCAATAACCGAGTTAACTTCCTCAATTGATTAAATATCCTCGCTAAATGTACAGAATTTGAATCACCTTGGATTAATTGGGATACAGCATCAGTGCCCATGATGTCGATTTGAGGTATACGCCTCTCCAAGTTTTCTCCAGCATAGAGAATAATGTTTTTTTTATGTAGATTGTTTCATGAACCTTTAAACGCACACCAAGAATCTACCTTTAAATAGATAATGAAATTAAAAACCGAATGCAATGATTTACCTTTAAATTGCATAATCACATATAGGGTGACATCCCTTTGCCAAGATAACAGAATGCAGCGTCACACAACTTTATGTTTGAACAATGAGGGCGTGATGAAGGTTTTGGAAAACGTCGACATACAGTACAGACCAACTGACCAACACTCCCATTGATTATGCGTTATAAATAATATTTATAGCTCGTCTAAAGGTATACCTTTTGAGATAACTATCAAGATTGGAGTGACTAAAATAGCCTTTAATTTTATTTGTATCAAGGAAACTAAAATGCTTTGAGGGGAAAAGTACTTGTTTAGCAACTTGTTATCATTATTATTCGGGTATGAATGTATTGAGTAGTGAATACGGTGTGTTGTCATTCGATTGGGTCTGTATTATAAGAATACAATGGTCATGATGTTGCATTATGGGTAAGGAATCAGGGCAGAATTGAGTAGTTGAGGACTTGAGGTGATGCTATACAAGGCTGCTAACAAACAAACAAACTTGTATTTGTTTAAACTTTTTTTTTTCGTTTTCTTCAAGTTTCATCTAATTCTATGTATTTTGTTCTGCTTTTTAAATTTTTATTCATTTATTCATTTATTATTATTTTCATTTTTTTTTGGATGGTGGGGGGGGGGGGTAGAATAGCCTATTTCTTCTCTTTTTTAAATTCAATTTTAATATCTTACCAAATTCAGTTATCTAAAAAAAATATATAAAAGAAAGTCTCTAAACTTAATTCTAATGTCCTTTCTATTGCTTACTCTCATTTGCCATAATTTATATATTATAGTTAACGTGCATTTTTCTTGATTTTAAATGTCTTTTATAAGTTCTTACATTTCATTCATGCACAGAATGAGCATTGTCGACCATTTTTGGATATTCTAAAAAGAGGATACTTGTCCGTTTCCATTCCTAATGAGCAATAGCTCAGGGGAGCATTTCATGAAACAAATATTCACTGATTCTCATATAAGCTATTGAAATGCTATTGAAAAACAAAGGCCCCTCAACATGAGTTTTTTTAGGTGGAAATTATATGTCTCCGTAAACTCTTTACATGTATCCCTCAGGAAAATGAATATTGCAATTGCCAACAAGATATCTCTACAATGAACGGCACACAAAATGATCGATATCCAGAGAAGATAAATTCATTTCTGCCGTTGCCAAGGAAAGATTTAGTCCCGTATTGCAAAGACAAGTTTCACTGAATTCCAAAATTACAGCTTATTTATTATAATAACTGTAATGTAGACCTACTAAAGCGATCGAAATTTTCACAAATCTATTTTTATTTTGTATTCCCCACCTCTGATGTTGGCATGCATTCTAGCAACGAAGTAAAAGAATTTTGTTTCTGTGCGTGATGTTTTTTTTTTTTTTTTTAATTTACCTTTGTGATTGTTCCTTATGTTATTTTTTTTTAAATATAATTTGGAACAGGTATAGGCCTAAATGAAACTTGTAAACGGTTTTCAGAGAAATATGAAACATGTTTCATGATTTTATTCACTCCCCACCTCCCTCAACTTTATTTTGGGGGCCTTTGTCCCTTTTGTAGACCCTTCATGCCCGGTTGTGGCCCTCTACTGCTCTCAGGAATGAAAAGAAACAATCTCTTCTTTTAGAATATACAAACATTATTATTCGACAATACTCTGGTCAGGAATGGAATGGGACAACATATAAAAGACTTGTATAGGCTTACTTGAAAAAATGCTCAAATTTTAGCTATGTTGCAATACTTGGCAAGTGAGGGTATTAAAAATTATGAGACAAATAGATATTCTTGTATTTAAAATCGGTGGCCCGTATTCTCAAAAGCTACCTAAGCCTATAGCTTAAATCTGTGGTATGGCTTGCTAAAAGGGAACTTTTGTAAGTACAAAAGATGATATACGTAGGCCTATAATTACCAAGCAGTTTTTGTTTATTATTAATATTATGATGAATTGAACATCTACCTTTCGGGATTGAGTCCCTTTTAGCAAGCCATAGTTAAACCATTTAAGGTAAGGCGGCTTTCGGTAAATAATGAAACAAGATTTTCTTCTTTATTATATTTTTTTTTCCTCCGTCATTATAGTTGCACTATCTATCTACTTAATGCACGTAATTAGTAAAGTACATTTTTTAATTTGACATTTTGCAACTCGGAAACTGTTTGGTTAATTTATCATTTATCAATGTAAAAATGAAACCTATGACAACAAATCATGATAGTAATGATTATGCTTATTGTATAGGTTCAAAATACACACAGCGATTTATTTCAATATGAAGAGAAGAAATCATTAATGCATTGCAAATAAAATTGAAAAAGGAAACTGCCCCTTAGTTTGTATTATAACTAGGCGCGCCCCCGGATCCAGGGGGGGGGGCAGAAAGGAGAGAAGGAAAAAAAAAAGAAGGAAAGTTACGAATATCGGACAGCGGGCTGATTGACCCCAACCTTACCACTATGTTGAAATACTGATAGGACCTCTTTGATGGCCGAGGCAAAAAAAATTAACACCCACCCCCGGCTCCCCCCTTCCTCCACCGCTTCCGGCCAGACTGATATGAGGTACTTTCCGACGAAAAATATTTGGTGTACCAAAATCTGAAATTACGATTTTGGCCCCCCCCCCCCCCCCTGTATGAAATCCTGGATCTGCCACAGGTTTAAATCGAAGAGGCATGTTCATGTTTAAACATAAAATTGCATTTTGGTAGAATATAAGAGTGTCATAATAGATTTATTATCTCGAATTAAAAATGTATGTTATTTTTAACATATTAATGAACTCCGATAATGAAAATACTAATCACAAGCTTCAGAACACTAATTACAAAAGCATGTTTATATTTGATTACAAATTAATCTGGCAGTTCTTCTTACATGATTTATATCATAGATTATTTGTTCTATGAGAAATAAAGTTACCTGAGCATTGAACTTGATACTTATTATACATTATAATAAAATATATGTGACATCAGTTTTAGAGGTAGTTATTGATTGATCTGTGAATGATTTTGATGTACAAAAACTTTGCCCAGTTTTGGTAAAACATGGAACAAAGTAATCTGTCAGTCAATAGCCTTTTACAATTATGAAGGCGTGACGTGTGAACATTTTGTAACAATACAATTTTAAACTATAAAAAAAAAAAAAAAAAAAAAAAAAAAAAAAATCCTTTCATTTTCACGTTTTCTTTTTTAGTTTTATCGGGGGCGGGGGGGGTAGGGGGGGGGCGGTCCCGGGATACAGTGCCTTTCGTGTTTCCAAAATGAGAAAACAAGAAACACACAGATAAAGATATTTGGGATCTTTGTAAACGTTGTTACATAGAAATTTGATTCCACTGTTGAAAAACAGAGAATAAAAAAAACAAAACAAAAACAAAACAACGTCATGCCATTCCTCCAAATTTCTACCCTTCCTTTTTTATTTACACTTTTTCCTTATATATACTATAGTAGTGACAATCCTCGTAATAATTATTTATATATTTCAAAATATAAATCTTTGATTTTAATTACCAAATTTAACAATTATGATCCAAATAGTCAAGTCAAAACCAGTTAAATTAGTTGACCTGTGAATAAACCCATACGATGTCAACCAATCAGTGAAACATATTAATTTGCGCGACCGCACGACGTGCATTAGTGCATACCTCGTACAATTGGGCGAGGGCTGGTCTAAAGAGAGACGCGGTCTTGTTTCTGAACGAGCATATAACTTATAAAAAATTACCGCGTATTTCGAAGATGTTTACATCTGGGGTAAGATCTCAGGGGACTGTGTCGACATGACACCAATTTATCGTGATCAACAATTCTTAAGTCGCAAAATACGAAATTTAGGCTGATTTTTCTTTCGACATGAGAGACATGTGCACTCTGCTCTGCAATTTGATTATCTGCTCTGATGCGCATAAAACTCGGTTGAGAAACAACATATTTATTGCGAATTCGCGCTCAGATCTGGGTCGGAAAACGGGAACTGTTGTGTTGACATAGATAGTTCTCCTGCGATATGTGCGAGCGTACATTCGTATATTTACCGATTGTC
>CALNVZ010003433.1:38060172-38149515 GCA_940671915.1 Paracentrotus lividus
CGAAAATACGGACAGGTATTTGGTAAAAGGTCATTCCAGGGCGTGGATCCGGGGGGGGGGGGCGAAGGAGAAGAGAGAGAAAAAAAAGGAAGTAAAAATCGACAGCGGGCTGATGACCTCAACACCTACCACTATTGTTATACCTGATAACCTCTTGATGGCGCGAAAGGCCAAAAAAAAATTAACACCTACCCCCCCCCCCCCTATCGCTCGCCAGCTTGGAACGTACAAAAATATTTTGGTGTACCAAAATCTGAAATTACGATTTTTGGCCCCCCCCCCCCTCCCTGTAATGAAATCCTGGATCCGCCACTGCAATTAGACATGGGTTTTACTTTGGACTTTTAAGTTTTAAAAAAGGACGGCTCGTTTTTAATGTGAATTTGTTTGTTTGGTTATAAAAGCATAGTTTAAAGGAATGTTAGTAGCATGGATATGAATTCAATCACATTTTATCGAGTTAGCTTTTTTGGCCAACATAATTATAAAACACTTAGGTCCAGTCTGGTATCTGCTTCAAAAATTGCAAGCTAATTGCTTGCTTTACCTTCGAAATATCAATGATTTCATACTCAAATGTTATAAACCAACACGCGTTGGTTTATAAACCATGTGCTTTCCGCACGCACAACACAACACACTCCCATTTCCTGTTGATTAGTACCCCCCGTCCCTAGCCGGCCTGATTAGTTATCAGAAGAGGGTACTGGTGTTCGCTGTATGCCTTGGCATTGTTTGTTACACTGTTTTAAGGTAGTAAATGACTTCCATTTGAATTGAAACTTTCAGTATTTTTTTTTTACTGTTGGAAAATATATGATTTTATTAATCTTAATCTAATTGCTCTGTTTTGAAAGTTTCTTATGTGCACCGCTCCCTATTCCCAATATTTTCTCCTATATGTCCTGATCTCAAGTGCCCTTTTTAGAAAAAGTGCTCCTTTTCGCCCTTGACCACCCACTTTCAATTCGTTGCGCCACCCCATTATTTATCATAAATCTGGTCAATAATGTGGTCACCAATGTAAACACATACATTTCGCTGCTCACCTTAACTCGCAATTGGACACCTAGATTAATTCAATCGTCATTACATGCACGCATCATCCGCTAAGTTCATTCTACGATTGCACAGTACCAGCCGAATTACCACCTCAGCGATTTCTTCGCGATGGAAAGCAGTGAGGAGGCCGCAGTGGGGTATCCCCGAAAGTTTCTGCACTCCAGCGAGCCTATCGGGGCTTTGGATTCTCTTTGATGGGAGTAGGGGGACTTGGATTCCCCCATTGATTTGCTGACATTTTGAGTGACTCTCCTGGCTCGGAATTTGCCAGGAGTAAGTATGAATCACAACCCCAAACACCGGACATTGAGTTCTCATGTCTAACTTGATGCATTCGCTTATCTGCAGCTATGGTGGAGTTTGAACTCTGAATGAATGAATGAATGATGGACTTGTGTACAAAAAATGTTATGCAGTCAGTGTAGGAAATCTAACAGTTAGTGGGACTTTGTCGTGTAGGGGTAGCAAATTGAGGATATGATATGGTGGGAGGGGGGGGGGTGGGGGTTGGGAGATTGGTGTCCGACACTGAACAAAATGAATGCGCCTGTTTTTTTGTTTAGATCTCTAGTAGGTAAGAGAGGAATCTACTCCCAGATAAAAAGCAAAAATGCTCTGACAGTCACAAATCATACATTAAAAATAGTTCAATGTTTCATTTAGGCATGAACATGAACTTAAAAAACTCACTTTTAAATCTCGGAAACGCCAAAAAACCAGCTAAAAACAGCTCATTGCCGTGTTGAAATCTTCAATGAGAAAGCTGTCTTCTGCATGAGCTCATCGATAGTGAAACGATCATCATGTGCGCACGCAACATAGTAGCTCTGTTAGATCGGGGCTTCTGTACAGAGGCACGGGACATGCCCCCCGCACGCGCGGAAAACGAAAGAAATTACCGGAAAAATCAAAGGGAGGACCGTTTGACTGTTACTTTGACAAAGATATTTCTATACCTTCTAAAATCTAATTGTTTGTATATGTGTGACGATATGTCAAGGACCATACGGATGACAATAACTAAACAGCAAAAATGCAAGACTCTGATGTAAAGACACTTCTTCACCACTCAAAAATATTAGGGGCAAAAACAAGGTAAGTTATCTGATAACAATGCCTCAAAATGAAGTACCAGAACTTCGTAACATTTTCAGGGGAAAATTCTGGGTTTAGAAGGTTGATAATGACTTTTTTCCGTTCGTTACATCGTAAACATGACTATACATTATCATAATTCTGAAGTTAATTACAAAATCTTAAAAAATCACAAACCTTGGGCGCTGCATTGCATTTCCCAGCGATACGGAGTGTATTTGTTTCTCGAGTTAGATTTTTGTTTACGATTTGCATGTGGTGCCGAGGAGCGCCAGCTAGCGTTTGTGGGGTACCGTACACCGCCGAGGACAGTTTCGGGTCAATAACTTCGCACCAAAATAATATCTCAGAAAAAAAAAATGGGCAATAACTCCGAATATTCCAAGGTGAGACTCAATAAAAACGAAATGTGATCGCGTCCTCTCTCCGTGGAGCTAACCAATCGAGTATACAGAAATATTCTGGATTCTATTTACTGAGATCAGGCGCGATTTTGATCTCTAATTCGCTGGCTTCGGTTTATTGGGTGGGGTCGTTCGGAGTTTTTCTCTTTGTCATTCATCTTTGACAATGGAGATATAATATTGAAGTTATTTTCAACAACAAAAAAGAAGTTGGCCTTAGTCACAATTGTACGACCCTATTTGAAATAATTCCTTTGATATAATATTATGGTTTTTACCCATTCAATTAATATCATGCTTATTCAGGTTTTTTATTTATTTATGTAATTTTATTCAATTTGTTTGGTGTTTCTTATTATCCAATGTTTCTTCAGCCCGCCCCTTGTTTCCTTCTTATGATAGTGTTGCTGACATATCATGTTCAAGTAAGATATTATCGTTTACTTAGACTGTAATATATGATATTAATTATAGAGGAGCGCGCTTTTTTATAGCGACAACAAAATCTAGTTCGATGTTTGTTTTGTTGTTTGTTTTTTTGGCAGATTTGCATTGTATTAGTATTACCTAAGTATTGTTTTTAGATTTCCAAGACTGAATAATAAAATATAGAGAGAAGTGAATTATTAGCACTGCCTGATGTTTAGTGTTCGCAGTTCAGCAATTATAACAATCAAGTGCGATGTGTTCATCTTCTAATGATTTCATCTGAAAATTATTATTCATTATTTTTTTAATTCTCAGTTTAATATAATATTTGTACATGCAATCACTCCATCATCTTAGTAGGCCTATATCTTATCATGAGTACTCTATTATATTATGTTGTAAATATTAGTACAAAAATAAGTGTATTCTTAATCGGTCATGTTATGATGATGTTACGTTATTGGTTCAATAATTGGGTTTTATACCTATATTTTATCTCGCTGATTTTCCTGGAAATAGAAATTGAAAATCAGATCATTTGTAATTACAGTTGTATATTGTATAACCGTGTCCTTTCATTATTTTGTTCCATGTATTCCATGAAATTAAATTCATTATATAAAAAAAAAAAACAGATTTTAAATATTTTGTATATAATGTAACTAAAAAAATTGAAAGAACTTTCTGTTTCTGGTTTTGAACGTCTTAAAAGAGTTGTGCGGTTTTGTTGTTTGTTTTTTTTTTAAAGAAGTTACATAATTACAAAAAATTTGGTAGCAATTAATTGAAATAATTAGAACGTTGGAGACGTTGAATTGCCTCGGTTATATATCTACGATAAGGGCAGTGTCCAGGGAGAGGAGTAATCTGGGATATAGACTTATCCTGGGAGATAATATTCAGATGGTAATTGTCCAAGAGTAACTACGGGGGGGGGGGGGGGGGGAGGGGTGTATGGTTCAGTCTGTAATTACCCGTGGTATAATGTCCATAGGTGTATTAATTTGTCCCCGATCTGGAGTAGGATTGTATCCTATACTATTACTCGTCTATTTACATGTCCCCATCAAAGGAATTTGGTATATAATACGGGATAATCCTGGGATGTCGACCTGAGGCCATTCTTCACGGTAGGGGTGATTCCTGGGGATCTCTCTCCTGATGTGCAAATACGGACGATTTTTGTGTGTACATGCACGTAAAGTCAGCGCGGTTAGCATACCTCGAGAACCGGGCGGTGTACGGTACCTATCTCTAGATTCGAGATCTAACGTTCAATATTTTCTAACATTTTTTTGCTAAAAATAAATCATTTAGTTTTTTTTTTTTTAATGAAAATAAAATAAAAAAAATTGGGCATGCCGAAAGATATCTTGCAAAATATAAAACTGAGATATGCTAATGTAATAGGCGTGCCTCGCCGCTCTATTCAGTGCAGGTGTGAATGCAATTCAACTGCAGTTGCAAAACACTCGGGACTATGAAAGTTTCAGCTATTCAGAGCAAATTAGACTCGGCTCTAACGTGAGATCTAACTGTTATTAGAGGAAGTCAAGTAGATTCTAGATCTAGATCTACCTTAAAACAGTGAAAATAAATGAGGCTAGGACTACGCTCTGTCGCGAGCATCATTGACAGCCCAGTGGGCTGAGTTTTGGAACTTCATATCCCAGATTACGCTGTACATTGAAGCTGCGGCGGAAGGATACTCTTTCAAAAGCATCAGAAAACGGTTTTCAAAATCAGGGTGTGGAATCGTAGATATCTTTACAGCAGTGTCTTTACAGTAAAGCAAGCAATTGGCTTGTTAATTTCAAGGGATTCCACAATGACCTACATGTATGGTCATTTAAACGTGAGGGACAACAATTGGAGAGACAAAAGGGCGCATATCTTCGCACTTGTAGGTTATGAAAGGTTCATGACTACCTTATTATGTATATTGTAGGACTGGCATGTGTCATTACCAGTTGGACTTGAATTTAACAATTGGTCCTGGAAATTATGATTAAAAAACGGTGCGTGAGTGACACGACAAATTTTGGACATGGGTTTCTGACCATTTTTGGTAATGGGTTGGGTGCGTTACCAAGTAACACTAGTACTAAAGTAAACCCCTCAAAAAATGTCTTGCAATTCAAATTTTTTGAAAAACCTCATATCTTTTTATTTGTTTTTTATGATGGTTTATTTGATATCATTGGAAAAATGATTTATTTTCTGTACATTTGATCCCCATTTGTGATGGTTTATGTTATGCTTAATGCACAGTACTCGCAAAACTTCGAATGAAAGTCAGAAAGTGAAAGTGCAAATGAATGGCTATTGCTTACATCAGTTCTTACTGTTTATAAAAGTTTTTGTGTTTCTTTGTGTTTGTTTTGGTTTGTGCGTTAGGCGCTCCAATACAATGTTGGATAGTCCTGTTGAATGTTTGAATTAATGTTTCAGGTTAATTAAGGTAGTATTTGTTGTTAATTGTTTGTAAAAGACTGTTTTAATAACCAGCGAGTGGTTTGAGCATTACTTTGTGTTATTGGTTACATACAGGTTATTGCAAGTTTCAGCTCACAATTCGCTACTCATCTCTTTTTCATCCATCTCACAAAAAAAAATAGCACTGCCAAAGCAAAAAGCTTTGGGCAAGGCACATTTCATCTTTCCAAACAATAAGTGAAAACATTGAGGAATTAATGCATTGACCCATTTGAATGATACTCGATAGAAACTCTGCCTTTCAACAATATTCCATTCATTTTGGCAAGCTTTTCCACTTCTGACTTTGATTTGTATTCGGGAATACTGTGCATTCAGCAGTGTGCACAAACCTTTTACATGTAGGGTAGGTATCAGTGTAAAGAGAGAATAAATGAACTTTCCATGGTATTAATTAATGATTTGCAATTTAACAAAAGTACGAGACTTCCGAAGTTGAATTGAGACATTTTTTGAGGGGTTTAGATCTCCGTACAACTGCCATAAGAACTGGTATATTTACATAAATAGTGTACCTCTCTAACATATGGGTGCCGGATAACTCGGCCCACTGGCTAACTCGGTCTCGTCGGAAATTCTGGGCCGAGTTAGCCAGGAGGTATTGAATCGATCGTAAATACTTACTTGTGTTGAGCATGGGTATATTTCACAGTTTTTATCATCAATTTTATATAGAGAGTTAAGATATATGAACTAGAAAGCTGCTAGCAAACATTTTTGAAGTAAAACCGCCCAAAAAGTGAGTTTTTAAGTCTGTAAATACGCACACAATTCTGACCGTGTTTTTACCGTCTCGTCCCATTTCGTTTGTGATCACCACCGCTGTGCGGGCTGGCGGCAGTGAACGTCGGGAAGACGCCTACAATGTATCTGTGTCACTTCGTGCGTGCGTGCATGCGACAGACCTAAAATCTCACTTTTTGGGCGGTTTTACTTTAAAAAAAATGTTCGCTAGCAGCTTGCTATCAAATATATCACATCATTCCATATCAAATTGATTATAAAAACTGAAATACATCCATGCTCAACTGTCAACACAAATAAGTATTTACGATCGATTCAACACCTCCTGGCTAACTCGGCCCAGAATTTCCGGTGAGGCCGAGTTAGCCAGTGGGCCGAGTTAGCCAGGATCCTAACATATATAGTCCTTATCAATCATTCCCTCTCTGTGGAAAATGGTCCACCCCTATGTGTCATGGGTGACTGCAAAAACGCAACATGTTTATTAACAATTCAAGCATATAACTAGATCTAAATTACAGGTGTGCATCCATCATGTTAGAGTAGTCCATTATAATTACTTTAAAATTTAGGTAGTGTCATCCTTTTGCAGGCAAAAATATTAAATTTTTAGTTTTTGAGAGGATATAGTAGTATACGAATGACTGTATCTTCCCACAACATGATGAAGCTCAAATGTGTATGTTTGTCATTATATATTGCGATTATCAATATTCATTCCTATTTTTTTGAACCTCGAAAAATATACCGTATGGTGCGAACCGCTGACCGTTTAGCCAAGGATACTGTCTTCCCTTGAACGAGACACGTTATTGCTGAAGATTACGTAACATCCCTCGGGCTCTGCATGCAATGTTACTATTTTATTCGAGATACATGTAAGCTGCTTTCCCCATGTTTTATCAATTTTAAGTCCCTTTAAAAGTGGTTTTTATATCAAGTTATCCAGGAAGGACGTCGTTTTTGTCCTTTTGCCAATTCTATTTTCAATAGGAAGAAATGTATTTGGATTAGAAAAGATGGTCAAGAGTGGTATTACAATACATATTGTCACCAACCTTGATACATGTACATGTACATTTGTACATGGACCTCACAACTACATGTAGCGTGTACATGTAGGATGCAGATATATTTTCTAACTCCATAATTATATGCAGCACGCTTGAGATGATAAATTTGTTTGAATGCTGAAATGCTGTTTCTGAATGTTACTCCGTTACCTTGGAAATGCCCTTTTCTAAAGACTTAATTGGTTTAGCTACTGCAGTCACTTCATAATGTTCAAATCTATGTGGATGGTATACTCTGCTTTAAACAAGTTTTGTGGTCTGATGCCTGTCCTGTTTCTCTCAAGTAAATTAACAACTGGATATATGTAGGTCTGTATCTGTCTGTTTGTTTGTTCATCACTCTATCGTATGTCTTTATGTTCCCCCCTCTTTTAGTTTTTTCTTTGTCAAGGCTCTTTCTTATACAAGCTATAAATCTTCCTTTTCCTGAAGTAAATATGAGTTTTTTAGTTGTATTATTTCTTGTCACATTGATCAAATACTTTTTTTTGCAACAGCATGTTAAAATTTATGTACAATGTACCTAATAAATATTGTTATTTTTTCTAATGTGCAGATGCAAGTCGGGGACATTATCCTGGAGATAAACAATGAAACGATGGAAAACAAATCAACCAAAGAAGGTAAGATTCAAAGAAAATTCACCGACTTCTAACTCACTGGTAGTTGTCCGAAGGATAATTGTCCAGGGGGTAGTTTTCCTAGAACTATTTATTGCAAGTTCAAACATTAAATAAGAGTTTAGTAATGATCATCCTATTTAAAATTACATGTATAATGAACAATTGTAAAAAAAAAAAAAAAAAAAAAAAAAAATAATCAGAATTTTGCAAATTTGAAGGTCCAAATTGGGTTCTTTCATCATTTTGAAAAATTCTAAAAAAAATTGTAGTTCAAAATGCCGCCTCCTCCTGTTTGAATATGAACCCCTTTGTGTATATTTTGAGAGTTGCTCATTGTCATTTATTTGTGTTAGGAAATAATGTGTCATACATGTAACCCTTCAAAAATGCTGAGTCTCTGCCAGAATGATATGTGTGCCAACTTGTAGGGGAAACACGACCCGAGCACCAGCACTAGTCAAATTCTCAAAATAGATTTTCTTCTGGGGGTGGGGGGGGGGGGCTCTTTTCACAATTTTTTTGGGAAAAAAGAACAATAAATGCAGTTTAACCCAACCCTGCAGGCCTCTACAAAAATTATATTTTTTGCTTGCCCAGTCGGGCAAGGGAAATTTGGTTTTGCTTACCCACAAGAAAAAAAACACTTGCCCGGATTTTTTTTTTTCATTTTCTTTTTTTTAGACACTAATTATGATTTTATTAATAGCAACTACATGTACCATCTGAGACCTAATAAGTTCATAAATGACGAGCGTATAGGAAGATTGCATACAAGAATATTTAGCCCTTTTTTGTGTGATATTTTGTCTGATTCGAATTCATAAACACATATAATTTACTGTGTTTTGAGGTGAAATGTTGCACATACATGTACATAATATCTTCCTCTCAAATCATGGCTTGCCCAATCGGGCAAGTGAATTTGATCTTTACTTGCCCGCCAGTGGTTTTCACTTGCCCCGGGCAAGCAGGCAAGTGGGTTTGTAGCGCCCTGCCCTGTTTGAGTAGGTTATAACATGGTGCCTGTTGCCTTGTTGGGCAAGCACAATACCCAAGAAAATGTACCATGTTATTACCCAACTGTTACTGAGAAGGCCATGATGGCTCTGGTGTAGCTAAGTATGTGTTTCTGCTTTTTTTTTAGTCTGTAGGGTTGGTGTATGAAATGAAAAATGCAACATTGAAATAAAAATACTCTGTCAGCATTTCTCAGGTACATTCACATGTAGCCTACATGTACATGTACTCTTGAGATTTGTGCAGCATGTTGCTATTAAAGCTTTGGATCTGAGTGTAAATTTCAACAGGTTCCAGAGAAAGTTTACACTATGGAAATTACATTTACGGTACATATCTGATAAAGCCCTCCATGAAGGTGTGATTTGCAATGCTACCCTGGGAACAAGTAGGCCTACATGAAATGGAGTTCACTTCATTAATGGTCGACAGGTCGAATTAATGCTCTTTTGATCAAACCATTATACATTTTACACATGTACATGTACACATGATGTAGAACTTTACAAATAATTGCAAATTACATTGTACATGTAGCCAAGATTGTACAATATACATGTACATGTGCGACCACATGTACATTCTGCTTCAAGGTTCAAAGTGAGACTACAAATATAATATGAGGGAATTGATGTTTACTCTCCAAGTTTGGACATTACCATTTGTGGTTCAGACATTACAATTTAAGCAAATGGGATACCGGCAATCACTTTCTCTCTTCATATTTTTACAGATCAAATTGATGCACTTTGGGGCGATTGAAATTGGATTGTGGGGTTATCTCTATTACAATTTAAAGGGATGCAGTAACATTGAATGATATTCAAATCCATTTTATTCGATTTAGCGTATTTTGCCAACATAATTATTTACACTTAGGTCAGTCTGGTATCTCTTCAAAATTGCACGCTAATTGCTTGCTTTACCTTCGAGATATCAATGATTTCATACCAAAATTTTATAAACCAACACCGGATGGTTTATAAAACCATGTGCTTTTGCACATAGCACAAAATACACCTATTTCCTGTTGAATAGTACCCGTCTCTAGCGGCCTGGTGAGCTAGCAGCAGAGGTACTGGTGTTCGGCTGTATGCTTGGCATTGTTTGTTACACTGTTTTAAGGTAGTAAATTACTTCCATTTGAACTGAAACTTTCAATAGTTTGTTTTTACTGTTGGAACAATATATTTTTATTAATCTTGATCTGATTTGCTCTTGTTTTTGAAAGTTACCAAATCCCTTTAAATTGATGCTCTTTTAAGGGCAAAGTACAATAGTTTGGATTTGGGGGTTATTATTTATTCTTTATTAAACAGAATTGAGATTATTATGATTACTTTATTTTTATAAATTAATAGTAATTGGGATGGTCAATTTTTCCCTTTACAATGTATCTTTCAGTTCAGCATTTAAGAACTTGCTCGGCATATGGCTATCAATCAATTGGAAAGATGAAAGCATAACATCGCTTGATGACCCAGGTAGAAAAGTGCATGAGTCTGATAGGATGGGGTTAGTCTTGATTCCAGACTGAATACAATTTTATATCTTTAGTATATTAATAATTTAACTAGCAGCAAGCCCCGTGGCAGCAATCCACGGGGGCTAGCAATAGGGGGGCCCGAACCCTTGTATTCGATCAATTTTCCTGCAATCCTATTAAAAAAAAAAAAATAAATAAAAAAATTAAGACCCGGTGAGTCGTTTTACTCCGGTTTAATTAATTAATTGTTTTTTTTTTTCCCCCGTATATGATTCTTCTCCGAAGTACGTTTCCTTTATTTTTGATGTGATTACTTATTATAATTTCGCGTGCAAATGAAATCTTTATCTTATCCGTCTCTCTCTTGGGCCCTCCATCCTCTCTCCCCTCCTCTTAATCCTAATTCTCTCTCGAATTATCTTCTCACTTTCCCCGATTCTTTATCAGTTTCCTTGACTAAACCGCCCTGTTCTATCACTCTCGTCCCCCTTTTTCCTTCTTTTTCTTTCTTTCTTTCTTTTATTTTTGTTCGACGTGACCATCTTTTTAATTACCAAAATCAACAACAAAATACATCAAACGTATTTCGATCCCTCCCTTATTACCAATTCGTTCTCCGAATATGTACGTTTCCTTTATTTTTGTTTTGATTGATTGATTTACTTATTAAATTACGCGTGCAAATGAAATCTCAATCTTATCCGTCTCTCTCTCTCTCAGTGCTTCATCCTCTCTCACTTCCTCCATGATCCTAATTCTCTCTCGAATTATCTTCTCAGTTTCCCCGATTCCTTTATCAGTTTTCCTTGACTAAACCCCCTGTTCTATCACTCTCGTCCCCTTTTTTTCCTTCTTTTTCTTTCTTTCTTCTTTTATTTTTGTTCGACGTGACCATCTTTTATTATCCAAATCAACAACAAAATACATCAACGTTATTTCGATCCCTCCCTTATGGCCAATTCGTTTTATACCCAATATAACATAGTTATACTGTTATAAATATAATCATGTTCCTTTTCCTTGTTCCTCCTTGTAGTACAATCTTAATTTCAGAATAAAACTCCTTTCAGATCAAAAACACATGAATTTGATGTACATTTTCATTTGGAGTTTGAATTTGCCCTCCTAAAATCGAAAGATATACCTTTATTGTTTTCAACAAAATCATAATACTGAGTCAATCAACTCTCTATAGTACGTTAATCCAGTAATCCCCTGCGACAGCGCGGGAGAGATTACTCGGTCGCACCAACCAGGAGCTAGGTTGTTATCCAAGAGTAAAAAAGGCCATCCGAGACTGACAGGTTTGTCTTTTTCTGCATATCCTATCACGGCAAATTAAATAAAAATTGGACTATAATCTCAAAAAATCTGCTTTAAAAAACTGTCGCATTTCGAAAAATGTTTGCTCTGATAGGAGAACTTTTAACGTAGATTTCAACTATACCAATTTCGAATTGCGATTTCAATCACTGATCAATTTAGGTTTTTACTTCAAAATGAAATCGGCAGGCGATTAACTCCTTATCGGATTCCTCCAGCGACCCAGACGCCTAATCAGATGAAAGACTAACCGTTCAGACGTTTTCTTATTCGTCATCGGCGTGACAACGGGTTGGCACACGGCTTGCCTATGAAAGGCGTTGGACGGAGCCGTGAAATACCGGTCCAGTCTTGAAAGAGAACATGGACACTCCCTACGGACATCTTTCTGTCGTCTGCTTGCTTCGTGCGTCGCGTTAAGCACGCGAGTCAATGGGGATTTTTTTTAATTACCAAAATCAACAAACAAAATACATCAAACGTTATTTCGATCCCTCCTTATTACCAATTCGTTCTCCGAATATGTACGTTTCCTTTATTTTTGTTTGATTGATTGATTTTAACTTATATAATACGCTGCAAATGAAATCTCAATCTTATCCGTCTCTCTCTCTCTCAGTTGGGCCTTCTCCTCTCTCACTTCCTCCATGATCCTAATTCTCTCTCGAATTATCTTCTCAGTTCCCCGATCCTTTATCAGTTTTCCTTGACTAACCGCCCCTGTCTATCACTCTCGCCCCTTTTTCCTCTTTCTTTCTCTTCTTCTCTTTTATTTTTGTTCGACGTGCACATCTTTTATTATCCAAATCAACACCAAAATACATCAAACGTTATTTCGATCCTCCCTTATGGCCAATTCGTTTTATACCCCAAATTAACATAGTTATACTGTTAAATAATAATCATGTTTCCTTTTCCTGTTCTTCCTTTGTAGTACAATCTTAATTTCAGAAATAAACTCCTTTTCAGATCAAAACACATGAATTTGATGTAATTTTTCAATTTGGAGTTTGAATTTTGCCTCCTAAAATCGAAAGATATAACCTTTATTGGTTTTCAACAAAATCATAAATACTGAGACAATCAACTCTCTATAGTACGTTAATCCGATAATCCCCTGCGACAGCGCGGGAGAGAATTACTCGGTCGACCAACCAGGGAGCTAGGTTGTTATCCAGAGTAAACAAAAGGCCATCCCGAGACTGACAGGTTTGTCTTTTTCTGCATATCCTATCACGGCAAATTAAATAAAATTGGACTTATATCTTCAAAATACTGCTTTAAAACTGTCGCATTTCGAAAAATGTTTGCTCTGTTAGGGAACTTTTAACGTAGATTTCAACTATACCAATTTCGAATGCGAATTTCAATCACTGATCAATTTAGGTTTTTACTTCAAAATGAAATCGGCAGGCGATTAACTCCTTATCGGATACCTCACAGCGACCCAGACGCTCTAATCAGATGAAAGACTAACCGTTCAGACGTTTCCTTATTTCGTCTCATCGGCGTGACAACGGTTGGCACACGGCTTGCCTATGAAAGGGGTTGACGGAGCCGTGAAATACCGTCCAGTTTGAAAGGAAGCATGGACACTTCTACGGACTCTTTCTGTCGTCTGCTTGCTTTCGTGCGTCGCGTTAAGCACGCGAGTCAATGGGGATTTCTCAGTCCAGGGAATCGTCGCCCAGCGTCCAACGCGAGCTCGTGGAAGAAAACGAAGCCCGCGATCCGCCATGGGGACCCGGCCTCCGTCGACCCCCCCGATCGGCGGCGCCGGCCGCGCTCCGTGGAAGATGCAGACCCTGCCCGCGCGAACGGCGGTCCTACAGCGTGCGGGTCTACGGGGAGCGCGGATGGCAGCACGGACGGCTCTTACAGTAATAATTATGTGATGTGTATATTGACAGAATTTATATTCCTGTGTAATATGCATTTTTACCACATTTATACAATGGAATCAATGCAAAAAAAAGAAAAAAAAAGAAAAAAAAAAAGAATGCATGATGCATTGTAATTGCTCCAGTTTATTTCAATTACGATGTACATGTAAAATGTACATGTATAAAAAAAGTGGTTTATTTCTTGAATGTCATCAGTCCTTGCAAAAAATTTTACTGCAATGTGAGGCTATGTAACATGAAAATATTCATACAAAATTATGCTGGAGATGATTTTTCCATTCCACTTCAAAAATCACAAAAATATCAGTATGCCAAAATTGTGGCATTACTACAGTGTACATGTACATACATAGACATTGCAATTTGAGCCTTGAACTCAGACTAGGGATGTGGATAGTAGTCTAAATGCTAATGGCAACCGAGATCTTCTTCCACTCTCAAACTCATTCATCTTCAGAAGATAATTATCCGGGCAGACTGAGCCTTCTACATGTACATGTTGTATAGTCAAATAAAATGCAGCAAAACTCAGAAGCCCTTATGTCATCAATTTATGTGTAGTCGATTTCCTGACATGGCCATGCGTTTTTAGTTGGGCCCGTGTTGTGTGACACACTCAAAATTTGTACTAATCGTGCGCATTTCCATGAAAGTGGTTGTAACCTTTTCAAAATTTATATTAACCCTACGAAAGTATACATTTTCTGGAAGCTGAATGTCCGAGGAGTTCAGAAATGCACTTAAAATTAATATAGGTGGCGCCCTTTAAAGGTTATGAATCTTAAAAACTGAAAAATTCATGAAAAACTATGGCTTTGGAAAAAAATTGCAAAAAAATACTGCTTACCCTATAACATTTTTTTCCTACCGATTTGAACTCGTCACTTTTAGAGCTTTTCAAACATGTATAACTTTCTATACCCTGGGAGAGTTTACCGCATTTTGCTCCAGGCTGGAAAGATGACTTCGAAAAAGTTAAATTTTTAAACAAAATGTACCTTGTTGCTGCGTTCTAAGTATTGTAACTCGCTGTTTAAGATACTAGACATGTAATGAAGGATCCTATATAAGTTGCTAAGGCAGATAGAAGTAGCAAAGTAGTACTGACATGTGAAAGTCCCTTTGTCTTGGTAAATATTAACCATACATGTAATGTCACATGAGAGCCCTGTATAGCTGTTAACAAATTGTCATTCATACAGGACAGTCACCATGTACTACAATGTACAACACAATAATCTATTATAATTACTTGAATTATGGATCATAAACAAACTAAATTAAGTATTTCACCAGGTTGTAAGCAGCATTTCAATTGAATATATAGTACCCTTGATTTAACTCATGCACCACATGAGCTAAATTTTCTACGCCGACTCCTCCTCCACCCCAGATCTCTTAACAATTAATGAAGAGAACATAAATATCTTGAATATTAAAATATATTGAAAGCATGAATTTTTTTTGCCCTACATGTACATGATAGCTTTGATTTAAGTCCAAAATCAGCTTTACATTTACCTGTATCTATGCATTGAGTTTTGTCTAAACAACATAAGTTTGAGGAGCAGATGTCAAAATTACAACTTTTTGCAGGCCTGCTGAACTGAACTCAAAGAGCATGACCAATTACTGTAATTGATGTAATTAAAATTCCTCAACTAACAAATAACTATCAAAATAACTATCAAAATCAAGCTACATTGATTAATTCAACAGGGTTTATGAATTTCAATCCAAAGATATCCTTCTGTGCACTTGATTTAACTCATTACAGCACATTTGCCAACTTTGCTGCGCCGACTCCTCCTGCGCCGACTCCTCCTCCACCCCTGACTCTCGTTAATTAACTGTTAATTGACAGACAATGATGAAATTTTAACATTTTTCAAAACATGTTTTTTGTTGCCCTACATGAGAGCTTTAATTTAAGACCAAATTCAGCTATATAGCTTGTATAGTTTTTAAGTAAATCAATTAACAAAATCATATTTGAGGAGCAGATGTCACAACTCCACCTTTTTAGGGGCCCACCTCAAAACACATGGACACATACATGTAACATACCACTTGTCGATTGTCTCTAGAGTTTCGGTACTCTTCTTTTAACTTTTCTCCCTTCTTTGTGTTTTGCTGATTTAAAAATTGTTGTCATTTCATTCTTTTTCACTTTTTATTGTTTTGCAGTTTTTGAATTCTGTCTCTGTTTCATCTGGAGCATTTTAATTATTCATGTATACATACACATTAAAAAAAATAGATTCCTCCTTCTGGTATATTATGTACATATGTTCAGCACATGCTATGTCTTTTCTTTTTACTTCAACGATTCGTTTTTAGCTCATTGTGCATTATGTATGTCTCAGCAAGACTTAATGGATAAAAGTACCCACAATGGCCCCCAAGGCAATCTACATTGTATGCTGTTCAATGCTAAAATACCAGATACCCAAAATGTAATTTTTATGTAGTTCTCTATAGAATGGGACATTTTTTTTCCACGAATGAAATCTATTGCTTTTGTAGCTCTTCATATTTCCACCCACAAAAGGAAGACGACACATGATATTGTGTGACCTTTACACAGTATCTTGATCAGACAAGTGAAATAAAATAGAAGCACTCATGGAGCCCCCCCCCCCCATGTCACGACTTGTTACCATGGTAACCAAGATGATCAACTTGTTCAGTTTATTACCCTGAGTGGGATGGAGGGAGGGTGGGAGCTGTTCATGTCCACTTAGGTGTTCGCAGGTAAAATTGAAATCAATTGTCCTCATCTGAGAGGGTGCAGGCATTTTGCACTACAAGTCGGGCACTTGCGCAATACCTCCACTGAGCTGTATTGTGACCCGCCGCATGAACTCACTAAAAATTAGCATTATACTTTTATAGAACAAGAGAGCAAATTAACATCATATTTAAGGTTATTCATAAAAAAAAAACCCCTCCAAATTGTATTGTCCGAACCAAACTGAACAGAAATAATTTTTGCCCTTTTTTTTCGTGGTCCCGGCAGCCGCTGAGCAGCGCCAGATGGACGTTGTTCTATCCCCTTCTTGTTGAACGCTAGCAGGGTAGCAGCAACTCCCATCTTTTAACGTTTTTTTTTGTATGACATGACCAGGGATCGAACCTGCGACCTCCTGATTATGAGATGGACGCTCTATCCACTGCGCCAACACATCGGTTGTACAACAGTTTTATCTGGTGTTTAAAATCTTTGAAAAGCTTGGACACTAAAGTGTCAGAAAATAGAAACTTGTACAATTTGTAGCATAATTTGCCATGAGGAATAAAGAGTCAGACTTCAACTTGCTTTAATCAAGGAAAATTGGATAAACTCCAAAATGACATAAAATGGAAATGTTATGTCAACCCTAATGTCATATTTTTTGTCACAAGATAAGTCACCCTAAAGTATAATTAGCATGATATTTAATACATGTTACCAAACAAACAAACAAATATTCGTACATCTGAACATTCGGAAGATCTAGAATGTACCCTATTGTACTAAAGAGCAAGTTTACATGGGATTGTGAATTGATGCTCATTCCATGTACATCTACTTCAGAGATTTCTTCATAATTTGTGTATGTCATTCACAGAAACGAAAATATGTTTGACATGCTGCGATGCAAATTGAAGTGACAGGCATGTTACTATAGAAACAGAACAGGCTAGATATAGACATATTCAATGAAATACAGATTGCTCGCTAGACATAAACGGAAATTGGGTTAAGGCCCATTGTATTCAATACATGTATTCTATATTTTCTGGCTTTCTATCGTTAAAGTATGCCCCTACACGTGTGACAGTTGATGGGGCTACAGTTAGAGGCCACACTGTACTGCATTCATTTTATTATGAATGATTTGGCAATCAGAGCTTTTGTTGTAATTTTAAGTTTCTGGCAAGTACATCACAAAGCAGTGATGCTCGGTAGCTCTTGTTCGAATGCTTCACAGCCATTTGGAGAGGGATAGAGCTTTTGTGCACAAGTTTTGTAAGGAGGATTGAGTTTGTGAAGGAAAGCAAGGAATCCTTCACAAGTGTCACAATAATGAAGATTTCAGTAAACAACTATAAAAATGTAGGCTGGAGTGAAACTTTTCTGCCCAAGCAAATACTTTTCGGATATACATGTAGTAGGTTGAGATTCCTGTTGGAAAGTGAATTCAGATTGCTTGCTTTCTAATATTGGTTAAGGCCCCTTTATATGCAATGAGATCTTTTATAACGTTTGATTTTTGTTGTTGTTGATTTTGCTGACTTTTTTTTTTTTTTTTTTTTTTTTTTTTTTTTTTTTTTTTTTTTTTTTGGGGGGGGGGGGAATCTTCCCCTTATTCAATGACAATTAGTGGCCTTGAATTAGAGGCCATACATGAATCTACATTTTGTAGGAGTGGTGATCAGAGCTTTTGTAACATTTTTTAGATTTAACTTCAGAGAGTCCATCATAAAAGCTCTGGAGCATTCGTTCTTACACTCAACATCCATTTCAAAGAGGATATTCTTGCAATCTTGTGTGCAGAGTTTGGATGAGGAATTTTATTGTGTTTGTGAAAAAAAGCTGTAGAAATCCTTCAAAAGTGGGGCAATAATGAAAAGATTTCAGTAAATAATGAATCAAATATCGTTCAGAGTAAACTTTTTACCCAATGCAGGTGTGTAGGGTATAAAGAAATAATGTAAGGATTTGAAGGAAAACAAGTACTGGAGAGCTACCTCTTCACATGTACATTGAACAATGAACATTCAAGAAATGTCTTTAAGTATATTTTCTTGCCATATAAGGAGGGATCCTGTATGCATTGAAGCAGTTTAGTGCATCGATACACTGACTGGGTATACTTTTAATATGATGTGGCTAGGATTTACACGATTGGAACAAAGTTTGGTTTGTTATTTGTAAAGTTCTACATGATTATGATGTACTGTACCTTGAAGAATCCTGTCTTCTAATTAGTGTAATATTCAATTTTTGTCTAAATTTCTGAGTTTAGGAGCTATTTATTATTGTTTCGTGCTGTGGGGAAAATCTACTGGGAGAAATATAGTTGGAAAAATGAAAATATTATATTTTAACTTCTAGGCCGGCAATATAATTTATATTATCTACTTGATTTCATTAGTTTATTGTGAAAATCCTTAGACCTTGTAAGGTTTTCAGGTTTCTTAAATCACAAAGACTTGATCTAAAAAAAAAAATGCTGTAAAATATTTTAAAAATTGGAACTGAGCTTAAATCGGCATCCTACATGTACATGTATGTTAAACCCTTTAATGTTCTCGTAGAAATCTTTGCTTACTCTTTGATTTAGATTTGATCTTTTACATGTGTGTACATGTATGGACATAACTCCCAAGTTCATTAATTAATTCTTGTTCAGGAAATGAAGCTTAGATCCAATTAAGAAAATGTACATGTATATCCCTGGGCAATCATGGATTTCCACAGAAACAGATGTTCATGCACAAAAAAAAAATTTTTTTACAAAATTTTGTGTTTGATAAAATCTAAATGCTCATTTGGGATTCTAACATTTTTGATAAATAATGTCAGTTTTAAGGTTAATGTTATCAAGTCCTGCACTACATGTAGCTCAAGCTATTTTAAAATGTCACTTTTATGACCTGACATGACCTTGAACAAACAAGCCTGATGTGTATTACGCAACTGGTAACTACCGCCAGCTTATACACGCACAGGTACACGATTTCGGATTTAGCTCGTGCTAGTGCAGCACCGTCCAAAATAACACATTATTTCGTGCTAAAACCGCAAACCAGTTCAAGTTTTTAAAAAAATCTGAAGATGACTCGGGCTTGAATTTCCTCCAAATTAGTGTGCTATTTGACCGCAAGGTCAGATCTGCTCTGATTGAGCTAATTCATAGGACCACAAACAGCGCGCTATTTAGCTCGAGCTAGTGCACCACCGCCTACTGAAATCCAAAGACGATTATCTTAGCGGGAATAGATCTTTAACTTTTCTGTCAAGATCATGACCATTTCTCTTTTATATTTGCATGGAAATAAAATTAAAATCTTTCCTTGGAAGCTGGGCAAATCTAAAGTTAGAAATAAAAGAATTTTTATTTTAAGCAGCTGTTTATCTCCTTTCTCAATCAATTTTTCTAATGTCATGTCATCAGCTCCACCCCTATCCTCAATGGGCCGTTCTACACTAGCTCGAGCTATTTCAAATAGTGCCCGCTATTTGTGATCTGATGAATTAGGTCGATCAGAGCAGATCCGACTTTGTGGTCAAAATATAGCGCGCTAATTTTGAGGAAATCCAAGCCCGAGTCATCTTAGGTTTATTTTAAAAAACTCGAGCAGGTTTGCGGTTTTAGCATGAAATACATGTAGCACGCAATTTGCGCAGGGCTGCACTAGCTTGAGCTAAATCCGAAATTGTGCGCCTGTGTAGTTGCCAGTTGCGCAATACACATCTGGCCTTTTTTTCAAGGTCAATGCATTCGTTAATGCGAAATTTTAAAATAGTTCGAGCTAGTGCATGACCGGTTTCTTTTTTTCAGGTTTTTTTCCCTGATCCACCAATTAGCGCGCTATTTTTTAGCTTGAGCTACATGTAGTGCAGCCGCGCCTACATGTAATATTTTTGCAGGCCTACACTGCACTGTTCTGATAATAAGGGTCATTACCAATTTACAAAAAAGAGTTATGGTTCGTGTGTAGACCGGTATATGAAGCATAAAATAATTGGTGACTTTAATACCGCATTGCTTGAACCCATGGAGGTATTTAAAATTTGACAAGTATAAATTGTGCGTATGATTTCGTATGGAATTGAATATTACATGTAGTACATGTAGTATGCAATAATTAAAGTGGAGTATACTGTTCATGATAAAATTAAGTACAGCCACAGCACTTGAATTTGGCCTAGGCCTGGGTCATCTAGACTATTTAATGACATATAATTGATTATGATATTACTCTGAAACATTTAATGCAATAGTTCCCCTTGCCCAAGTATACAGTAATCTCTGGCTCACAATTGTCAATGGTAAAATTGGAAGGTTTCAATCCAATCTGGAATTGAATTTAACTAACCTTTAAATACAAAAATGTATGTTCTTGCCATATTGTTTGGCTTCTGTTAGACCCGCATAAATTTTTCAATTTGATTATTCTGAATATAAACAAATTAACCATAGACTTCCAGCTCATTCAATCATATCAACTTATGAGAAGCAGAAAGTTGTTAACTCAACTTACAGTATCTTTTAATGGCCTTCTAGCTCTCAAATGTAAATTAGCATGGAAAGTAAATTTAGAGGGGGGGGGGGGGTATGAAGTCCCCAAATGGAAAGTAATGTACAATCTCTCAATTTACATAATTCATTTGCAGCATAAACACACTCATGTATATACTTGTCTGGCAGTCCTCTGTTTCTCTAATGACACCCGCTGAATGGCTGATTGTTTTCAGGAATTAGAATGATGTAATCCGAGACCTTCTGTAATTATCAAATTGATTTTGACACTGTGCGGCTGAGCCCCAAACGCTGCATATCGGATAAGGGGTGTAACCCATTCTGGATGCATGTGTCTGACTCAGAACTGCAGTTTTTTTTTTGCCAGTCAGTTGTTTTGATCGTGAAAAAAAACTACATGTATCACGTCTCTGAATAAATGTTGGATTTAAATGTATTACTGATCGCACACGCTTCGAATACTCATTGAGGAGAAAGTGTTCGGGATCATCTACATGTACATGTATACCTATATGTTTTTGCTCTGGATATCTTTTATTGGAAATAACTTGACCTTTTTGCCAAAGTGCTGTGCATTTACATTTGTATGTGTAGGCTTTTGATCATTGTGTACATGTACATTATACGTGTATCACGCCATTTTGGAAAAATAAGGTGACAAGTTGTGTATTTGGTAAGATTTTTCATTTTGTTAATTGTACATTGTGTTTAAATCCCCTCAAAATGTGTATACTTTAATATGTACTTCCCTTTTCCCCCACCCCCGCCCCCCCAAAAACGCTATATACCCCCTACATGCATTAAGATTACAGTTTGCATTGTACAATGCTATTGTTTGTAATGAGGAAAGTCCAATACACCATATATATACATGTAAATGACCAAGAAATATTTAAACACCAATTTAAAGTATTCGGACTAAAAATAATATCCAGCTATTTTATCCAGAAACCATTTACATTGAAATTCACTGTGTGTGATTTTTCTGAGTCACTACATGTACATTAACCAATGATACTCATAACTTTTTGTATTGTACAAGCCCCTGTTTTTAAAATATAGAACTGTATGAATGTACATGTACATACTTATAGTTAAAAAAAATAAATATATATAATGCAGTATTACAAGTTTAAAATTCAAATCCATTCATCATTTCCCCACCCATCCGTATGGATTCTATTTCAATTTTTCATTGAGTTAAACAAAGCTCAACACAATTCCCAAACACATGATCAATGAGTTGTAACTTCACCATGAATTGCAGAAATGAAACATGGAGTTGATCCATGAAGGCTATGAATATACCTCATGTCAACAGTGACCCAATCAAACTTAGTTTTATGTTATTATTATTAATTTTATAAAATACAAAGATGATTTCCTTCTGTAATTTGTAGACAAGCATTTATCAATCAGACTCATAGTCGCAGCGATCGTCATGTTTAAGATAATCTAGAGTAGTAAGTCATGATTAATATAAATTCAAACATACTCTTTTCATACAGAAATCTCAAGCATAAGGAATGACATACATCAACCAAAGGAATTTAAACAGGAAAATTGCGTATTTGCTGAGAAAGAGAGCAAAATACAGCATTAATTTCTGTATGCTGGGAGGTCGGCCCGTCCAAGCCATGCGTTGATTAACACGGCCACGTGGAAAGTCTACGGGTAATATCTGTGCACACGAATTCGCACCGGATAAATGTGTGTGTATGTTGCGGTGGTGGTGGCGCAGTGTGACTGTGGCGATAATAGCGGTCTACTCCAGTCTTTAATTTGACGGACTGTTTTCGATATTTTTCAACACTTTCTTTGAAATCTTTATCGAAACGTGAATATATCTCTGTTGTAGGCATAATTTATATATGTTAATGGACAATGGTGAAGGGTATATCTTACAGATTTGTCACAAATTATTTGGCTGTAAGAAACCTCTAGCTTGCTTTAACTCTTAAGTTTTGTCTGTTTTCTTTGTGTTGGACCATCGCATGTGGTACAGCTTTGGATGAAATCTACTGAATGAAAGTTGCTACTTGAAAGTGAGAAGGGTTGTTATGTGCTCTGTTAACTTATCACTTAATTGAATGGTGATTTTAAATCTAGGCCTTACTTCATTCATAAAATTAAGGATGTCATGAGCAAGACCTGACTTTTAAAGGAACCAATACTCTAAAGGAAATATCACTTTTGATAGGAAAGAGCATAATGAGAGAAGCAATTTAAAAAGTTCAATCAAAATCGGTTATGAAAATAAGAGAGTTATGGAAGTTTGAAAAAAGTCTCGTTTTAGAACTTTTTATTGGGGTTCCTCAATTGGGCATCATGCGGGCTTCAAAATGGCCGATTTTTTATGGACAACTCTCATTTGGTTTGTAAACCGACAAATTTTCAGATCCTTTCCCAATTTTCTTTCAAATATGTCTTGCCTCCTTACTGAGGCTCAACATATGTTGTGTGAAATATATTTTTCCTGACATACTGTATTTCGAGCTCCAGAAGTAAATGAGGACATATTTTGAAAGAAAAATGGGGAAACATCTGAAAGATTTGTGTACAAAAACAATGAAGAATTGTCCATAAAATCCAAATTTGTGAAGCCAGGGTTGCCTTTTGAGGATCCCATATAAGGTAAAACGAGACTTTTCAAACTTCCATAACTTTCTTATTTTATAACTATCTTGATGAACTTCTTTTAAAATTGCTGCCTCTGGTTTGCTGCTATTTCTTATAAAAATGATTATTTCCTTGGGTATTGGGTTCCCTCTTAAAATGTAGTGTTCAATCACGTAATGCGTACATGGTAACATTGTATGTGCATAATTGTATGATGAATTCAAGTTGTACCTATCTGGTAGGATGTCCACTAAATTTAAGTTATTTTAAAGTTGTTTTTGCTGGCTTATTTGATAGAGCATTTTTGAAAGAAACTTTGGTACTTGAATTATCACAATTGGATGTTTCCGTTTCAAAGTATGACCCAAAGAGTTCTCAGATTACCATGAGCTGCTAGAACACTTTTACAATTCAGACAAAGCCAGAAATGCAATAAAGCTCAATTTATGGTTCCTTTTGTCTTTGATTTATTAAACCAAATCATACCAAACATTTTCTATGTGTGTACCAACATGAAATGAGATATAGTGAACACAATTGAGTAGAATTATACAAAGATACAATTTATGGCAGTACAAAACTGATTGTTTGACATGTTTGTTACGTATGTGATGCCAATATGACACCGTGGAAAAAATACTCCATAGGGCATGTTCAATAGGAAACCGCTAGACAATGGGCTATTTCATGGTGGTGTGGGTCAGAGCCGAGTGTTAGACAGGGTAGAGTAATTTAAAACTTAAATGGCCAGTGGTAAACATTGGTTCTTGTTTTTCACACACATACATTTTTGTTCAAAAATAGTGAAATTTTATAGATATCCACTTCTCCTTATTCTGAATCTATTCCAATCATGAGAAATTTCCAGTCATAACACCATCAACAGAAAGCATCACTTTGAACACGCTGTAGTTTTTATCATATCAATTTTTCCAACAGGAGAAGTTGATTTTCTGGTGGGTATTTTCTAAGGAGAAATCTTACCATTGGAATAAAAATGATTGATATTTACCATGGCCAAAAGACATTTCGAAAGCTGTTTTTTATTGAAAATTTTGCTGTTTCTCTGCCTGTGTATTTTGAGTAGCAGTGCATGGGTTATTGTTTGCATTGTGAATGCATGGGTGACTACATCCATACAGTGAAGTGGAAACCGTTCTAGTGGCTTTTTGCTTTTGTGTGGCCATCCCTACTACTGGGCTAATTACTGTTGAATATTTGATGAAATTGCCCGAAGATCAGATAATGAAAGTGAGAGGGAGTTTGTATAAAACTCATTTAATCCAGGCTCTGATCAATCTTTAATCAACTTTAATTGGGATTTCCATCAGAAAACATTAATTCGTTCATCAGTAAAGATCGATCTTTAGAGATTAATTAGTATCATGAGCAATACCTTTGCAGAGGACATGGACCCTATAATCTTGTGTATTGTACATTTTGATGATGGAAAATGAATTCTTAATTGAAAATAAAAAATTAATTGAAATTTGCTCGCCATGCAATTTTATGAGAGATAACCTGACTATAACTTCCAGGAAGTTTGTTGTGAGCTTGATCTACAGAATTCAGAATGAATTTCATTTCTTTCAAATATAATTTATTAGCACCGGAGTTTAAGATGGACTTTATACACCAGGAAAAAATGGCACGAACTTTAGTTATAGGTATTGTAGATTCTAATCATACTTGAAATTGTTTTATACTTTAAAGGGGACAAATACCCATGGAAATAATCGCTTTTTTATGAAAGAGCACGATGCCAGTTTGAGGATCCCCATAGAAGATACAGCAAGACTTTTCAAACTTCCATACCTTTCTTATTTTATAACCAATTTTGATGAAACTTCTTTTAAATTGCTCCCCTCATTATGCTCTTTCCTATAAAAGTGATTATTTCCTTGGGCATTGGTTTCCTTTAAAATGGGTTTTGAATCTAGCTTTGAGCTTTGTAACATTGGTCTGACAGTCTTGAAAATTAAATATTGCCAAAAATGAAGGGCCATAAATTTATCTCTGACCGTGCATGCTACTCAATTCCTTGTGCAAAGTGTTGCGTTTCATTTCTTGCCTTCTGCACCTGTATTTCTATAGGACTTGTATTACAGACAGGGGGCAAAATAGGAGCAATTCATGCAGTTTTGACGACTATGTTAACACCAAAATGAACTCTGCCACCAAGTTGGTAGATATTGCCTTACAATTTATTGACAAGATTCTTTGTGAGGGGGCCATTTTTTTTCATTTATGAGGGCCTAGGGCTGTACGTGGCGGATCCAGCCGGGAATGCAAGAAGCGTGCTCCCCCTAATTTGGGGAAGTCAAACATTTATCGTAAATAGTACATCTATTTAACTAATGTTGGATCTGTACCCTCCCTATTTTCAAATTTGCCATCTGTACACCCCCCCCCCCCCATTAAACAAAAAAATGGATCTGTGGCTATGGGGGAAATCAAATTTGGCCTTCACGATCACCAATCAGACCCCTTGTCACTGATTCTCTAACCTTCTGTGGGAATGTGCGTGTGTGTATGTCAAAGCTGTCATTGGAAATCAAGTTCATTATCTCACTTCCCCCTCCAGCCAAATACAAAAATGCCATGTGTGTCTGAGAAAGATATAAAATCAATAGTTCATTTCTTCATACGTGTATGTCAAGCTTGAGAAAAGTTATTTTCTTGCTGTCACTTTTTGTAGGCACTTCTTTGAGTTCAGGAACATTCTCTCAGAATTTATCAAAATTTTGGGTGAATTTGATTGATTATTTGTTTAAAAACATATTGAACATGATTACAAATTCAGAATATATTGTTTTTCATCTTAGTCCTAACAATAACGTGGTAAATTTATTCAGCAATAATAATCATATTGTACAAAAGAAATGATCATGTAAAAAAATGTATAAAGTGTGACTTATTGTAACTGAGTGATTGTGAAATAATACATTTTTTTTAAAGTCAGTTTTTAAAGAAGGCTTCATTATATTGTTTATATTTTGCCGTTTCTGACAAGGCAAGCCATATGTTATTACACCTTGCTATAATATGAATAAGGCTAAACCAATGTTATGACAAAAACATGTTACCCTTCAGCCGCAGAGCATATTTGTCTATTTAATTTGTTTCACTTGTTTAGTTGTGTTTGTATAAAATTGCCACAAAAATTCTTGGATGAATGAAGCAATTTTCCATTGTTTATTGTCTGATATAAATCAATAGGACATCTGTCATCATTAACTTACTTGCAATCAGCTCACAAATGCTTAGCCATTCATCTAGGTGTAATAATTTCATAAATTTAAAGGCCATTTCTTTGGCAAGTGCCACAATATGTGACCTTGTTTGTCTATTGTGTATTAAATTATCTATCATCCATTTGATACAAATCCAGACGATTATTCGTAGTGTGAAGATTTAAAAGGGAAGTCCAATCCGATATCGATTTTAACATTTAGAATATTAATTACAATACAGTGTATATCTGGGAATGTTTGATGAAATTCAAAAAGGATAACAGATTAATTTATTAATTGTTTAAAGTTGTGATATCTATCAGACACGAATTGGGAATTCTGATTCGGATCAAATTCACTGGTGAGGAGTTCAATCATACAATTTGTATTCCATTTTGGGATTTTTTTTCCTTCTTAAAGTGAATTAGTTCAATTCCAATTACATGTATAGGCCTACATGATTTTGTAGGCCTAATATATTTTATGCATTCATAAAAGCTATTTGTTTGCATCTTCAAATAGATACTAATGTGCTCAACAAACATACATCTCTTTTCTCCATGCATACATGTACATGTAATACATTTTAGATACATTTTAGATATTGTCCCAAAGAGCTTCTTACAAGAAATAGAATCATATTCATTTATACTATGAACCTACATGTAGTGTATCATCATCACCAAATAGGTAATTGGAAAATAAATATACAAATTATCATCATTACATGTACATTCATTTGAATTAAAGGGCATTGTTTGATGATGCACAATGGTTGGACTGATTGGGGTCAATAGCTTGGCATGGTTTATATGCAGTGTTAATTGTACCTTCAAGCTGATACTGCTGATATGAATTTGGATGACCTTTCCATTATGCCACATCAATTTCAGTCCCCCTTTACTGAGCATACCCAGGCCTAGATACTACATGTCCCCATTGGCATCAGCTGTAGTCATCTCCTTTAAGTGCCGTTTTTTTAATCATTTTGGGGTTTAAATCTAGATTATTTTGAACACATTGAGCAGAACGAGCAAACAAACTTTAGTCTATTTCTGTTCATCTTTCTGTCATGCCTCAATACAGTGGCGGATCCAGGATTTTGAAATATGAGGGGGCACATCCCTAAATTTGGAAAAAAATAAGGTGCACAGCCGAAAATTTTCAGATTTTATGATGTACAGTCAATAAATGGTACAAATTATAGAGGGGGTATGCATCTCTTTCGCCCCACTTGGATCTGTCATTGCCTCATTAAGAATAATGAAAATGATAATATCTCTGGGACTTCACCCAAATGTCACATTGCAAAAAGAGGATGCCCATACATGTAGGCCTATGCTACTTCAAAACTGCTTATCTCACTTATATTATGGCTCTCTCATATTGACAGGGAACTTACCTATTAATAAAGGCAAAGAAAAACAGATATCTTAGACTTAACCAAAGGTTTTTTTTTAATTAATTAATTAATTAATTTATTTTTTTTTTTTTTGGGGGGGGTTTGAATTTTACTTTAATAATAAAAGGGTGTCGCGTTCCCTTTAATGATTTAAGGTTAGAGTTTGAGGACGCAGAAAGAGATTGAGATCAGACAAGCTGCTTTAGTCATTTTGTCGCAGGCATTTCAATCCTCACACCCCCTACTTATTCATACTCACAAAATAGATAGGAGGGGGAAAAACGTCGTAGATTGACTGTCATTCGTACAGGATGTTCAATGATGCATCCGTAAAGTCTGTATATTACTCACTCGCTGGGGTATCAGTGCCATGTGAGGAACATGTACTAGAGATATATGGAGATTTTAAAAACGATCCAAGATCATTACTGCTTAATTCTTCATAATTTGTGTGATTTGCTATAAAGAAAATGCAGGAATAATTCTTTAGAATTTGATTTTGAGACATTGAGGGGTGACTTATGAAGGTATTTACTTATTAATTTGATTCCCTACAATTTGAATTTTGTGACAGTATATAATGAATAATGATTGATTGAATTCCATTTCTTATTTCTAAAAATAAAAATGAGGGATCTCCTGTTAAGCTTCAGCTTACATTGTAAATGAAATATGATCATATGTGTAGATAAAAGAGAAAGGAAAAGAAAAGAAATGGTAAAAGGGGATTGAAAAAGCAAATGAGATGATGGTAAAGCAGATGAGGTGTAACGTATGAAGTATGAAGTATGAAAAACAAACATTTTACCCCCAAGCCTTGCATGTTCTAGAAAAGCTAGTACCTATTACATGTACATGTACATGCATTGTGACTAATGCATGGGTGTGACCATAGACGTAACAGGGAACGTCTATGGTGTGACATAATCAGGACATGTACTTTTTTTTTGGTCATTTTCATTCTTTTTGATATTGAACACACTTTTATTCTACTGGCAGCTACTATGAGGCATGTTTTATTTTTACTTTTTATTAATCGGAATTTGGAAACTTCTCAAACCCTAAAAGCCACTGTCACAACTACGTCTCTATCAGAGTTACATGTTGCCAATTGAATGTACATTGACTGTTATAAGTAAATTCACCATTTAGACTGTAATATATTTATCTTGTTCCGCCTTTAGAGTGTGTTCAATGTCCAGATTCATATTTATACGCCAACACATGAATCATGATACAAAACGCAATAAAAAAACACAACACAAACGCGATCAGCGGTGCACCGTTCAGTGTCAAAAATTTAAAGCTGATTATATTTCCATCGTCTTTAAATTCCCCGCTCTCAAAAAACAAACGTCTTCTCCCCTTTTCACTTGCACCAGAAGCTTCCATTGCGAGAGCACATTTAAACACGTTTGAAAAATCAATCCTGTTCAGTGTCACATTTGTTGCAAACGCGATGCTCAAGGTCGTAAAATTGAAGCTGATTGTGTTTCAAAACGCATATTTTTCGGCGTTTAAATTTTCCTCTGAATCGAGATTTGAAACACGTTTACTTTTACGACCGGGGATGGGGGACAATGAACACACAATTTGTTTCTCTTTATATCAGCGTTTTGTAATTGCCTTTTGTATCATGATAATTAATGTTGGCGTATAAATTTGAAACTGGACATTGAACACACTCTAAAGCTGTTATATGATAATAAGGTTCAGGCTCACTGACACATATTGCACCTTTTCCACTTCCTGGGAGGGTGGGTTTAATTGAGGTACTCAAAAGTTGATCAAATGACAATTTCACATCCTACAAAGTACCAAAATTTTCAAATTTTCTTAGAATAGATAAATTGTACATACATGTACATGAAAGGCATTTGATTTGAATGCATTATTTCAGTAATTGGAATTTTTTATTTATTCTATCTTCCAGACATAGCAACAAGAGATCGAGTTCTGAAGTTCCTTGCTCCACTGGACAATTCTCCAAGCTCTCAGCACCGTGGGTTCAAGTCAACGACAATCATCAGCCCTAAGCCGAAAATCGAAAAGCGGGACTTTACGACTATCAGCAGCAGTCGCGTTGAGTACAAGTATGATGATTTTAATGGGTTAGAATCTGCTTTAGGAGAGAGTGACTCTTCGCCTGATTTGAGTGCACGATTAGGTTCAGGGACTACGAACGGAGAAACAGAAGCGTTGAGGGGTCTTCAGTCACCAGTCCTTCCAAATAGGACAGGATTTGATAATGCGTTGAAGGAGAATGGTAAGGGAGAGATCCAAGACCATTTAGTGACTCCAAAGAGCACCAACCTAGAAGCCTCTACCTTGGTCAACTCACATTCCGCGAACTCAGATGCAAATGCGTCTGAAGAATTTGTAGGTGAGATCCTGACAACGACGGCGCTGATCCATCGTGAGGATTCAGTTAAAGAGGGCGGTCTTTTAGCAACGAGACATTTAGATGTTGTAGAGGAAGGAAGTCAGGATGGTATAGACGGGTGTGTCCAATCCAGCACTGTTCTTGCCAAACAGGAACCGATTCCTGAGACAGAGCTCACAGAGAGCGGCACAGAAACGGACGTCAAGATGAACAATGGATATTCTCAAGTAGAGCTGGTGCGGATCACCAGCAATCAGCTACCGACTACGTACAGTCATAGTCAGGATGTACGGACTCGAATAGAAAATGGGACGAATATCTCCTACAACAACGACACCATGTCATCTTCTGATGACAGTGCCTTTATAACGTCGTCTCCTCTGTTGAAGGTGAAGACCACTGCGACGACCATTAGCCTGAACAGAAACACACCCTCTGAAGTCAGGGTCAAGAGCATCGAGCAGCCTGTCGAATCGTCAAAGCCAAAACTTTCCACAAATGCAATAGGAATTCAGACGAACCCTTCAGACTTAGAACCTCGGACAGAAAACGGAGGTTTGAGAAGAGAACGTGAAGTCCCCGCTGCAATGGCTGCACCTACAACGGGTCCAACAAACCTTGGTAATGGTGGAAGTGTTGGTTCTGTGGTACTACCGACTTTAACATCAAGGGATAGGGATAGGGAATCAAGTTCGAGCTCAGGAAGCGATGATTATGAGTTTCCCGATATGAACAGCTTGGAAAGTGCGCTTCATGAGAACCCTAAGAATTTAGATGTGCCATCAGCCAGAAGACTGGCAAAGAGACTATATGAACTTGATGGTTTTAAAAGAGAAGATGTATCCATTCATTTAAGCAAAAGGTAAGTGACGTTGATCTACAATGTACATGTAATTTAGAACAAGTATAAAAGACCCACTTTGACAGCAGGGCCAGTGATCCGTGGTAACTTTCTTCTTTTTTTTAACCTTTGATATTCATCAACCCTAAAAGTAGACAACATAACTTAGTGTTGTTTGTTGACAACTTCCATGATTTATATTCCACTTTGGTCTGAGGTATAATCAAGGAAGGATATCAAAATTGCTGTACACCTGTACTTAAAAGTGAAGGGGTCTTGTACTGTACATTTGCAAATGAAAGTTCTAAGTACAATACATATTTTAGAATAGATTTTAGCCACGTTTTCCAAAGTTCCACGTAAAGCTGAGCTCAGTTTCCGTTTATTTATTAGTGAGATCAGATGGTAAGGGCCCAGCATAAAAGTAATTTTGCAACCATGGTCCTGTTTCACAAAGACCGTTGCACTTAAATTCCTACCTGCGTGCTACATATCCATGTACGTACATGTTCATGTATGTATCACCTCATCGGTCAGATCATGCTCATGGGATGCATGCTATTGGGAAGTCTATCAATGAGATAACTTGTTGAATACCAGAGTGTTCAACTTGGTAATTTACTTTGTGAAAACACCCTCCTGTTCTGTTTAGGAATGACTTCTGCAAGCTGGTAGCAAGGGAGTACCTGGGTTATTTTGACTTCACAGGGGACAGGCTGGACGAGGCTCTGAGGGACTTTCTTCGGTGCGTCACGATCGTCGGTGAGACACAGGAGAGGGAGAGGGTATTGGCACATTTCTCACATCGTTACTTTGAGTGTAATCCAGGTGTGGTGGAGTCTTCAGACGCAGCCCATACCCTGACCTGTGCTGTCATGTTACTCAATACAGATCTGCATGGACAGGTGAGTTATCATGCTTTAAACTTGATTTTCGGTAATGAACCCTTTAGGACCTAAACCACCCGAGACTGCCCATCGGATTACTCACTAAACCACACCTGTTTTATGCACGCTTTAGTCATGATAATATCAAAAGTATGTGATCAAACATGCTCATGCCTGTTGTGCATTATTCATGGGATGTGTACTTTCTGATTTTGCAGAAAAAAAGTATGTTTTACGAGTTTTTCTTAGTGAAATATCCTGATGCAAACACAGCAAAACCCTTTCCGTCAGGGAGTAAGCTGTCACTTTTCACGCAGTCTCTAGCTGCTATTAAAGAGTTTAATAAAGAAAAGAAAATCTGATGAAATCAAAGAAAAGTTTATACAAGGAATGATTGAAACTGCAAATCAATCACACTTCCAATAGATTTTGGTAGAGAAGGAATGTTAACCAGTTAAGAGATGAGAGGAATAGTATACAATTAGTATCAATTGAAAGTCTGTGAAATTCAATATGAAGTGTTCTGGAGAGTACTTGAAGTGTCACAGCTCAAAAATGTAAGTCCAGTAGACAAGTTTTGCTTACTGATTCAGTTCAATTGAAATAGAATGTTCATCAACTGAAACGCCCTGTAAAGCTATAGATGTTTACCATAAGGTACATGTACGGTGTATCGATGTTTGAATGAGATGCAAAAAGCTTGCTTTAACTTTGCTCAATGAAACAACCACTGTAGAGCATGATAAGCAATTCAGGATTAAATGAGAGTAGTTTTGATTTACAATCAATTATGAAAGCTTACAAGTGGCTCTCACAGTGAAACAACAATCAAAGATGTAATAGTTGTCATGTAATCAAATGTTATGGAATATTTTGGGCCAGCTAATGTAGCTGAAAACCACCAGCATAGATGAGCACACATCAGAAATGATTTGTTCACTCGGCAAAGAAAAGCTCAAGAGATCTACAAACGTCTACAGCATAATTACAATTTGCATCGCCTATAGGAAATCAAAAAGGGGGGGGGGGGGGGAATCCAGTTTCAATTTTTCAAGGTACATGTACAGTCCTTTGAAAATTTACGTCAAACTTACATGCACTTTGACATAATCTCGTCTTCACTATCTTTGCAAGAGACTCAAGGATAATCATAATTATGACATCCATCTACTCCCTACATGTAGCCCCATGTACCTGTATTTGTGAAGTGTCACCTTTCATAGTGAGGTACCTCTAAAGTGTAGAGTAAGCAGCATGTTTAATGTGTTTCCACTACCATGCCATCCATTAACTGGAACCTTGAATTAATGACAGACTTCTGAAGAAATGCCAAGACGAACATAAAAGCTTTGTCTCCTCACAAAATGTACATTGTATTGAAATCTTTATGTTGCTTTTTTTTCCCCATTCAAATCCAAATTTTCGATACAAGTATATTGAATCTCTCCCTTTTGTATGGAATTCTTTATGTTGCTATTTTCTTATTCAAATACAAATCTTTGATACAAGTATTTTGAATCTCTCATTCTCATTTCATTGCAATCATACAAAAAATCTAGTCTTTCCAATGTATGTAGTAAGGCTTTCAAAAGAGCAAGATTTTACATGAGGGTATGCATGTATTATATGATTGAAAGTCATTTGCTGCCCTGTATGGAACTAGGGACAATCCTTTACTTCATTATTCTGTTGTTTATTTTTAGAATGAGTGATTAAGAATCAAGATGCTCAAAATATTAGAAAAACAAGACAAGAAAAAGTCTTCAACAGAGTTTCAATTTTTCTTCTTTATAATATATACATTGTACATGTATATACAGTTTGTGTAAAAAACAAATGGTACAGTCGGAAATTTTTTTACAGTATGAATATTAATTAGAACCTGGTGTTGTTTTGCATTTCATAAAGCAGGATAATCAGACTTTCTTCTGCATTTTTTCCCCATCACATTTTGATGCTGTAATTTTTGAGATATGACCATTTTTTCTACAGTCAAGAAAAATCCATTTTTGCACGACGTCCAGGCTTTTGTGTAGCTTTCGCATAATTGAACAACAGACGTGCGTAATTTCGATTTGTTCCTTGTTGCACAAAATTTAGCATAACTTTTGTTTAACGAAAGCAAATTATACAGAACGCATACATGTGCATCAGCAAGGAAAATCATCTGGCTTTAATTTGGTACACATACATACATTATTTGAAAAGATTTCACACCTACAAACTGACTGTACCATTTTCTTTTTACACGGACTGTATAAATGTAGAATCCATCCATGACATATGACTGGAAAACACAATTTTTCCTTGAAGTCAGACTGGGCTGATTTGATTTCATAGTTGATACAGGAACACAGGTGCATTGCCAGGTCATTTCAGACATTCAAATCTAGTTTTAATTATGGACGGCCCAGTTCCATGAGTATCTAGAGTACATTCCCTCTCTTTTCTCCACTTTTGACTGAACTCGTTTTTAGTTTAATTTGAGTTCATTAGCTGCCCTAATTACATGCATTGGCAGATCATTTGTGACATGGCGGATCCAGAAATAAGGGAAAGGGTCAACTGATGTCGTTCCTCCTTTTTTTTTAAATCATGCATTTAAAACACCGATTAATATTTAAGATGATTTTTCACATTTTTGTTGTCTACTCAACAGACAAATACTGGGTGCACAACTGGTTATAATTATTAGTGTCCCAGTTTCGCCTGGACCCGTTTCTTTGATTTACAAATGTAATCTCTCATTATTGTATTTTATACGCAGGGTAGAGCTACATGTAGGGATCTATGGGGGGGGGGTACAGTTGTTAAAGCTAGGGTGTAGCCCATCTCGATTAACTTGTATATAAAATATACTTCATGCATGGAAAGGGTTTAGAAATTTATATAAAAAGAATTTAGATTAATACTCTAAAATCTAAAAAGTTAAGATTAACAAAAATTGAGATCATTTCCTCTTTCTCATAGTTTTCAGTAATTCATGCTGGTAAAAAAAATACTAGTATTCAGTACACTGCAGGCGCGGATCCAGAGTTAAAATTTTTTTCACGTTACGCTGGCAGCGTAATAAGCGGGGGGGGGGGGGGGGGGGGGGGGGGGGGCCAGGTGTTGAAAATTTTTGGCCTTCGTCATTGAAATTTCAAACATACTTCATATAGGGGTAGGGTCAGGTCATCGTTCGTCCCAACAATTGACAAGCAAAAAAAAAAAGGTTATTAAGATTTTAACGGGGTGCCTTAAAAAAGTCTGTGTACAAAAGGTATGCTGATTTCCCAATCTTTATACGGGGTGCGCTAGCACCTTCGGCCACCCCCCTGGATCCGCGCCTGCACTGTAATCAGATCCTGGCATCTTACACTAGTACAATGAATGGTTGTACAGTCAATCAATTGAAGCTGTAGCAGTACACAATCCTATCTGTTCTGTGTACTTAAGTATCAATCAATTTTAATTAGTTTCTGGACCAAAGTGGAGTATGGTCAACAAATTGCCCCTATTCTACTAATGAGCTTTCACAGCAGTGTTTCCAGTGCTCAAAAAAACAAAAACAAAAAAATCTCGAAATTGGAACCAAAATTGCCCGGAATTCAGTGGCATTTCCTGAAATCTTCAAATTTGTTTTTAAAAAAACTTCGTACAATCGTGGAGCAAGCTTGAAGTATGCCTAGTAGCCCTTAGTTACCAGAAATCAAGGAATTTTAAGACCTCTTTTTGTTTGCGCACACCCTAAAACAGGAAAAAAATTATTCATGCAAGTGCGAAGCGCGAGCCAAAAAAATTTTAAGCTTTGAAAAGAGGCAAATAATCATGTTATATTCAGATATTGTTTTCATCTTGATTTTCAGATTTCCCGAAATTTCCTGGAATTATTTCACTTCCTGAAAATTTCCTTGAAAATGCCAAAAATTCCTGAAATTCAGGAAATTTCGGGAAAAGTGGAAACACTGTTTAACAGCAAACCAGAGAAAGGGTCTTTCAAATGATGATAAGCTAAAAGTATAGAGCATCAAGTTATTTTTTACATCATTTGCAACATTTTTGTCAAAAAGTTGTAAACTTGAGTGATCTAAGAGATATTTCACGAATTCAATCTGTGATGCTTTATACATGTACAATGTAGTTGATTTACAAGTATCTGGGCAATAGTAACTCTTGTCAAGATCGTGAATTTAAGGCACATTACTTACATGTACATGTATGTTTAAAGAATGAAGCAATTTGAAATAAAAGCACTAGTGTTGCCAATTTGAAGGAAAAAAGCTGATAAGGGATTCTTTGATGATCAAAATGTACACATACTTGTAGTTTTCAAGGAGAACATGATTGGTAGCCCAATTACATATCAAATTTTCTTAAATGAAATCATGGAAGTATGGTACTCTCTGCTAGTTAATGGAATTAGGATTATAATAACAAATTTAGCTGAATCTTAGTTCTAGTGGCGAACAAAAAATTCGAACACACATTAAATATAATGTGCCATCATTTTGTTCCAATTACTTAAAAATATGTACACTGTACATGTACATATACTTGTACTAGATTAATGTTCAGTGAGATGCAACTTCGTATAATTTCCTAAATTCATGCAATTACTGTAAAAGTGGAATATTTCGTGGGGTGGAAATTTTCATGAAGTTTGTGCGACGTGATACCAGCACGAAAATAAAAATATTACATTTTTTAAAATATTCTGTTAGAAATTCACGTAAAAACATACAAAATACATGGTCACCTTTACTACGCTCTGCGTGAGAAGTTAGTCATATTTTTCTGACATCTCTTTTTAAAAAGACAGTATGTCAACATCTTGTTAAGATATGAAAAATACAATGATCAAACTAAATTCGGGATGCGATTCAGTAAAATTATATATGAATTATCTCATCTGAAAGGATGGTCATAATGATTTCTGATATTTCTTTATATTAGACATTTAGTCCTACTTATACAGTATGTCCATATCTGGAGTAGATGTACATAATACACATACACAAAAGTGCCACTTAATATATCTAACAAAAAAAAGTTCAGGGTGCAGATCACTTTAAATTCATATAATATTTGAAAGGAATTCAATTTGAATTGTTGACATGTGTTTGCATTAAAGACATTTATTCATGTACACCATGTCTACGTCACGTGTAGCTGTAAAGCTAAATAAAATAACACAAAAATACCAAATAACATGTAACCATACATTCTATATATCTGTGCTCATCAACATTATGAGATAACAACATACAATCATATTAAAGCAGAATAGTTTTTATTTTTTAATTGAAATTGAACAGTAAAAATTAACAATTAATGCACTATTTTGAAACTTTCGGATATGTTTATTTTTTCCTTATATATTTAATATGTAAGAAGATTCACCTATATATACATATTGAAACAAAATAACATCAAAACCTTTTTGACCAGCAAAGTGCTGAGTAGTGTGGGTCATTACAGTATGTTGTACATAATGCTCCCTGTGTAGTTAGCTTGTGCATTTGTAGATCATGGTAGGCTTGTACTCAAAGTGTGGGTTAGGGTTTGCTAATAAATGGGACAAAATATGTAGTTTAATTTGCTGTTTAATCAAATGTTCTTTTCTGTCAGAGAAAACTGCTTCCCCAGTAGTCGAGCCTTGTTAAGCGAGTGCGCTGTCACTGGAACGATAGCGTCTGGTTGATGAGGGTGAATGGTCGGCGTGACAAAGAGAGGTTGATTATCACAGCTGATCATTAAATTATTATTCTGTGTTGGAATCACTTGAAACCAAGGAGTGTCACCTGATCATAGATTTATGCAATCACTTACATTCAGGGGCTGCTCATTATTACAAACATTTTGTTTAAGTCTAAAAAAAATGAGTCAATTTGTGTACAACGTATACTGTATTCGCTGTTATTTTGTGTTGAGGGCCCCAAGGCATATTCACATGTTCCTATATTTGCAGCATGTACATACATGTAGTCCTAAGCATGCAATTTCACCCCATTAGATTTTTAGATTTAAAATGAACCCTATTTCATTTTTGGTTGAGAAAACTATATTTCTGTTTGGTGGTTAGCAAGACAGAGGGGTGTTTCATAAAAATCTTGAGAAGAATGAAAGTTGCATTTAAATTCTAAGTGCTTCCCGTATTTTTGAATATCAAGCTGTAACCCTAGAATTGGTATCTCTTTTTTCAAACTACAGTATGAGCAGATCGTAATCATTAATAAAGCATGCTATGGTATGCGCAAAAATCTTGACTCCTGTTAGAATACTTTAATATTTAAACTGTAGGCCTAGTAAGTTAATGAACCTTTAGATACTGATTAATACTTCTCTTTCTCTTCCTATATTTTTTTTGGTAAGTTTCTCAATAAATGTAAAATGTATCCCTGGATTTTGGATACCAAATTCAATAAATTGGAATGAATCATTATCTGTAGTTTATGGAGATTATGTTCCGCTACACTAGTGACCTACTTAGGGTGTGTTCCATGTTCATTTTCAAATTTAAACGCCAACATGAATCATGATGCAAAACGTAATTACAAAACACAGAACACACACGCGATGAGCGGTACACTGTTCAGTGTCGAAAATTTAAAGCTGATTATACGTCCATCGTCTTTGAATTCCCCGCTCTCACAAACAAACATCTGCGCCTTTTTTTTCACTTGCACCGGAAGCTTCCACTGCGAGAGCACATTTAAACGCGTTTGAAAACTCATTTGTGTTCAGTGTCGCATTTCGTTGCATTCGTGATGCTCAAGGTCGTAAAATCAAATCTGATCGTAATTCAAAACGCATCTTTTTCGGCGTTTAAATTTTCCTTCGAATGGAGATCTGAAACACGTTTACTTTTATGACCGGGAATGGGGACAATGAACACCCACTTTGTTTCTCTTTATATCAGCGTTTTGTAATTGCATTTTGTATCATGATTCATGTTGGGGTTTAAATTTTGAAAATGAACATTGAACACACCCTAACCTGATTCTAAACCTGTGTCCAATGGGATCATTGTTTGTTTTTCTTTCTTCATCTCCCTCAGGATATGACGATAATTTGTTCTTTCACATGAATGAGTGATATTCATCAAAGTGTAATGTTTTCATTCTGTGCTAGACTGCAAAGCTAGACATTGATAATGTATTTTGTTCATGAATTGTAGGGCATCTATTGCGTCTAGTTTATTTGCACTGGTCACCAAATAGGCTTATGGAGAATTCAGAAGTCATGGAATTAGCTCTGGAAAATGTTGCCAGCAATTCTTGATTGGCAAAACTTTATAGGGCTACATGTGCATGCATGTACAAGAGCAATACATTAACTGTACACATATTTTCTGGAGAAAAGATATTCTAAAAATGCCGAATAAGTGAAATAACAGATATACATATACTTCGAGCATGTTGAGTGGGAAGATGGTTAGGAAATCATTCAACATTGCAAAACAAATATGAAAATAACATCTGGGTAAGTTGGGGTACAGGTCAAAACATACATGTACCCGATTGATGTTTTTTCATCAATCTTTCATTCTGAAACTTGAAAATCATTCATACTGTCTATACGTAAACAGTCTCGATATTGAGACAAGTTACATACATGTACATGTATATGTATCTACTTATGCATTCTCTGTGTTTTTTTTTTTTTTTTAGTTACAGTTCCTTACTGCACTTTTCATTCATACGAAACCAAAAGTACACCCACACAAAACTATGTTCTTGACAAACTGACTATTGAAAGTAGGACGTCTTGAATATATGAAGGCTGATTTAAGGACTACCGTACTCAATTAGTAGAAACAAAAAACAATTGAAACTTGATGAAAATTGTAGGTCAATTGTTTTAAACAATATAATTCAACACCATCACAAGTGTGGTGATTAGCAAGAATTGAACACTGAACAAAAATGTTTGTTTATAATAGTAAATTACATTTTGAGGGAAACTGTTCCTATACTCCCTTAATACTGTCCTTCATGTACTGTTCATGCTCACCCACACAAAACTTAAAGATAATCTAGAGTAGTAGTCATGATGAAATAAATCAAAACATTCTTGTCCATACCAGAATATCAAGCATAGGAAATAAATACTACACACCAAAGGAATTTACAGAAAATTGCGTATTTGCTGAGAAAGGAGCAAAATAAGCATAATTTCTGTATCTGGACGGCCCGTCCAAGCACATGCGTGATCAACACGGCCACGTGGAAAGTCTACGGGTATATCATGTGCACACGCGATTCGCACCGGATCTGTGTGTGTATGTTGTGCCGTGACTTGTGGCGATATAGCGGTCTACTCCAAGTCTCAATTTGACGGACTGTTTCGATATTTTTTCAACATTTCTTCTGAAATCATTATCGAAACGTGAATATAATCTTGTGTAGGCATATGTATATGTTAATGGAACAATGTGAGGACATATCTTAGAGATTTGTCTCAAATTATTTTGGCTCTAAGAACTCTAGCTTGGCTTTAATTCTTGTCAAACAATGTATAAACATCATACAGTATGTTTGTTGGCTTGATGGAAGTGATGCCACTTAAAAGTGCTTTGACTGACTTTATAGAGTGTAGGCAAACTTAAGTAGAAAACAATTGAAATTTTATTAAAGGTATTGTTTCAAAGAACTGAATTCAACAGCTAGATGATTAGCAAAAATATTAGTAAAGAAATAAAACAACATTTATTTTAACTCTTTAAAACAATGTTTCGATTCCCCCTCATATTCTTGTCATTTGTTCGAAACCATTACATGGCCACCCACACAAATCTATATTTCTTGTAAAAAGAATAGTTACATTCTCTCTGCAAAGTCAGACTTTTAGATAAAGGCTTGGATTGATGCATTATGTTGTAGCATACACATTTATTATGTTTAGTTTAAAATCAGACTCATCCCAAGGTTTAAGCCAGGATAATTTAAACTTCATTTTGTACTTGAAAGAATTGTGTTGTAAGCAATGAATAGCAGGATTACGATAAGAAAAGGAGATGGGAATTTTCATTTAATTTAAATTGTTCATGTGTACACATTTATTATTTTTTAAATGAAAGCGCACATTGTATGTCATGTACTTGTAAAAATATTTAGCAACAAGCTATGTGCATGCATGGTAAATATTATAATTGCTACGGTGTACCCATTTTACTAATTTCCCAAGGATTAATAGGATACAGTGTAGCCCGTTAATGGAGAGAAAAAGCCTGATACTGGTAGACCTATAGTCTGATCTAGCTAATGTATGGGATCAAAAATAGCAGGCCATTTCAAAACTTTTGTCTAATGAAGAACCATCTCAGTTAAAGTCCCTGACCGGACCGAAAAATGAAATAGCCATATTACTTATAAAACGAAAGCTAATATGCTAAATAATACAACAATTCCAAATTTAAGCGTTTTTATTGTCCATATAGAAAGTATTTTATTAAAAATATGATTGAACCTCAACCAGGCCACCCCTCCCAAATAATTGAAAAATTACCCCTTCATTAATGGCGCGGGTGAGGACGTCAAAGGATTTTAACGGAATGCTTAAAACACCTGACAGCCAGGCATGATTGAATTTGCCTTTTCGTTTCATAACAATAGAATTCTGGCACACATGAGGTCTATTGTTCTGACATAGCAATACATACGTGTTTTCAAAAGGCGAAACCCAATCATGCCTGGCCACCGGATGGATGTAGCATTCCATTAACATCCTTTGACGTCGTCACCCACACCATTAAATAAGGGGTAATTTTTCAAGTATTTGGGAGGGATGGCCTGGTTGTGGTTCGAAATCTTTTTATGAATACTGTTTAATAATATGGAAATTGAATTTTATTTTTGTGTATTTATGTAATACACCTACTTAGCTTTCAATCGATGTAAGGTTGTATTTACTCCGTCCAGGGTCTTTAAGCTGTAATGGTTTCACTGTACGTATTTCAGTCAGGTGTCAAGTGCTTTGAAAAATAACACTTGAGAAAATGGAGACGATGACACTTGACATAGAATCACCTTGACTATACCAACTACAGTGTGAAAGTCCTCCAATCTCATAGGAACGTGCACTGTTTATGTGTGGACATTTCCAATATCACAAAACATATGGTGTGACTATTCTAGCCATCATATACATTTACCAAGGCAATGCTATTCCCATTGGTAATTCAAAGCTGGTGTATAGTTTCGGGAGAGGGAAAAAAAATAGTTTGGATTCGCATCTAGATAAATTATGAAAGATTGAATCCAATAACAATAATAAAGCAAATTATATTGCTTGAAATCTCATTTTAGTGTCTTTATTTCTTAATCTCATTTTAGTGTCTTTATTTCATAATATAAGTATAAAACGTATAAGACGGGGACCCGACTCGAATCATGTTAGCGCTCACATGGAAAACCAATGAGGAATCTTGTGTGGGTGTTACACACAGATCGATTGCACTAATTCACGCTGTAACCTCCGGCGTGCGAACCTCCCAGCAGAGGTCTTAAACGGCGGTTAAATTACGCTTCATTCAGACATTTTCAATGAAATTCATCAGAAATCATGAAAGGAATGTCACAAAATATGGGTTGTTTTACGATCAGGGTACACCATCACAAAATGGCCTTCTATGCACCATAAAAAGAAATAGAGGTATGGTAATATCAAATCTACGATGGCAAGCTATTTGGCACTGTTAGAGCAACCTACAAGAGAAAAATAAATTATTGAAATACACATTTACTTCTAAAAATTGACTATACCTGGCATTTTAGGGCAAAATTATTGTCTCATTTTATTTTTTCTAATTTTGAGCCTGCGCAACTTTATTATTAACATTCGTTCGGCTTCTTTTTCCAATCAGAATTGACTACTGAAATGCGATTGTTTAAAAACTGAAAACCCCTAAAGCTACAGTTAATTTGATTTTTTGTGCCCATTAACCAAAAATGGGGTGCCAAATCTGTCAAAAAATGTCCTCTTCGAATTCAATGTTTTTACTCATAGTATTAGTTAGACTTCACTTGATGAACAATGTTTTTGTCTGTAAGAACACTTGTATACATGTATATGCAACAAACTTACAATGTTTACTTCGCCAACATCCTCTTTAACATTTTCAGACAGTTCACGTTACAATGTTGTCAAATCACGTTCCGTCAAAAAGCGTCCTCTCCGAAAAATTGAGCAATTGACTTTATATGTAATAAAAACTTTGAACCCCTATAGAAAAATAAGTTGGTGACCTCATGCCTCACAATTTAACTTGCCTGGAACACATACACAAAAATTGAGGAAAAACAAAACAACTTTTTTTTTTTTTTTTGGGGGGGGGGGGGGGTCAGTGAGACAAATTGGTGTACCCTGATCATAAAACAACCCATATACAGATTGTATGTAATGTTACAATTTTGTATGAGGGATATGTAATGAACACTTAAACACATGTATAGATTATAAATAGAATGGAGTCTTTCTTCTAATTAGTTATTTATGTTATGACTTATGTTTCGATTATGGTCGTTAAAACCTTCTAAATAGTGACTCTCCCTTATTAATGCTCAAATTCCTCCTACATGTACAATGTAGTTTGATTAATCCTTCAGAAGATCACAAGCTCTGGTGTAATCTCCAACCACAAATTCAACCAGTAATTAAAGGAATAAACCAGAAAGCAAGCTCTAATTACCAGAGTGTTTGATTGAATATACATGTATCATTAGTTTTGATTAATTGTACATTGTAGATTCCACTATAAAACCATTGACTCTTGGGACCTGGGGTTCTTGTATTAAACCTCTCGGAAAATTATGGAGAATTCAGAAGTCAAAAGGTTTAGCGTGTGAAAATCAAGACGATGGAATAAAAAACAGAAAATTATTGCAACCAATTTATGATGGAATTGAGCCAAACTGAATAATATGAGCTCAAAATAAACCTTGTACATGTACACAATGTATCTTAGGGTGTGTTCAATGTTCATTTTCAAATTTTAAACGCTAACATGAATCATGATACAAAACGCAAAAACGCTGATATAAAGAGAAACAAAGTGAGTTTTCATTGTCCCCATTCCCGGTCGTAAAAGTAAACGTGTTTCAGATCTCCATTTGGAGGAAAATTGAAACGCCAAAAAAGATGCGTTTTGAATCACGATCAGCTTTGATTTTACGACCTTGAGCATTGCGAATGCAACGAAATGCGACACTGAACACAATCAAGTTTTCACATGTCTTTAAATGTGCTCTCGCAGTGGGAGCTTCCGGTGTAAGTGAAAAAAGGCGCAGATGTTTGTTTTTGAGAACGGGGAATTTAAACACGATAGACATATAATCAGCTTAAAATTGTTGACACTGAACGGTGTACCGCTGACCTCGTTTGTCTTCTGTGTATTGTAATTGAGTTTTGTATTATGATTAATGTTGGCTTTTAAATTTGAAAATGAACATTGAACACACCCTTATATGATCTCAAAATAAACCATGCACCCTTACATGTACACTATTTCTTGAGAAAGTATTGTTACATTTAAGCATGACTCATTACACACTGCTAAATCAGTTGGAATTTGACAAATAGCCCTTTTTTCCCTGATCCCCTGAATTAGCCAGATCAGAAAATATTGTCTTTCTTTTATCAATAAAAGCACTGAAAGTACCCAAAAATTGCCAGCTATTTTATGTGGTAGCTCACATAACCGTAGCCTGTGTCTGCTATGCAGTGGAGGTGGTATTGAAGCCATCCGCTGTGGATCTGGAACCTGACAGGTCATAAAAATTTGTAATAGATTTGGCTCGAGCATCTGGAATTCACACTTCCGCCGATTTGGGGATTTTCCCTGTGATTTTTCTTTTCTTTAAAGAACTTCTGAATAAATATTGTGTTCTATAAGGGTTATATGTTGAGGAAGATATTTGAAGAGGGCAAACTTCTAAATTAGACTGAAACAATAGGTTCTCCAAATATTTCTTGTCTTGTGTCCAGTCATAGCACAAGAGCTGACATTTTGCCAGAACAAACGATTACTAACCCCAAAAAGGCACAAAGTAAAAGTGGCAGATCAAGACGGGGCGCAGGGGATCCCCCCCCTAATCTTTGTTGTTGTTGTTTTTATATTTTATGGCGCTTTCATTCATTATATGAACATTTATGCCTTATCATTTGCGTGTTTTTTTTCTTTTTCATTCTTTCTTTTTAATTCCCTCTCCTCAAAAAAAAAAAAGAAGACAAAAAGAGAAGTTTTGACCATACATGTTAAAATTAAAAAAAGTTGGTAGCCCCCCCCCCCCCCATTTTCCATTCCTGGATCTGGCACGGAGTATGAGGCCTCTGTATAATAGTTTGTAGGTTATACATATAGATTCACCCAAAGATTTCAGATAATCTAATGTTCTACCAAAAGGACAACAGATTAAAAATCCTCATCATTTGAAATATTACAATTTAAATTGTATTGTACACTGTACTTATAAAGATCAGAAAAAAATATTAGACCAAGCTCTTTTTAAAGGGATTTAGTAACTTTCAAAAACAAGAGCAATTATATCAAGATTAATAAAATTATATTGTTCCAACAGTAAAAGCAAACTACTGAGAGTTTCTGATCAAATGGAAGTCATTTACTACCTTAAAACAGTGTAACAAACAATGCCAAGCATACAGCCGAACACCAGTACCCTCTGCTGATTGTTCACCAAGCCGCTAGAGACGGGGGACTATACAACAGGAAATGGGTGTGTGGAAAAGCACATGGTTTTATAAACCATCCGGTGTTGGTTTATAAGTTTTGAGTATGAAATCATTGATATCTCGAAGGTAAAGCAAGCAATTAGCTTGCAATTTTAAAGAGAGACCAGACTGACCTAAGTGTTTATAATTATGTTGGCAAAATAAGCTAAATCGAATAAATGTGATTTGAATATCATTCAATGTTACTGCATCCCTTTAAAGGGATGCATTAATATCGAATGGTATTCAACTGACAATTTATTCAATTTAGCTCATTTTGCCAACATGATTATAAACACGTACATGTAGGTCAGTCTGGCATCTCTTCAAAATTGCAAGCTAATTGCTTGCTTTACTTTTGAGGTATCAATGATTTCATACTCAAATTTTCAAACCCATTCCGGATTGGGTTTAAAAACCATGTGCGTTGCAACACAGCACCGCATACAAGGCATTTCTGGTCGTGTAGACCCATTCCCTACCGGGTTGCTAAGCTTGCAACGGAGCGGTAGTAAATTAACTCGTGCCCGACCGATTGCTTAGCATCGTTTGTTACACTGATTTAAGATAGTAAATGACTTCCATTTGATCGGAAACTTTAAGTAGTTCGTTTTTACTGTTAAAGCAATACAATTTTATTCATTTTGATCTAATTGCTCCTGTTTTTGAAAGTTACCAAATCCAATAATAAAGGGGTTTTCTCTTGTCATTGCAGCCCATTCTTGCTTCAAAAATTCGATGGGTTTTCTCTTGTTGACCGGCTTGTGTTCCTGCATCCCGTCTTTGATTTCATTCCAAAGATTGAAAACACTGAAACGCTTTAATATGTGAAAAATAGATTGGTCTAATAATTTTTACCTGAGCTGTGTAAAGAGATACAAAATAAAGAGATACAACTAAATACATTGTAAGTATTTGTTGTAACAAAGTTACATTATCTGTCATTGTGCTGAGCCCCTGTACCGAGATTGTTTTTTTTCCTTTTAATGAATCCTGTGTAAAACGTTGAAGCCATTTATACAAGTACACTGTAAAAATATATATGTATTTTTACAGCAAATCTGCTGTCAGCAGAGTCGCCATAAAAAATGCAATTCAAAAAACAGTTTTGTTGTAAGTTTCTCCTGCAAATAATTACGTGAGAAATACAAAATATACATCAGGAGTAACACATTATTTTGTTCCGTTTTAACCAAATACGTATGCTATAAAATTCTAATGATATTTTTCCTTCTCTTTCATCAATTCTTAAGGGAGAAATTTACAGCAAAACTGTATTTTAAATTACATTTTTGGATGGCGACTCTGCTGACATCACTTTGCTGTATTTTTTCTGTATTTTTTTATTACAGTGTACCTGGGAATAAATCCAAGTATGGTATCCCCATAGAGGTTTGGGCATGGCATTGGATGCCCTTCAACTTTAAGTCAATTTATTAGGCATGATTGCTATTCCTTGTGAGAAAGTTCAGTAGGGTTAAAGTATCTTGTCAAGGAAAGAATTCATTCACCAAATCACTTCCCATTTCAACCGGTCCATCCTTGTGTAAAATATTAAACACTGGAAAAAAAAGGGCTCCCCCATCCCTACCGATCCACTGCCCTTCTTCCAGTATAATGCTGCTTCATTTCAAGTCCAAAGATTATGCAACAACCCTAAACAATCCTAATTTCATACCGTAATTTTTTTTTCTACCCAAAGTTTTGCCCTGAACAACCCTAATTTCTAACTTTTACATGACATCTCCCAATCATCATGTATTGGGATTCGAAAAAATGCTCTGGTAACAATTGCTCTAGGCTTTATTTTGTCAGAGATGTAGTTTAAGATCTGTGGTTGCTATAGGTTTTTCATGTTACATGTATGTTTACTGTTGAAGTTACATGTAGATTGGCTATATAGTGTTAATACAGGGCTGCAGTTATCCATTCAATTAGTGTGAGGGAGCAACATATACATGTACGATATATTTTTGGGGGTATTTTGCTACTTTTAAAGTTGCAGTTGTTTAGAATTTATGAATACATACTAAAAGAGGAACAGTTTCATTGAATGATATTTAAATTGCAAATTATGTGATTTAGCTTATTTTACCTACATGATTATGAACACATAGATCAGTCTGGAATTCCTTCAAAATTGCTGTACTTTTCGAGATACATGTGTATCTATGATTTCATACTTAAATTGTCAAACATGTTACCAGACACTTTTAAAAACACGTTTTTTTAACGCAGCACTATGTACACCGCATATCCTGTTGTTAAGTCCCCGTCCCAAGCAGGCTGCTTAGCTCGCAACAGGGCGGTTGTAAATTAACTTGTGCTTGGTTGTATGCTTAGCCTTGTTTGTTTCACTGTTTTAACCCGTTGGGGACTGAGCCCGAATATATTCGGGCTGAGGTCTATGGGAAATGTGTGTTATAGCCAAATCAGCTCGTCTCCAACAGGTTAAGATAGTATTTGACTTCCATTTGATATAAAACTTTCAGTAGTTTGTTTTTACAGTCAGAGCAATATAATTCTATTCCTTTCGATCTCTTTTGCACTTGTTTAAAATTGGAAGTGACCAAATCCCTTTCAATAAATCTAAAAATAACTCATGAATTATATACTTTTTTTTGATAGTCAAGATCCCCAAACAAGATGACTCTGAATGTGTTGTAATTCAATTTGATACCTTGTAATTTATCTTTGAATACAGAACTTAGGAAAGAAGATGACACTAAACGCTTTTGTTATGAACCTGGAGGGCATGAACGACGGTATCAGCTTTCCCCGCCCCGCCCTCAAGGCCCTCTATAACGCCATCAAGTCCCAACCATTAGAGTGGATCGTGGACGAAGAAGACGACAAGAGTGACGTCTCGAGCACCGGCAAAGGGTCAAAGAAGCTTCCCCGGAACGGAACGCTGAGTGGAAACCCATTAGTTCAGGTAAACATTTGTCTTTTATTTCAGCATAATTCAAACATAGAGGTGTGTTGAACATCCTTCTTTACAGGTATGGTTTTGTACAATCATTATGGTGTCTACCACAAGTTTATTTAGATTTGAAAGAGGGTGTCTTTAATGTTTGTTTTTGTGCAACATATGATTCAAGAGTAGATATTTAAGAAATATCCTTCGTATGATACATCTACCTACATGTATTATTTCCCCTTTTTCCACCAAGCTGTCAACCTTTTGAAAAAGAGGTATTTTAAAGAGGGTGTCTTTAACATTTGTCGTCATGCAGCATACATGAAGTTCAAACATGGAACATCCTTGTTGTTTCCATGCATTATAAATTAATCCAAAAGATCCAAAAGAATGGAGTGAATATTCTCTCTTTTTTTTCCTTTTTTTTTTATAACTCTAACTAGGCCGGGGGGGGGGGGGGGGGGGGGGGGGGGGGGGGGCCTCCCAGGCCTCCCCTTCGATGTGTCACGCAATATGTTCGCAACATGACAAGCTCTCGCCGCGATGTTTTATGACTTTTTTCCTCCAAATCTCACACATCTTTTAAAACCAAATTTGTTACGCCCGGGTACCCGGTTTGCGAGTTACGCATAATTTTGTAACCGTGCATCAGACCCAAAATTGCTCAAAAACATGATTTCATGTACAAAGTCAATACAAATGGTTTATTCAGCTAAAATTCATAGAGAGATTACTGTTGCTTTTATTGTTAATATTCATTTGATTTGTTGCTATTTATGACTGTAATAATGTTGCCCAAATAATATGGTCGAAAAAACAGTAAAAATAAAAAGGTCGAAAAAGAAAGAAATACATAAGAAATTTATCGCAATACCGGAATTTTTTTCAAGGACAATAATTATTGTTAGGAATCCCATAAGGAATATTTACATTAAAAATTAGCATTCTGGGAGCTATATCTAGTGAATTAGAGTAAAAAGTAGTATTTCATGCATAAATTAGCATAATTAGCATATATCTTTAAAATGAAACGTTTTTCTGAAAAATTAACTATACTGTTTCAAAGATTACGCAACAGGGGACGTGGGTGCCAATTTTCAGCGCGATCGCGCGATCGACGGCCGATCGAGATCTGAAGTGGAGGCCCTTCCCCGGCTATAATATCTCCCAGAATACCCCAGCATAGTTACAACGTAAGGTTAAATGTATATTTGTTAGTTTTGGGGTTTTTTTTTTTGGGGGGGGGGGAGGGGTACCTTTATCAATTACGTCTCAAGCTCAATTTTTACTTAGAAATTTAATACTTTTACTCATTTTACAATTACTATATTAACACTCAACAACAACACTTAAAACACTCTCACAACACACTTTAAAGTGCTATTTAAAGTACCGGTACATGTACACAGAGTTGCATAAATTCATTCTACAAATTATATTTTCTGAGATCACTCCTGATATAAATGGCTTGTGATTGTGGGCAACTGTAATCAGTGTAAATTCTTTATGCTGGTACATGTATTTGATTGATTTATGGTTATTTTATTAAACATCACCATGGTACAAAATGTATGACAATGAAACTAGTGAAACCATACAACCTGATCATTTTATACTGGTACATTGAAGGGTTATAATATTCACACGGTCATGTCAACGTTTTTTTTTTATTTTTTTTATTTAAATTGATAAAAATACTACATGTACATGTAATAGCTTGATACCTACAAACAAAAATTGCCTTGCACCAAGTACTTTAATTTCCACTAGGAAGAAATTTCTTTTGAATATTAGGAGAGCATAGCTACAGTGTATGATAAGTTACTAACGATTAGTGTTAATAGTACAAGGGATTTCAAAAGAAAGTAACAAGTTGCAACTTAATATGTGGTCAGAATACTCTAGTATTACGTATTAAATATTTCTATTAGGGTTAGGCTATGGGTTAGGGTTAAGTTTAGTGTAAGATTGTCAGGAGAGTCAGATTACTGTAATATATTTATTGAATAGTTGGCTGTCACTTGTAAAACACTTGGCCGTTCCTGTTTCCTTTTTATGGGGCACCCTGTACAACAGAGCGAGTCTATTACTACCCCTTACTCTCAATCCCAAAGCCAGACCAAATTAGAATAGATGGGGGAGGTCAATCAAGATTCCAGCCCCACTTTGATTGATCTAGACATTAAAGATACTCTCATGTCTATACAAACAAATTCCTCTAAATATTTGTGGAGCTTAATTGAATGAAGTGCACCCCAATCTAGGACGTATGATCTATCCCGAGACCTGCATGTACTGAACGCTGGCTAGAGAGGGAGTGCTAGTCTCCGTCAGTAGACCGTGCAAGTATAATCGCGTAGACGTTTCATTTGCTAATTGGGCATTGGCAAGCAATCTTTATTATAAACAATGAATAACGAGGTTGCCTTTGGGCGTCTCAACTCTACAGTATTTATTACAATATACATGTACATGTAGTTTAAAGGCTCTGTATATTTCAGTTTGCTCCTTGAATAAAAATTAGGCCTATATGTTTAAGAAATAATAAAATGAAAAATCCTGTATGAATATGACCTCCTGAACCAATCCTTTGTCCTCTGTGTTTTCCTTGAAATCATGAGGGGCTTGTTTCACATAGAGTGAAGCTTGACTGAATATTGCACTTTAAAGCTGGTGTTTAGTTTCGGGAGAAAGAAAAATTAATTTTGATTCACATTAAGATAAATTATGAAAGATTGCCTCCAATAACAAAATTAAAGCAAATTATAGTACTTGAAATCTCGTTTTAGTGTAGACCTTTATTTTATAATATAAGGATAAAAAAGATAAGTCGGGGACCTGTCTCATGTTAGCGCTCACGTGGAAAACCAGTGGGGTTTCTCTTGTGTGGGTGTTACACGCAGATCTTTCGCATTAGTCACGCCGTAACCTCCGGCGTGTGAAGCTGTCAGCAGAGGTCTAAACGGCAGTTAAATTATGCTTCATTTAAACATATTCAATGAAATTCATCCGAAATAATGAAACGAGTGTCTCAAGATCTCTCACACATATCTTTTAGTGCAATGGGGACAACATTTAACTACATTTGATCGATTTTGTGCCAATTCCTATTTTGTTACCAAAACTATACACCAGGTTTAATTTCCAGTTGGCTGCCCTATTTTACACATCATCACATTGGTCATATCATGCACAGAGGATGAGCGCTTTTGGGAAGTCTATCAATGAGAGTTCGCTTTAAATACCACATGCACAATAAATTTAATTGCGACTTTATGATTATTATTTGTTTCTCCCCTTCATTATTTACATCTCATTTTATAGTGTAGGGCCCCACTGACAAGCTTTGCTTCTTAGGGGTCCTAAAAACATTTCATATGCATTTTATGTACACTTTACCATCTGATCATTGATTTTGTCTTGTTCTCATAATGTCTGGTTTGTGAATAAATTGAAATTGACTTGAACTTGACACTATAATTCTTTGTGAAACAGGCCCCAGACCTCAAAAATTCATGATTGTCTCTGTTCAAGCAGGTGCTGATCATACATTCCGTGACAAGATGATCGTAAGCTGATAAGATCAAAATCTCAATCTCATTATCTAATAAGAAAAGGAAAAAATTCGAGCCAACAAAAATCTTTAAATAACTTGCGCAATTGTTGCTGTGGTAACGCGTTGATGTGCAGCTCTTTATTTTCCAAGGCTTTTGGGGAATCACATTCAGAGTGTCTGCTGGTCGCTGAGTGAGTAAATATAATTTGAAGATTGAGCCGAAACATGGGGAGAGATTGAAATAGGTCAACTGGAGGTAGAGCAATCATGGAGACAAACTAAAGAAAGCTTGGGAATAGAATCGAATGCATTAGGATGCTGTGGAATCACATCAGTTGTAGACAACTGGCACACAATATCAGAATTGTTCATGGTTTATAGTTTGGAGAAGATATATTCGAAGCCGATGCATTGTATTTTATTATTTTACAGGTATGGCACCCCAATACAAGAACACAGATACACGTAATTGGGGTGTCGTCCCCAAAAAGCTCAGAGTGCATCAAATGGCACGCATCTTTACAAGCTATTATGTAATCAAAGACAAATTAGAAATAAAAAAATTATATTGAATTATTTAATTTGAAATTAAGTAAATTGAAAAATATATATATAGAGAGAGAGGATAATGCATGTAAAGTGATGTGAGCTTAGAAACTTCTTAATGTGTTTAAAAAAAAATAAAAATACATGTACAAATTAGCTCAGGGTGCATCAAATGGCACGCATCTCTACAAGCTAATGTTTGAAAGAAACATAATGTAATGGTTGTTTTAGACCTTTGCTGCAATGCCCGCTCGCCTATTAAAAGCTTACCGCATGAACAGTGCGTAACGATCTGTGTGTATCACCCGCACAAGAGAATTCCCATTGGTTTTCCATGTGAACGCCGAGTTGACTCTCGCAAAAGAGTAAAAGATGTCGGGTCCTCGTCTTTCCACGTTTTATACTTACATGTATATTGTGAAATAAAGACACTAAGATGAGATTTCAAGTACATGAAAATTGTAATATAATTTTCTTTATTACAGTTGTAGGATTCAATCTTTCGTATTCTCTAACTGTGAATCCAAATTAAATTTTTCCTTCTCCCAAAACTATACACCAGCTTTAATAGTTCTACATGCCTACATATTGTTGCTGTGTCCATGATATGAAAGCATGATGCGTTGTAAATCACGGGCTTTCATAGACATGGAGAAAGAGAGTGGTATGGAAGCTAGACAGACCTTAATGCCTTTGAAAGCTTGCAATCTTTGAGTAATCATTCAAATGTCAATTGAAATGGCCTGCTAGTTCAGTGCCTATGGTCATGTGTCACAAGTTGGGGTAATAGTAAAAGGGTGAGAGGCGTTACATTTTGGAGGAAAAAATATCACATTTTTTCACATAGCATGAAAATATGTACAGTCATAAGCTGTTGCAATAATTCATATTGTAGATAATTTATCAAGGCTACATATCTGTGAAGTTTCGGCTTTTTATAATGCTCTATAGTTTTAATACAAAGAAACTTTTAGTGGAGTACGGTAAGCGGGTGGAGGATCCTACGTGGAGATCCTACGGTGGAGGTACGTGTTTAAAGCATAGGGAATTCCTATTATTGTTCCTTTCTTATTGTTTGCTGCGTTATCTTTGCAGCCAATTGGTCTTATGGGTTAAGTGATATATCATTCTCTTGGGAATTTTGTGGTTCTAGAATGATTGTGAAGCAGATTTTTCAAAAGTCATTTAATCAATTAATTAATCAATTTAAAACATACTCATGCAAACATCCTCATAGACAATGCATTGCAGGCATCAACAATTGTCACATGCAATTTTATAACAATAATTGTTATTTTTTCGCCATTTTCTTTGCATGCATGTAATACACAATTCAGCGAAAACATATTACTTTGCAATAAACTTTGTTTGAGTTGTAATCCAAGTGTAATGAACAGGATTTCTGCCCTTTTTGCACTATTTTTTCTTCTTTTTTGACACCCTGTAGCGCGGTTGAAAAAATAATTTTGTGTTACAAGTTTATATTTTTTAGAAGCATAGCGTCTTATTAACACAATCCAAGATGATTCGTTTCATTTGGTGAAAAGATTAAGAAATTATTTGCCGGTAAAATTGTGAACTTTTTCAAACCATTTTTCCTGTAACACTCTGTATAGCTTTTATGACACACCTTATACAGGCACAAAAATATGTTAATCATCTTCCTTTAATCTCTGCTTTATAATATATATACTTTTATACATGTCTGACTTACTACTAAGAACCTAGAGATGTTTTATTGTGACAATGTACATTTCTACAATTTTTTGGACATGTAACGCATTTTCCACCCAACTCATGACATGTGGCCCTATACATGTACATGTACATGTCTGCTTTTATATTTAAAGTGAAGTGACTAGTTGTGATCATAAGATTGAATTGTGGAAGAAATTTTCTCAAAGTTATTGGAAAAGGTTTATAATAATTCAGTCATTGTGTACTTTGGGATTTTGGAATCAACAAAATGATAAGGAGTTAATATAGTTAATGTAGTTCTGCTGAGAGTAACATACATTACACACGCAAAACATTCATTTGTTTTGGCGAGAAAATTTCAACTGTTTTTTATTAAATTGTTATTACATGACTTTGAGCGCATTTGAAGAGCAATCCTTGGCTGTGGACATTTTTTAAAAACTACATTATACATGTACATTGTATTCCATTCTTTTGGTCACCTTTCCATGAACCCCAGTAGATTCCGTTTTAAAGGTAAAGTGTGGCATATACAGTGCGTATCAATAAAAACGGGACAGTTTTGAAAAGTCTGTCAAAATTTTGTTTCAAATCATGATGTCTATATTTTTATGTTAATAGATGCTCTGAAGTCTTATCTTTCAAATGTAATTTAAAAAAATAAGTTTCGTTCATGCTTGAGTACACACAGAACATTTTTATCGGGGGCTCAAAAAAAGGCTTGCGCACAAAATTGAAAAACAAGAAATATGATCATCAGACTTTTTGCTAATCAGCAGTCTTCTTCTAAAATTTTTCTTTTTCTTTGCCAATATTTTCGAATTATGATTTGAAATTCATTTACAAAGCTTTTTATTGACTGTAATTGTTTTTGTTTTTGTTTTTATTTTTGTTTTTGTTTTTTCTTTGTCATTTTAATATGTAATCTTTTTGCAATAAATTTTCCTTCAAACTTAAATGCCTTTTTTTTGTCAACCCAAGAAAGGGGATGTCGATGCTTGTTTAATTGATTGATTGATTGATTGATTGATTGTTTGATTGATGGATTGATTGATTGATTGATTAATTAATTGCTTTGTTTGTTTTGTTCATGCTTGAACGAACACGGAAAGTTTTTCTCTAATGTTAAAAAAGGGGGATACCATTTATTTTAAATCGGGTGCTACATTCGGATTGATTGTTACTTTACACTGATAAATGATTATGTTAGTCAAATGAGGAGATTTTCCTATGATTCTTCCAACAATTTAATCAATCATTTGAACAATCAATAAAAAAAGTAATCGATCAATCAATCAATCATTTAAAGAACAATGAATTAACCAAACGATCAATCATTCAAAATGGTCAATCCTTCAATCCTTCATTTAATCAATCAATCGATCAATTAATAAATCAATCCATCAATCAAACAATCAATCAATCAAATTAACAAAGCAGTCAATCAATCAAATAATCTTCCAACCAACCAAATCCCCTTTCTTGGTTGATAACATTTCTTATTTATTTTCTTAGTTGAGGGAATATTCAGTGCTAAAAGATAACATGTTAACGTGAAAAAAACAACAACAAAACAAAACAAAGCAATTCAAGTAAATAAATAGCTTTGTAAATGTATTTTGAAAGCATATTTCTAAAACCAATGGCAAAGATAATGAAAAGGTTAAAAGTAAGTCTGCTGGTAAGCAAGAAGTTTAATGATCGTATTTCTAATTTTTTCTATTTTGTGCGCAAGCCTTTTTTTGAGCCCCCGACACAAACGTTCTGTGTGCGCTCAAGCTTGAACGAAACTTATTGTTTCAAATTGCATTTGAAAGATAAGACTTTAGAGCATCTATAAAACATCAAAATATAGACATCATAATTTGAAATGAAATTTTGGCAGACTTTTCAAATCTGTCCCGTTTTTATTGATACACCCTGCTATAGCATTCACTACTACTCATTTTCTTGTTGATTGGTATCATACAAAATGTTCTAGCTCTAGAGTTTTTGAGTAAAGGGTCTCTCCTATATTATTGAAGCTGGGTTTTATTTTAATAGTTTGCAGGCACAAGCCCATGTTGTTCGCTCACTAGGGTCTGAAGTTAAGAACTAGATTCACTCGTGTACTATTATTAGCTTCTCCCAACACAGGCAGTGAGTTTGGAGGCTAGCCTCCACTCTAGACTGAAATTTGTTTGAGTGTCAAATTGAGTCTGTGCTTGCAGACTAGGTTTTATTCCCTTTCAAAAATATGTAAGAAAACATGCTTGTTTTAAACCTGTTGGGGACGAGCTGATTTGACTACAACACACATTTGCCGTAGACCTCAGCCCGAATATATTCGGGCTCAGTCCCCAACGGGTTAAGAAACCAATACATTTGTGAAAACAATTCAATTGTAACAGATCAATTGCATTTTGCAGTCTCAATCAAATGTGATCTTTTAAGATAGAAATTGGATGCTCTACTGTGGGGAATACAGATTCTTGGAGACGTCTCCTCTGGTCACCTCTGTATAACAGGTAACATTTATGCATGACCTGTAAATATAAAGGCCATCTGTCTACACTGGTCGCTTTATATCCTATATCTGGCCTAATTAAAAACAGGTTTAGCTGTATTTTATTTTAATTCTGGTTTGATTTATGTAATCGATTGGCCTTTACAAAATCTTTTTATCTTTAATTCCATTTAATTTAGATTGACGATGATCCAAATGCTCCTGTCTACATACAAACCTATATCATGAGGAAACTGGTTACAGATGCAGAGGGAAAAAAGAGTAAGTAAATGAAATGGAATGAATTTCTCAGAGTCTGTGGCCCATATTCACCAAGGTGGCCTAAAGTTAAGCCCAGCTTAAATCTGTGGTTTAAGTATGGCTAGCGAAATGGGACACAATCTCGAAAAGTAGATGTTCGATTTATCCTAATTTTTGGTAGTGAAACCATACTGCTTGGGAATGATACGTACAAAATTTGTCCTTTCAATTAAAACACAATTCCAGAATATGTTAAACTCCTAAAGAACATGCAACATAGACAAATTGTGTCCCATTTCGCTAGCCATATTTAAGCCACAGATTTAAAGGTAGTATCAGCCTTTTTCACAAATTGCAAAAACTAATGCAACTTGGCATAACTGTAGAATATGATCGACCTATACTGTCTATTCAATCTTACTGTCATAGGTTGCCTAGATCAGTAATACGAAACGAAAATCTGACTACCAATCTTGACCAGCTCTCCATCAACATCGTTGATATTACAGCGCGTGCATCACGGACCGTACACAGCAATATACACACGGCGCATCAGCGTGCATTATTCTCTGCGCTAACGGTCAGCGGTTCGCACCGTACGGTATATTTTTCGAGGTTCGAAAAAATAGGAATGAAATTTGATAATCGCAATATAATGACAAACATACACATTTGAGCTTAATCATGTTGTGGGAAGATATAGTCATTGGTATACTACTATATCCTCTAAAAACTAGAAATTTAATAGTTTTGCCTGCAAAAGGCTGACACTACCTTTAAGCTAGGATTAACTTTAGGCCACCTTTGTGAATACGGGCCTGTATATTTATTTGATGTTAGTAATGTTCAATTTGTGTAGTGCATTGGTGTTGAAACCATCTTGATTTTTTATGAAAATGTGATTGAGAATATAAACTAAATGTAATTTCAAGCAAGATTTTAGGGAAAAGATGAATATCATATGTGCCTTTCTCAATTATTTAACAGCTGTCTTATGTTAAAGAGAGGTATTTCATTAAGTGCCCTGAAGTCATTTACAAATGATTTAATGTAAATTCTTCTAGGATTATTTTAAGTGTGAATATAAACCAACTCTCTGTTTTGAGGGTACTTTTATCAATTGCTGCATATACATTGTAGAATACGGGTTTATGTTCAATTGTATGCAAACTGATCAATCATTCTAAACCACTTTCAGCATAACTCCCGCCCCCCGCTCAAAATAAAAATTCAAGTAAAATACATGTAAATGATTACATACATGTGTGAATAGGTCTCATTAACAATATGGTCACTACATGTAGTTAGAACTATTTCTCATCAAATGGCGTCACATTTCCAAGTATTCTCTGCAGAATAGAACACACAGACTTACTTGTGCAAGACCCAATACAACCCTTTTTTCATGATTTATGTAACAGTCTTGCTTACATAATTGCAAGTGTAACATTCAGTGATTCTATCCGTAGCCGAGTTTTAACAGTAATTCCATTATATTTGTTGATATGTTTTTGTGTAGCACAACTTTCATGCGTGACTGACATGGATTTAATTTAGTACACAATTATAAAAGCCACCGTTATGATCATTATTATTTCATGAAATAAATGATTGGTCAAGGGCATACAAATATTTCTCTTTCTTTCTTGTTTTTCTTTTCGAAGCGCCTAAAGAGAAGATGAAGCATCTTCTCGTAGAATGTCACTGCAATGGATATCATATAATAATGAATCTTTCATAAAGGTCCGGTTTCCTGGTATTATGGTATTACACAGGTTGATATTTGAAATGTAGTTCATGCTATTTGAAATGTAATAAATGTCATTCTATTTCTCTTTCTTTCTTGTTTTTCTTTTCGAAGCGCCTAAAGAGAAGATGAAGCATCTTCTCGTAGAATGTCACTGCAATGGATATCATATAATATTGAATCTTTCATAAAGGTCCGGTTTCCTGGTATTTTGGTATACACAGGTTGATATTTGAAATGTAATACATGCTATTTGAAATGTAATAAATGTCATTTTATTTCTCTTTCTTTCTTGTTTTTCTTTTTAAAGCTCCCAAAGGGAAGAGAGGATGGAAGATGTATTTTGGCACTGTGAAAGGCCTCTGCGTCTATCTGCACAAGGTTTGTCAAATTAAATAATTTCAAAGTCGCTTTTTAACCCATAGATTACCAGAAGTCTAAAATAAATCCTTTTTGATCCTAAAATAAGCACCATTTATATTTTTATTGCCTTCCTACAACCTTTAAGAATGTAAAGCTCCTCCTTGTGACATTTTGTTAATGAAGATTACAAAATGCATTAAAAAAAATTGCCAATTTGTGTATGAAAATAATGATTTTGCATTTTTCTCAGTTTTTATATTTCAATGATTTTTTTCTGGTTTAAAAAAAAAAAGCCAAATGTTCACTAAAAAGAAGGCACTTATGCCTGTGGGGTAAAGGGAAAATGAATGGTGCATTATAAAGATAGGGTATTCAAGAAAAAGGTTTCGCTGAAAAACTACCCAATAATGCCATATTATTTTTCAGTTAAATTTTATCACTTGAAAGGTCACTTTCTCTTCTTTTATTAAACAGATGATGTATCACACACGACTGGTTTCGAAAATTTTTAAATGGCATTATCTGTTATTGTTCAAAGGGAGGGGATGCTTGTTTAATTAAGTTCATGAATTTTAATTTAATTTAATTTAACAACATAACCAACCTTCATTTACATGCAGATATCATTTTTAATAGAGATCCTGCCATTTGCTTTTTGTGTTGTTTTCTTTTGCAACTTATAGGGGATTTAGTGCCGTCGGGTCACAGTTACTCTTTTCAGGTTTGCAAACGAGACACACCCCACTTGAGCTGTCTTTAACCATCATTAATTCCACTCATAGGTTTACTAAGTCAATACAAAGTACATGTAGTCACCTAGTAGTGAAAGTGGGACTAAGGGTGGCAGGTTTTGCATCTTGGTCCATTGGTTTTTTCCCCATTATTTTTCTACTTTTTGCAAAAGATATCGACTCTAAATTGAAGCATTCCTATATTTCTATGTATTTATATTTATCAGAGAATAAGTTTTCAATAAATTTGATTTCACTATCATGAAAATAAAAAATAAAAAACACTCCCGATATTTCTCGTCGACTTTTGCAAAACCGGATGGGAACGCATTCAGTCTCCACACAAAATTTTTGCCACAGTGCCGACATACATGTAGCTTTGCTGCTAGCATGATTCATTCATTGTGTCTCAGTCATTGAGATGTCTTATGGTTCACCTGTACAGCTGAGCAATCACAATGCAGTAATGGAGTCAGATGGAATAACGTTTTGAGATATTTCTAGATCTTATGTTTAAAATCCTGCATAAATATATTATAGACATATTGTAAGGGGACAGAGGAAAGGAATAAAAATATTTTCAGAAGAGGATGACTTCAGTGACCCCATTATAATGAGATGATATATTTTGATTATTGTATGCATGCATACATGTACATAGTACATATAATAAAAGGCAATATTAAAAGAAAAGTCCACTCTGAAACTAACTTGGAAAATAGCAAAACTGTTTCATTGGTATTTTGACGAAAAACCCTATGATTGATGTGAACTTTATAAATTGTTAATGTTTTAAAGGCGCGGTCCCACTGGCTTTTTAGGATGATTTGCGAATGACTTGCGGATAGTTTGTTTTGTTTTTGTTTTTGTTGCGGATGACCGAAATTTGTATAGTTTACGCAACTCATGCACAATTAATCCTCCCGCCAGTGGGACCGGGCCTTAAGATGGCGGGGTACTTAAAGGGCTCAATTTTACAAAGCTTTTCAATACTCACTCCAATTTTCATCTACAATCATCCATGGATGTAAACATACTGGCCCGAATTCACAAAGGTGGTTTCAAAACCGTGGACTGAAACCGTGGATTATGTAAATTTTGTGTAATAATTACGCTTAATTTGACGCGTACTGTGAGAAAGGTTCAATATGAATGCGCAATTTTGTCACAGAGTGCTAAATTTAAGCTTGTCGTTATGGTTAAGTCTGCTGTTTATTCAAATTAATTTAAATAAACCGTTGACTCAACAGTGGACTCATTAATTAAAAACAGTAGGCTCATTATGTCAAAACCATAGCAACTGGCGTAAATCTAGCGCGTTATGACAAAATAGCGCATTCATATTGGACCTTTCTCAATGTCCACGCTAAAATGAAGCGTAATTAATTACACAAAATCTACATAATCCATTGTTTCAGTCCACGGTTTTGAAACCACCTTTGTTAATTCGTTCCACTGTGTCTGGTGTACATTGTACATTGTAGGTACATGTATGTTATAGAACAATATGCGGACATGCACGTACAATGTATTTAAACCTGTTCATTTAAAGCTATAACACCTGAGGTTCAGCTTTAATTCTTTTTTCTTCTTCAGTCTGAGGTTGCTAAGGATATGGCCTTCAATGATCCCAAAGACATAATGAGGATACATCATGCCCTAGCCAGTCGGACTGGACAGTACGACAAGAAACCTAACGTTTTCTCACTCCGCCTAGCAAACTGGAGTGAATACCTCATTCAGTGTCTGTAAGTAAAACGGTATATTATTACTACATGTATGTAAGGATGTAAATAAGGATACATCATGCGCTAGCCAGTCGGTCTGGACAGTACGACAAGAAACCTAACGTTTTCTCACTCCGCCTAGCAAACTGGAGTGAATACCCAATTCAGTGTCTGTAAGTAAAACGGTATCTTACTATGTAAGCAAAACTTTTCATATAAAGATATTTTCGCAATTTTGAGTGAGGCAGGTGAGATTCGAAAGGGATTAATTTTGCGATTGTTGTGATGTTTCCATGACAATTTTCGCAAGAACTTGCTTGCAAAATTTGAGGGGGGGGGGGGAAAATAAAAGAAGAAATTATCTGCTATAGTGTAAAATAAATTATATACTGGTATATACAGTTGTCCTCAAAATTGTTCATACCCCTGTCGTTTTAAAAATTTTTGAGTCGTGCTTTTGACTGAGTGCATTTCGTCAAAGTTTGTGTTGATAGGTATGCTACTAACAATTGAACCATTAGGAAAATTTGAAATTTTGAGAAAATTGCTGTTCTTGTGGTATTTTCTTGACATATTTACTAAAAACGCCATGTTCATAATTATTCATATCCTGGGGGTATGCTTAATCTAAGTTTGAACAATTTTGAGGACAACTGTATATACATGTGTCATCTTTCAGGTTCGTGATTTACAACTTCTTTTACAAAACCTTTTCTATTCTTTTCTGTAAAGTGTATAGAGATATATGCAATTATCTCTACACAAAAGTTTCATTATCATTAATTACTAATAACAAAATTATTTTGTATTGTTACAGTGATGTGCGAGACATGCAGAGTTGGATGCAAGCTGTAAATCTAGCTGCAGCTGTTCATTCTTCACCACCCCTGCCTGCTGCTGTGGGGTCTCAGATGGGCTTTAGGAGACCCATACTACCCAGCGCTACTTCCAAACAGGAACCAGTAAGATAACACTTGATTTGTTCAGTCATAGGGTTGTGGTTCAGTGGTTTGTCCACTGGATCATGAGGTGGAGGGTTCAAATTTGGGTTGCTTTGGGTTCTCAGATGGGTTTTAGGAGACCCATTCTACCCAGCGCTACTTCCAAACTAGGACCAGTAAGATAGCACTTGATTTGTTCAGTCATAGGGTTGTGGTTCAGTGGTTTGTCCACTGGATCATGAGGTGGAGGATTCAAATTTGGTTCGCTGTGGGTTCACAGATGGGCTTTAGGCGACCCATACTACCCAGCGCTACTTCCAAACAGGAACCAGTAAGATAACACTTGATTTGTTCAGTCAAAGGGTTGTGGTTCAGTGGTTTGTCCACTGGATCATGAGGCTGAGGGTTCAAATTTGGGTTACTTTGGGTTCTCAGATGGGCTTTAGGAGACTAATTACCTACATATACATGTAGCTCTTCTTCTAGCCAGTAAGCAAGAGCCAGTAAGATTACACTTTATTTTGTCAAAGTAAGTTTAGGGGTTTCTTAGATTATTCACTGGATCACATGGTCGAGAGTTCAAATCTCAGTCCTGTGTGATCTCACATTTGCTTTAGGAGACCAATGTTAACAACCTCTACTTTCAAGTTAGAGCCAATTAGATACCACTTGATTTGTCAAATGTACAGATTGTGGTTTAGTGGTGTATTTGCTGGATTACAAAGTTGAGGGTTCAAATCTGGACAATGTGGATTCTCAGATCTTAAAGGGGAAGTTCACCCTGGAATTTTATTGGTCTTAAAAAATGAAGAAAAATAAAAGAAAAATATGAGTGAAGGTTTGGAGGAAATCGACCAAAAAATTATGAAGTTATGAAAATTCAAAGTTTTGATTCTGTGACGTCACATGCGAGCAGATCTCCTATGTGTTATGTAGTGTAAATTCCATAAAATGTCATTTTTTTCAAAAGAAATTAATTATGTCACCTATGCAGGCGATATATCATCAAACATATGTTCATATACATGACTAAATCAAATTAACCCATTCCTTTATCAAGAACCATGACAAAAAGACAAATTTATGGAATTTACATACACAACCAATGGGAGAGCTGCTCGCACGTGACGTCACACAATCAAAACTTTAAATGTTCATAACTTCGCTATTTTTTTGTTGATTTTCTTCAAACTTTCACTAATATTTTTCTATTATTTCTCTTCATTTTTTAAGACTAATAAAATTCCAGGGTGAACTTCCCCTTTAAGCTTGAGGGTTCAAAACGGGGTCCTGTGGAGTCCCAGATGGGCTTGACATGACCTTTACTACATAGTACATTTACCATCTGACATCATCGACTGCAACTCCTTGGAACTTTTCAAGAAGAAGGTGCAACTCTTGAAACTCCGATGAGCTTCAAATTGTTTGTAGCTGCACATAGAAATTAAAATGTAAAGCCTTTTACTTGCACTGTATGCTCAGCACTTGACAAACACAAGGTATGATAATACACCAGCGGTGGACTGTACCATATTGGAAGAAGAAGAAGAAGTAGTACCATTCTCTTCTTGAAAGATAATGATAATGATGATGATGATAATTATGGCAATGATAATATGATAATATTATAATAATAATAATTATTATTATGATAATATGATAATATGATAATATGATGTTGATGAATTGCAATGGTTCAGGAATTATTTTTATAGAAGATTTCAATTTGTACAGTATGGAAATGTAAAATCTCCAATGCTCTCTATTAACATGTGGAGTACCACAAGGCTCTGTCCTTGGACCAACGCTTTTCCTGCTTTATATAAATGATATGCCATTTGCTACACGTTACTTTAACTTTCGTCTCTTTGCAGATGACTCAAACTTATCCATACCTTTCCCGAAGACAAAAAGAAATTGATATGAATGAAGTGAACCAAAATATTCAACTGGTTCAGATTGGTGTAATGCTAATAAGCTGACAATCAATTTACAAAAAACAAGTTATATGTTTTTACGAAGCCAGCGACGGCAAATTCATGTTCAAGGGCAACTGACCATATCTGAAGCTGAAATATTAGAGGTTGATTCTTCTTTGTTTGTAGGGATAAACATTGATAAGCATTTGACTTGGAAACCACATATACAAAAGGTTAATAAATGCATAAGGGAAAGTAGAATCCTGTTCCGATTACGACATTTTTGCTCTAGAAATATCCTAGTGTTGTTGTACAAGACTTTTATTCAACCTCATATATCATATGGAATTGAAGTGTGGGGGAGCACTTACATGTCTCAATTAAATTGTCTACTGTATACACAGAAAATGGCCATACGGGCAATCACATTCAGCCATTTTATGAGTCCATCTGCACCATTGTTTTACGAATTGAAGATCTTAGATATTTATAAGTTCTATGAATTGTCTTTATGTACATTTATGTATGACCTAGTACACAATAATTTACCTCACTGTTTGACGGATTATTGTGATAAAATTGAGCATAGATACAGTGGTGGCCAAAATTATTAGAACACCAAGCATATTTAAATGATTTTAATAATTTTCATTCAGTTGACCTTTTAAATACCTATAAAATGGTTGGAATGTGTCCGAATACCATCATTATGCTTTAAAAGCTAAATAACAAAGTCATGCGTTAGGAACTCGCCCCCAAGTCGCCCTTTTGTATGTTACACCACCAATCAAAAAATTTAAAAATCTTGCCCCTTTCAGGATCAAAGTGTCATAACATTAAACGTTTTAAGCCTCTCCCTACAAAAGTATATATATTCTGAAAGGAAATTTCCTGAGGATGTCAAAAATGGCATTCATAACAACACAGGGTGAAGTAGTTACATCTTATGTGGGAATTTTTAAATTATTTTGAAGGGCCCCAAATTTTTTAATTCAGTGCCCCTATATAAGTCCCCCGTTCCGATGACCCTTAATATTTCAACATATTTGAATGGCTCATGAAATTTCTTTTTAAAAAATATACATTTACAAGGAGTGTCTTTATTAGATTAAAAAAAATAGTCTTAACCTTCAATGGGCATGGTTATTTTGGTCATCTTACCACTAAGGGTGGGGGCGAACCCACCCTCCCCATTTAACCAAATTTGCTGAAACTTAGAGTGTATTTCAGGTGTATTAGAATAAATAAGCCTGGTAAGTTTCCAACTTCTACCTCAAATACTTTTTGAGCAATCGGTATATGTAATTGGCATTTTACTTTTTTGCATTTGGACTACATGTTTAATACACAAGTCTATGGGGAAACCAAAAGCGCATAGCGCAACTATTTTAATGCTGCGCATTACCAGATGGTCGAAATATATAAATTTGGTACAACATATACGTAAGACCCTATGCTAAAAAGTCATGAAAGCTCATGGCACACAAAAGATATCTTTAATCTGATTTCGGCAAATGAACTTTGGCATTGATAATCCCATAGACTTTGTGTAGGTTCAGGTGTTCTAATAATTTTGGCCACCACTGTACAATACAAGAAGGAAGGAAAAAGGCAATTTACGTATTCCACTGTACAAAACGACACAAGGCAAATTTTCAGTAACTGTTGTAGGAACCCGCCTATGGATGAACTTCCCCATGAAATGAAATCCAAAGGATCTAGAAACACTTTTCGTAAACACCTCACCGATTATTTGATGAACAAATGAAAGTATTATTAAGTTAAAATGTCTATATTGGAAATAGTTTTTTTCTTTTCTTTCTTCTTCCATTCTTTTTTCTTGTTTTCTTTTCTTTTTTTTGTTCCTTTTTGTTACAATAATAAGAATTTGTGATGGATATTCCGTAGATTTATGTTTATTTATATAATGTATAACTTCAAAACGTGGTTATACTCTATATAAACATATTTGCAGTAGCAGTCATGCTGGGGTACTACTCAGCATGTATACTTTCTGTTAAGTTCTATTACTTATCTTTTATACAATGATAGATTTACTCTTGTCAAGTGTGTGCTAAGAACAGGAGCCAGACTCGACTAGCACATGTGCTATTTTTTGGCTCCTTTTCATCATCTGTATTAATTTATGTACCATTAGTGTATTCATTTATATACCTTTCAATCATGTATCTCAATATTGTAATCACTGACCATGTTATTGTTGATGATGATGATGATGAATAAATAAATCAAATCAAAATCAAATCAAATATGGTGCCATTTATGCTTTGCTCTGGAGTAAGAGCATTTTAAGGTATCCTATATGCTCCTATCACTTATTTAACAAATTTTGTTCCACCTTACATGGGTGACCCGACATTTGCTCCTGCGACAATTGCTCCGGGCTTTATTTCGTCTAAGATATAGGGTTAGGGTTAGGGTTGTAATAGGGATTTATATTAGGTTTAGGGTTAGGTTTAGGGTAGGGTATAGTGTATAGTCCCTGGTTGAAGTTAGTCATTCGATTAGTGTATGGAATTTATAGCGGAGCAATTGTCGCGGGAGCAAATGTCATGGATTCCCTTACATGTACTCACTTCGTTAGAGCGACCGTAAAAAAAGTAGCTTCTTTTGCTCTATGAATGGGAGGTCGTGAGGTTGATTCCTAGCAGAGTCATACCAAAGACTTACAAAAATGATACCTAAAGCTGCCTTTTAACAAGGAGCTTGGGGGTAATACTAACATTTCATGTTATGCAAGGCCTGCTGGTAGAACAGTTGCTTAGAACTGAAGCGGCTACACATATACCCTGGGTAAATAAAACGATATTATTATCATTATTATTATTATTACTTAGTATCTGTTTGTTTGTTTGTTGTTTTTTTTCTAAAGGCTCAGCAGCTAGCTGGTCATGATGAAAAGATAGAGGCTTTGGAACAGGAGCTTGAAGACCATAGAAGCTATCCACCAGACAAGAAAGCTAAAGCAAAGGTCATCAAAGATTACACCATCAAGGATGAATACCTAGAATATGAGGTTTGTTCATTCATTAAGTTATGTCAAGTCCACTCCCGTTATAATGGTGGGTTTTTTGCTGGATGTAGTACAGGACGTAAGCATATGAAAGGCGAATGTTGCAAAATAGAAGACCATAGAAGTTATTGACCCGAAAAGAAAGCTAAAGCAAAGGTCATCAAAGACTACACCATCAAGGATGAATACCTAGAATATGAGGTTTGTTCACTCCCGTTATAATAGTGGGTTTTTTGCTGGATGTAGTACAGGACGTAAGCATATGAAAGGCGAATGTTGCAAAATAGAAGACCATAGAAGTTATTGACCCGACAAGAAAGCTAAAGCAAAGGTCATCAAAGATTACACCATCAAGGATGAATACCTAGAATATGAGGTTTGTTCATTCATTAAGTTATAGTCCACTCCTGTTATGATAGTGGGTTTTTGCTCAAAGATGTAGGATGTGCATAAGTATATGGAAGGCGAGTGTTGCAAAATAGGTCAAAAGACCATAGAAGTTATCAACCCGAAAAGAAAGCTAAAGCAAAGGTCATCAAAGATTATACCATCAAAGACGGATACCTAGAATATGAGGTTTGTTCATTCATTAAGTTATAGTTCACTCCTGTTATGATAGTGGGTTTTTGCTCAAAGACGTAGGATGAACGTAAGCATATGGAAGCATATGTGATGCTTCACATCGAAATCAGACACAAGTCGCCAAACAAATTCAGAACAGTGTCAAGGAAATCGGCAAAATAATAAAAATTGTCTACATGGGAGGAAATGGTTTTTTGATTTTCTGAATTTTCAATGTTTCTTGTATGCTCTGTAAAAAGATTGAGTAGAAATGATTAGGGAAAGGCCTTTAAAAATGGATTGTTTTGTTGCAATCTTTGACTCTTTTCTGGCGACTTGTGTCTGATTTTGATATGATGAGTCACATATGCTTTTGAAATTGGGACAGGGAGAAATCCTTGTATCTTTGCTAGTTGAAACATTAGTTGACTGATCTATTTAGTCAGAAGCTAGGCATTTGTTTAGCCAACTGCACATCACATGACCTACATGTCAATCACAAAGTACATGAACAGTATGTATATGTATATTCATTTATAAAGTCAGTTATATTTAATTGGGAGGTATAATACTGTTTAAGAAGCTAGAACTGTGTGAACAATTTCACTAGACAGAGTAACATGGACATAATGATAAAATTATTTAAAGAAAAAAAAAAAAATCATTAAATGGCAAAAAGTTATGTACATGTATTAGTAAAGCACTTTTAGAGGAGTCTGCATGGTAGTACATGTATGTTTTAAGTGACAAATAGATCCAGACTATTAATAATGAAATCATTTATCAAAACGAGAGTAATGTTTTGAAATTTGTGTTTCTGCTCCTCAGATTTCCCGGTTCAAGACGTACATCTACCTACTGCGCTCTCAACCCTTCAGTTCTTTACCACCCCGGTCGGCCACGCCTGCACCCATACCATCATCCTCTGTAGCCAAGAGGTCATCTCCTGCGCCCGTCCCCAAGTTTGCTTCATCTCATTCCTCTTCAACTCTCTCACGGTCTGCCTCCGCTCCCAATCAACTGCCAAAGTTCACATCGTCGACATCGTCATCCTTATCGAAGTCCTCGTCATCTATGAAGTCGCCCAGCGAACTCAAGAGGACGTCACCGGAGGGCAACTCCATGACGGGTCTCCGGAAACCTAGCTCCAACTCGGGTAGCCATTCTGATCCTGAGGAAGAAGAAGACCGCCCCCTGCTCAGGGATAATTCTAACAAGGTACATCGAAGCTTTTCGGATCGCTATAGCTACCGAATGGCAATTCATAACAGTATTAAGATGAATTAAGGTTTTGAATGTGAAAGACTAACTTGGGTTTCTATTAACCAATTCAATGGGGGAAAATATAAAGCGGCAATGTCTAGTAATCAAAGTAATGAAAGACGCTGTTGATTGAAAAGATACTGCATATGCAGGGCATGATTCTCTAGGAAAAGACTGGAGTAATTCATGAGTTCCACATGCTCCAAATTTTATTGTCTGAAACAAAGATGACCGGATATTGGTTTTGCCCCTTTTCTCGTGGGCCCGGAAGCCGCTGAGCAGCGCCAGAAGGACGTTGCTCTATCCCCCTCTTGTCGAACGCCAAACAGGGAAGCAGCAACTACCATTTTTTAACGTCTTTTGGTATGACGCGGCCGGGTATCGAACCCACGACCTCCCGATTATGAGGCGGATGCTCTATCCACTGAGCCAACATGCAATGTTAAATAGGTTTCAAGTATCGAGTCTAGAGCTGAGTTTTGAAAATAGATGTCTGATTACAAGACCCAAGGTACAGAGGTAGACTGTGATTGATGTTTCTCAAGCCGATACTTGCCTGCTAATCACAAATTTGAGGGGGATTAGCAACAGTCAGCATGTCTGAGAATAAGAACGCTCTTATTCACTGCATTGGGTACTGAGTCAAACCTGCTTTTCGAAATTTTTCGCTTTATATTTCAAATCGAGTTGGGGAAGCTTCTTACAACATTGACATTGCACGATACTCCTGTGAAAACATTCAAAGGCACATATTTAATTATTAAAGATTGGAATTATGTTAAGCTTATGCCAATAGTCCCAGTGATCAGCTCTTTATATTGTATCGCAAAGATTTCAGTAATAGCCTTTTCCTGATCTCATCAACAAGTATTATGTGATTAACAGTATCAAAAACTATTTCTTTTGAGTGTTAACTGATTGAGCCATCAGTTTTCTTTTGAACAGTAAACATTTCCTTCGTCAAAAGTAGCAGAATATGTGACAGCTGTTACATCTTTCTTCAGCGTGTTACTTAATTTTTTGTTATATTTGCCCTACTGATCTACTCTAGTCACACCTGCACAAATTAAACTATGGTGGCTTTTTTGAGGAGGTGTAATTGCCCCATGTAGCAACAGGATTAAAGAATGCAAAGGTGGTGACCACTGACTGCTCTTTTTTCAAGTGCAATAGGCACCATAATACATTTATCTCTTGTATTAAAACTTATTTATATTCAACATCTCATCATTACATTGATGTTACTTTTTTTTTACTTGGCAATGCAAATGCTAAATATTACCTTGTACATATAATTGTCAAGTATTTTAATTGATCTTTGTATATTTCTCTTGACATGTATATTGTCTTTTTTTCTACAAGCTTAGAATCTTTTGGAGATTATCTATGAATGAGAATCCCGTGAAGCTGTTGATAAGATGTTTTATTTTCTTTTGATTGTCAAAAGTATATTTCATGACATATCAAGTAGCAATATTTTTTCTCCAGTGCATTGAGTTGTTTTAGTATTTATTCTTCTGTCAAACTTTGTCTAGAATTTGAGTGCAATTATAGTTTGATATCGGTGATTTGTGGAAAATATGACAATGTGAAAGAAGATATTCATCAAGGCAGTTTTATACAGTGTAAGTTGTGACAGGAGTTTCCTGGGGTACATGTTCTCTACTCTTGCTCAAATATATGTTTTGGAGTACTTTTAGTTGCCTTGAAATAGAATTCATACCCTTATTAAATTGTTGAAATAATGGTTTCTTAACATTTTTAAAATTTCTGGACTCTGTTTAAATGGGACTCTAACCATTAATATTTCCATAAATATTGAATTTGCTATTAATCTAACAGTGTAGAAAATGATACGTGTATATTCCTTGTATGCAGGGTAAAATGCTAGTATGTAGTGGCACTTGCAATACCATGGTCACAAGCACTGTATTCTTTGAAATATTCGCGGTACATTAATTTTCGTGGATTTTGCGCAAATAGCAGCAGGCGCGAATTTAAAAACCCTCGAATACATAGGCATGATTTCCTATGCATGTATTGAATGGGTTTAATTGCGAGGTTACGAACATGCAGCGCGAATTTAAGAACCTGTGAGCATGTTTTGAGGCTGCTCAGCGCGAAAAATTAATGGCGCGAAATTAACAGCAAATACAGTATTAGAAACCTGTAGAATGATAGAAAATATATTTTATTTTTATTATTTGAGGGCAGAGGTAAGCTGCCAAAAAGAGGAAATTTTTGTTTGGTAGGTTTTTTGCTCTTACTAAATTTTTCTTTATACATGTATATGCAAATGAAAGTCACCACCCTGGTTATTTTCATGTAGTTCATATTTTACAATGTACTTAGAAAAGAAAATAGTTTGGAACAAAAATTGTTCACATTGGTTTCCAAAAATCTTTCATCAAAGAAAAAATTAGTAGAATCTAACTTTGTATTCTTTTCCTATAATATATTAGTGCCTAACTTAATCTGTACATGTAGGTTAGATTATAGTCATGGTACCGCTGCAATAATAGTGCACAGTATGTGAAAAAATATATCCCTTTTTCCTTTTTTTTCCAAAGGAAAGATCTTGAAATGTTATTTTCTGACGTCTCCCAATGTTTTGTTTTTCTTTCTTTAGGTATGATCTTCCTCAAAACTTTCAGATGCAATGTACAATGTAATGTATGACTATCAAATCAACATGTCAAAAGATTTAGCCAAATTATATTATCAGTGTTTTTTGTTTTTTATCACCAAGTAGCTTCCCATGCAGAAATCCAAAGTCCAGACATTTTTATTAACACATGCAGTGACACTACTAACAAACCCATTCTTAATAATAATATGATTTTCAATTTTTGTTTGTAAAAGGCACATCTAGATATCTCGGCGCACTTGCTCATCATTAGTTTCTAAATCAGCAGCACCACCCAATCTTTCCTTACAGTGGGGCTAATGATTAACCAGGGATATACAGTCTGTGTCAAAGAAAATGGTACAGTTGGGAAACATTTTTTTATTGTATGAAGGGTATCCACAACCTAATTATGCATGGTATTTCCATAAAGCAGGAACAATAAGCTTTCCTCTGCAATTTTTTCCATCCCATTTGGTGCTGTAGATCTTGAGATATGATTAGTTTTCTACAATCAATAAAAAACTCATTTTGCGCACGCCATGACATGCCTTTGTGTAGGTTTTGAACATAAGCTGCCAAAATGAATAAAAAAGAACAATAGGTTTGCGCAGAGTTAATTCCCTTGTCTTCACACAGAAATTGGCATATTGTTTGTTCTACGAAAGCAAATTATTTGAAATAAATTGCATCAACAAGAAAAATATATTGGCTTTAATTTGATACCATATATTCATAACATTTGAAAATATTTCATACCTAAATGATTTTTTTCCCCGACTGTACCATTCTTTTTGACGCAGACTGTATATACCTAGTTATCTTGGTGCTGTTGTTCATGATTCATGATATCAAATTTTCTTCATGTGTCAATGTATACAAGTTATCTTCAATTATGTATAAACTTCACTAGTGCACATAAACACCCATATCCTATTTTTTTTATAGACATCTCAAATGACATGTTGCAGCCTAAGCAACGTAGATAATTCTAATATCCATCATTATTTGGGACTTTCCCTAGTAGGTTTCTGCTTCATTAAATATTCAATGGAGTTCGTTGGTGATGCATTTCCAAAGAGCTGCAAGAGATCAATTTTGATTGCAATATGTTCAATTTAACCCTTTAGCACCTAGAGACTGCGTGAAAAGTGTCAGTTTACTCACTAGCGATTATGGGTTATGTTGTGTTTCAATCACGTTTTTCCAATAAGAATAGCTCTTAAAACACATTTTCTTGTACAGAATCGGACAGCACACATCCAATGGGTAATCCACAAGAAGTATGGGCATGTTTCATCACATATTTTTGATACAACCTTGACTAAAGCGTGCTTAAGACGGGCGGTTTAGTGAGTAAGCTGAGGGGCGGTCTCGGGCGGTTTAGGTGCTAAAGGGTTAAAAGCAGAAACATGTTAAATTACAATTTATTATAGATTGGATCAAAACGATATAGAATACTGATGGATTTGATATCTACAGGGGGGGGGGGGGGAAATCACTTGAAAATCATATTTTTTAAGCACATCTCTTTCTTTGAGGGATGTGTTTATGAACCAGCTAATGTTTTCTTAATCTAGCGTCCGATCCCACTAATTCCTCTATAAATAATGATTAAATTAGGAATAAGTTATAAAGCTAACAAGTATGGCATGATTTTGACATAGTTCCCATGTGCCTTTTACTGTTTGTTGGTATGCAGAAAGGCTTTGAACTTAATGGAGGTATAACCCTTTTGGTTCCAAGAAAAACATCGTAACATTCCTCTATAATAACTACATGTAAATGTAGTTTCCGACATTCAGAATTTCACTTTGGCTTCTATAGGCCATCCGTCTATTATTAACATCAGACACATAATTAACACTCTCATGTTTGCAGATTCTTAGTTCTTGTCATCGCGAATAGATTACAGTCAACCATACCTATTAAAGTCAAGATTGTTGAAACTGAAGAAAAAAGTTTCAACTTACAACAAATTTGGTTAAAAACAAAAGAATACGAAAAACAAAGATTAGATGACTTGAAAATACCTTTGACTTATGCGAGATTGACTTAGGCAAGGTTGACTTGTTTTATTTTGCAGTTTTGCCATTTTTAACTCGGTATACTCTATATTTTAAGTTGTCCATAACTATATATACACATCTCCTTGATTGTATTTAATACTAGTCCAATTCCAAATGATATGTTTTTAGTTATTAATCATTATTTCCCTGTACATATGTTGTTACGTCATTATATATGAGTTAAGAATAAATTCATACATTACATCATACTCATTGTTTCTAAAAATCACTCAAGTTGAAGACTGGTGTATCTAATGTGTTTCTTCTCATCACATCATCACTATTGACACTTCATGTTTGTTGTGCTGGAGAGGTGATCATCAGTTCACTTCCCTCTACTTAATGTGTATTCAGGATTAACATGACACGTACAAGTACACATACATTTTTTATTTTTTTAAATTTTTTTGTACTAATGGCAATATGTGACTCATCATATCGAAATCAGACATAAGTTGCCAGAAAAAAGTCAAACATTGCAACAAAATAAACCATTTTTAAAGGCTTTCCCCTAATCATTTCTACTCATTTTTTTTTTTGCAGAGCATACAAGAAACATTGACAATTCAGAAGAAAAAAAAATTTCCCCCCACATAAGACAATTTTGATTATTTTACCGATTTCCTCGACACTGCGCTGAATTTGCTCTGCGACTTGTGTCTGATTTCGGTGTGATGCGTCACATACAGTGACAACCTGTCTATAAACCAAAGGACCACTGTCAAATGGTGACATTTATTGACAATTTTTTACAATGTGCACTAACCTACAGAGAGAAAATACACAGCTTGGGAAATAATTATTAGACCAAATTATATGGGAGCTTAATATGATTTGGTCTAATGATTATTTCTCAAGCTGAAGATACAAACAATATGTTTTTTTTTTCCACAATGAAGCAAATCTTTAAGGTTTTGACAGTGGACAAAGTGGCTAAAAGTCTTGCTGAATGTTTTTCATATAAGTAGAGGGATACTAAGGATATATTGTTAATTCCTTTGCAGAAATTCAATTTCAATTTTTTAAAGAAATGACTGAATAGGACTCATGAAATGTACATTTCACAAACTTACACTTCATACCAAAGCAAAGGTACTTCTTACATGTAACAGAAATACCAAAATCAGAGTATGAAACAAGAAAAAAAAAAAAAAATTAGAAGAGACAGAATTTTCTTTGAAAAGGCTGAAAGCTAATTCAAATGAACAAATAGGTCTGAGAATATCTCTGTTATTAAAATTGATATAAATCCATCATCATTATGTGCACATTCTTTAGTATGATTTGCTGACATCTTCAAGTATGTGCCATAATTTTTGTCAATTTTATTCAGTACCAATCCGTCAATTTGCACACTATTTGTGTTAAAGCCAATCTTAGTATATTTATATTTGTTTTGCAATGTGCCAGTTTTATGAATTTGATGCTGCATGCTGTAATACAACTGAATAAATTAAAATGTTTCCTTTTTTCTATTTGGGCCAAATGTAGCAGATGATTGTAGGCTAGAGGTTAGATGAAACATCGGTGTATTGCTAAGTATAATTTGTGTTGTTTTTATTAGAACTGTATTATATTAATTATATGTCGGGGCTATTGGTTGGAATGTGCATTTTCTGATCCATTCTTGTGATGTAAATGCATAAGACAGTCACTGTGATATAAAACAAGAGATTATAGCTTACATTATCACTATTCAAATTTTAAGCTTTTATGGTGGGATCTCACTTTTAATAAGACGGATTTGTGACTAATTTGGGATGAGCTTGAGACGGTTTTGAGACTAGTCGCTTAGACGTCTCAGAGACGTTTTCAAGACGTTTTCTTGAGTCTCCATGGCATTTCGTGAGTCTCTGCGACGTCTCACGAGTCACAGGAAATCAAACATGCTTAAATCTCTGCAAATGTAAAATTATTGGAAACGTATCTGAGTGTCAGAGTCGCAGGAACGTCTCCGGGAAGTGAGATACCACCTAAGGAATTTAATGTAACAGTTGGTTGTGACTTCATTGGTTTTACAAATTTGCATGCAGTCAACTTTTGAATTGTCTAAATTAATGACAAATTTAGGGACATAATTTCCAGTCAATACAGATTTACACAACCATTTAACGCTGTTTTTTTTCTGAATTCATTTCAGAATCCCCCCTCAAAAATTAGAATTTCCCCATTTTTATCTCAGCTTCATGATTATCATACTAGTAATCTGTTTTCTGCTGGAAAGCATTGAAATTGTAGAGATGAGGCTGTGCTACAAATGTATTAAACAATATATTAATTATCATATTTTGTACTCTTCATATCAAATAAGTTATTTAAAAATTCAAAGAAAGGAAATTAAAACAGATTATAGATTTGATTTATTTATCTTTTTATACCACTGTGGCATTGAAATAGATTGCTCTTTGTCATGAAATGTCAAATATTGTTGATGAATATTGAGATATTTTGTTAAAATTTGAATGTGAAGAATAGTTTCTATAAATGTCAGTATAGAATGTAATATTGTCATGAAAATGATTCAGAAACGACTGAGAAAATTGTTCAGATGAATTTATATTCTTCCAAAATGTTAGTTCAGTAATATTTAATATTAACACAGATATAGAATAAACTTTGTCAAAAACTATCATTTGCCTCCAATTTGCTCCTTTATTATTTGTTGCAATGAAATTACACTGTTAACATTAGTAAGCAGTGTAATAAGAGGGTGTTAAACATGTTTGTTTGTAATAGATGCATTTTTCTATGCATGCATCATACAAACGGCTAAATACCATGCATGCTCCTTAAGCTTGGCCCATATTCATAAAGCCTTACTAAAGCTAGTTGTCAACTAATTCCATAGGGTACAGTAGACCTACACTGTTGGGTGATAACTACATTTGTAGGCCTATGCAGGTTTTATGAAAATGGGCCCAGATCTATAATACACACAATTTTATCTTTCATGTATTTTATTTATTTTTAATATAATAATTAAAAAAAATATCATTATGCCGTCATCTGTTCTTTTAACTGTGCATGCAAGCTTGCAGGTAAATTGCAACTTAGTCTAAACCCACTTTGACTAATGCCCGTTCGGTCACATCCCACAAGGTCTAATCTCATTTTGTCTACAACATGTTCATCTAATTACCTTTTGGTCGAATTATCATTTTTGCTTGTTTATCATATTTTCTAAATCCGATTTTTTTTCTAATGTCCATTCAGTTTAACACCACTTGGTCAATTCCAGTGCCAAACTGGTAATAGACCAAATATTCATCTGGGCATTAGATGGAAATAATGCAATTTGATGTTTTGCTATTAAAAGAATTGGCAATCAGAAAAAGTGATCATTATGCCAAGTAAGAAGTAGACCAAGTTAGACCAATGGGTCAGTTAGACCATATTGTTAGTAGACCAAATGGGTTTAGCCCTTGTGGTAATAGCCAAAAGGAGAATTAGACCAAGTGGATATAAACCACCTTGGAATATAATTGCAATTGTTTTTTATTGATACATAATGTGAAAAAAATAACACTTTGCATTCTGTTAATTTGCATGTGCCTGTTTCAAGTCAAGCTTTATATAGTGTATTAAAAGTTTTCATCACAGCTATCGTACTTTTGAACAAATTCATATATTATACATATTTTTTATATATAATTTCTCAGAAGAAGTGTGACACAATACTTTGAGATTTTTTTCACGGTATTATATTTTATAAAGTAAGAAAAACGATCTCCCTAACTTTTAATGTTGAATGTTTGTTTTGTTTATTTGGTGTGGTTATTGTAGTTTATTTTTGTTTGTTTTGTGGGAGGGGGGGTAGCACTCTAAGTCATTAGGGCTACAAATTAAAAATGAATTAATGATTATAACTGTTAGGGCCTGCTTGTTTTTTTTTTGTTTTTTTTTTTAGTTATTGTCATGTGCCTCTATCTTACGTTCAGTCCACCCAAATTTCCTGTACCTCCTCCTACATGTATGTCTCTCACTCCCTCCCTCTCTCTCTCTCTCTCTCTCTTTCCTCTCCCTTTCTTTCTCTATCTCTCCTCCCTCTCTTTCTCTATCTCTCTCTCTCTCTCTCTCTTTCCCTCTCCCTCTTTCTCTATCTCTCTGTCTCTCTCCCTCTCTTCTCTAATCTCTCTCTCTCTCTCTCTGTCTGTCTCTCCCTCTCTTTCCCTCTCCCTCTTTCTCTTTCTCTCTCTCTCTCTCTCTCTGCCTGTCTGTCTGTCTGTCTCTTTCTCACTACCTCTCTCTCACTTTCTCTCCTTTCTCTCCCCGCTCGTTTGTCACAGTAACGTTGTTTGTCTGTTTCTCTATATCTTAGATGTTGCAGTGTGTACCAGCCTATCATCTCCCTCTGAAGAATGAAGACTTCTTCTCAACAAGTCTTTAACCTTATTCTGACTGGGGGTGTGGGGGTCAATTTGACCCTCCCTGTACGAAATCCGGCGCATCTGCCGCGCAACCGCTGCAAATCGCGATCCGATGTTCTATGACTATTTTCTTCCAAGTGTCTCGCAACTTTTGACACCTCATTCGAAAAAATCCAACACCCCGTTGTCGCGTTAAGAAATTATGTAATCGCATGTCATGCCAAAATTGAATGAAAATCGTCATTTTGCATGCGTTTGTGTACTGATATTTGTGCCTTTCGAGCCTTTTGATTGATTAATTTTGTCTTTATACTGATTAAGAAACATTACTCATTAAGCATAAGAAATTACAAAAACAAAGAAATACACAAGAAATAAGAATAACAGAATACATAAGAAATTAACAAAACAGTAGAATACAAAAGAAGCAATTTGAAATTTCCAAATTTCCCAATTCAATACTGTTGACTATGCTACTCAACAACTTTGAAAAAAAAAAGCGATCAGCGACGCCTTTTATATAGGCGCAGCGACGTTCGTGCAAAATTTCGCGGCGATCGAAACATCCGCGACCAAGATATCAAGAGGGGTCAAATTGACCCCCCCTCCCCCAGTCAAAATTTCCTCTCAAAAAGCCCCAGTCAGAAAAGGGTTAAAGGGATATGATCACAGATTTTACCCTGTAGAGAATGCTGTGCTGGTTGGTTTTTGTGGGTTGTGTGCACAAGTACATGTATATGACTGTGATTCTATACTGATTCTATACTGTAATATAACAAGAATTTTTGTTTTTATTTTTCATTGGATATTGGTTCAATATTAACTACATTTAATTTATATTATACATGACAAAGGCTAAATTTGAAGAGTTTTACTATACTGTTACTACTGGTAATATAAAATGCTGATATTTTCTATATTTTCTACATGTCAAATTAATATGTACCGTCATATAAAAATGGACCTTTTAAATGTGAAAAAGTTAGATCACTTTTGATTTATACTTCCCAGTCTATGTACACGTACCAAAAAGAAAATAAGATGTAATTTTCTCTGTAAATTTAAATTTTCTGATGTAAAAAAAGAAAGTAAAAAAAAAGAAAAAAAAAGAGGTTGTACAATTGGACACAGGTATTTGTATTATATAGATATAGTATATATAAGAACATGATTAATTGTACAAGATTAAATACTATACATGTATTATAAAGAAAGGGTATATTATTTTATATTGAACAGTACTTATGTTTTTTTTACATGATATTAGAAGCCTATTTTAAATACAACCCTGTATATTATTTTGCAATATTCCTCATTCTTCATATTCTACCTTAAGTTTGAGAATAGTAAAAAAAAAAATAATAACAAAATAAATCTGTTTGTCCTTATGTGAAAATGTATTCCTAGATGCTTGAAGTCAGAATTAGGATATTATGTTTTGTTTGAAAAATTGAGCTGTTTGTTAGAGTTTTGGAGCGACTTGGATTGGAAGAAGAATTTTGCTCATGAAGTGAATTTTAAAAAGCAGTCTGAATCTCGGCTATATTTTTTGTTTAGAGAATGTTACATAAATTAAGAGTCTGTATTTCTATTGATACTGTAATAATATTTATCAGACTTCATATCATAAACGAATATACAAGGTACAAATTTCTTACGATTACGATTCATCCTAAAGACGTTTCCGATCTCTCTCTCTCCCTCTCTCTCTCTCCCTCTCTCTCCCTTTCTCTCTCTCTCTCTGTTTCTCTCTCTCTTTCTCTCTCTCTCACTTTCTATCTCACTCTTTTCATCTCTCACTTTCTTTCTCATTCATTCCATCTCACTTTCTATCTCACTCTTTTACTATCTCTCACTTTCTATCTCACTCTCATTCTTTCCATCTTTAATAATAAAAGATACATGGCCCATCAAAAATAACTTCTAGTCAAGCTCTTTTCATTAAAATCACAAATTTAAGAGTGATAAAACTGTATTTGATAAATAAATATACTTTGTTCAATTTACAAAATTGATAAACAAACATCGTTACACTTTAAAAATCTAGCTCCATTAGCTCTTGATGTACAGGTACATGAAGATTATTATGCTGTAGTTGTTCTCTGTGTTCTTTAGAATGATTTCCTGATGCAAATTAGACTTTCTTTATGATACTCTTTGTTTCATTTAAATTTCTTTCTTTATTATTGACATTGTGTGATGAATTAATCATGTTTTGCATTGTTCTATGCAAGGAAACTAAGTGAAATAAATATGTTAATAAAAACTTGCTTTAAAATGACACCAAATACAAATATCCTTCAGGAATATGTAAAACCTAAAATGTGCTTTCCCTGCTTGTACCATTCTATTTTACACACTGTATTTTTGGATTGCTTAGAAGTTAAAAGGGGGGTATTATTGCACATTGTATCAACCTGAATTCATCTGCATGCCCCCCCCCCTACATTTTCCTTTCAAATTTATCCTGTAATGCTACATGAATTTTGTACAATTTTCTCACACAAGAATACAAGTACACAACAATTGATTCACTTTTGCATAGGAAAATTACTGCACATTAAATTCACATTTTATACATGAATGACAATTTTACGGAATTCATTTTGCTTGTTTGGTACAAACAAGAATACACAAGAATCACACAAGAATACAAGTACACAACAATTGATTCACTTTTGCATAGGAAAATTACTGCACATTAAATTCACATTTTATACATGAAAGACAATTTTACGGAATTCATTTTGCTTGTTTGGTACAAAGCAAGTTTCTGTAAGAATACACTCGGCAAAGAAATAATGCTATCCCTATGGTTATAAGGGTTTTCTTGTGTTTTAAGCATCCAATGGTTCAGATGTATTGTCGGCGGACTGACGATCACAAGGTACGCGATTCGAATCCCGTCCATTCCACTAATGTCCTTTAATTGGCAAGATATTAAATTTGCCAGACAGGACCCAAGTATAGTCCAGTAGATGGTCCCATAGGCCATGTACAAGACCCGGAAAAGTCTTTAAGTACAATGTACAAGGTTTTTTGGTTGATTCGTGTTCTATATGGGTATTCAAGAAAATTCAGCTTGGTTGCCAGCTTGGCAACCTTGGGCAACTTTTTTTATTTGCATAATTAGAATAATGACCTAATTAGCATATTTTGTGTATTGGATATGTGGCTAATCATAATTCAAGAACCCCGAAAATATGGATGAAACGACCTTTAAAGGGTATTTTACGACGAGAGATTCATTTATGATATTATTTTTATCTTTCAAGTATTGCTTTTGTCTTAAATGGCCTAATTAGCATAATGAGCTAATATGCATATTAGCCTAGGCATTAATATTAGCCTATGGGATTAATTATCAATTTTTCTTATCTGGAAAGCCTGAATATTGTGCAATACAACATTGAAAATCACTTTTATTGAAGACATCCGATTAATTCATGAGATGATAATTACGTTTTGTAGATATGATATAATTAGCCTAATACGAACAATGGCCTAATTAGCATATGAATCGTAATATGGAATATGGGGTTAATCTTAATCAAAGAACCCTGGAAACGTGAATGAAACGACTTTTTAAGGGTATTTTACGACGAGGAATTCATACGTGATATCAGTTTTATCTTTTAAGTAATGGTTTTGTCTTAAATGACCTAATTAGCATAATGAGCTAATATGCATACAAGCCTATACTTGTATGCTTAATTAGCCTATGGAAATAATGTTCATTTTTTATTTAGAAAGCCTGAATATTGTGTAATACGACATTGCAAATCATTTTTATTGAAGACATCCCATTAATTCATGAGATGATAATGTTATGTGGAAATAATATAATTAGCATTAAAGAACAATGACCTAATTAGCATATAATTTGTAATATGGGATATGGGGCTAATCCTTATTAAATAATCTGGAAAAGTAAATAAAAAGTCTTTTTAATGCTACTCTACATCAAGGAATTCATTTATGACAATATTTTAGTACATGTAAGATTTCCTTTTGTTTTTAATTAGCATATTCATCACAATGAGATTATTATTATGCATAATTGTTTTAACCCGTTGTATAATGAGAACTTTTTACAAGTCTGAATGAATCGTGATAGTTAAGCATACTTGCAAGAAATTCTTTTCATTTAAAGGTGAAACAAAGACATCTTTAAATAGATCAACGTAAGATAATTTAAATTATATAAGATATTTTTATGTTTATGCAATCATGAGTGAAATAAACGGTCGACAAGAGGGATGTTCTATGTCCCTTCATCCCGCATGATATATGCGGGCTTAGTATACAACGGGTTAATCCTATATGTGATTCAATTTCAGTATTTATCTAGAGAGCTTGAACACTGTGCAATGCAACATTGTACGTCACTTAAATTAATTATCATGCTGATAATATATTGCATTTTTAATTACCTATAAAGTTAGCATAATTAGAATAACGACTAAATCAGCATAATATTATCTGTACCCCCCCTTCCAACATACACGTATAGATACCCATTTTGGTACGGGAAGCCATATCAAAATGACCCCCTACAGGGGCCGCGGAGCGTTTTTGAAAGTGGAGAGGCTGAGTCAAAGTGGGGGGGGGGGGGCTGAACAGGCCAGAAATCACAAATATATATATATAGGTCATTTTTGCATTTTGTACATGTTTGCTAAAAATAAAAAAAAAGTGGGGCTGAAGCCCCCCCCCCCCGGCTCCGAGCCCTTGTCCTATTACAGCCTTTATAAGGGAATCTGCATTAATTTACCTCCTATTACAGCGCAATTCAAAAGAGGAGGTAGTAAAATTACCCCTATTTCATAGGCTTTTGGACCACATTCGGGACCCTATTTCATGATTTGTCCTAAAACTTTTTTAAACCTGTAATAGGGGGTAATTTTAATGAAGCTTCCCTTCTCAAGGCTGTAATATGGGGTAATTTGGACATTGCTTCCCCTACCAAAAGGGGTACGTGTATGGTTGACTCCTATATGGGCAGGGGGAGAGGGGGGGGGGGCAAAATACAGATAATGTGCTAATTTAGTTGTTATTCTAATTGTGCTATAACTATATTATAGGTAATTAAAAATGCAATATATTATCAGCCTGCTAATTATTTTAAGCGACTTAGAATGTTGCATTACACAGTGTTCAAGCTCTTTAGATAAATACTGAAATTGAATCACATAGCATTAGCAATAAGCAATAATGCATAAATTATCTTAATGTTATGAATATGCTAATTAAAAACAAAAGCAAATCTTACATGTACTAAAATATTGTCATAAATGAATTCCTTGTTGTAGAGTAGCATTAAAAAGACTTTTTATTTACTTTTCCAGATTATTTAATTAAGATTAGCCCCATATCCCATATTACAAATGATATGCTAATTAGGTCATTGTTCTTTAATGCTAATTATATTATTTCCACATAACATATCATCTCATGAATTAATGGGATGTCTTTAATAAAAGTGATTTGCAATGTCGTATTACACAATATTCAGGGTTTCTAAATAAAAAAAATGAACATTATTTCCATAGGCTAATTAAGCAAAGGCTTGTATGCATATTAGCTCATTATGCTAATTAGGCCATTTAAGACAAAACAATTACTTAAAAGATAAAAACTGATATCATATATGAATTCCTCGTCGTAAAATACCCTTAAAAAGTCGTTTCATTCACGTTTCCAGGGTTCTTTAATTAAGATTAACCCCATATTCCATATTACAATTGATATGCTAATTAGGCCATTGTTCGTATTATGCTAATTATATTATATCTACAAAATATATCATCTCATGAAATAATGACACGTCTTCAATAAAAGCAATTTACAATGTTGTATTGCACAATATTCAGGCCTTCTAGAAAAAAAGAAAGAAGATAATTAATCCCATAGGCTAATATTAATGCATAGGCTAATATGCATATTAGCTCATTATGCTAATTAGGCCATTTAAAGACAAAAGCATTACTTACATTGTTACAAGATAAAAATAATGTCATAAATGAATTTCTCGTCCTAAAATACCCTTAAAAAGTCGTTTCATCCATATTTTTGGGGTATTTGAATTGTGAATTAGCCACATATTCAATACACAAAATATGCTAATTAGGTCATTATTCTAATTATGCGAATAAAAAATGTTGCCCAAGGTTGCCAACCAAGCTAAATTTTCTTATATACCCATCTAGAACACAAATCAACAAAAAAACCTTGTACTTAAAAACTTTTCCGGGTCCCCAACATTTCTACTGGACTAGTAGGTAAATGGGTAGAAAGAAATTCCTTGAATCCCTAAAGCGCCCTTTATTAGGGCAGCTATGGCTATAGCGGGGTAATTATATAAGCTGCGCCACTGAATAGTTTACTAGATAGTTGGCGCATTATAAATGCTTATTATTATTATTATTATTGTGGTAGAGTGGAATATTTGTATACAGTAGATCACAGATTATAAGGCAAGACACTAACCTACATCTGCCACTCTCGACCCTGGTGAGGTAGATGGGTACCTGGCAGGAACTACTTAATAAAATTAAATACCAGAGCGCTAAACCATGGGAAGCCATGCTAGACTCAGGGTAATAATGAGGTACAGAGACGTAATATCTGACAGACATAGCATCATATAAATGGCAAAATGACCTAATATCCAAAGTCACAAAGTAAAGAATGACCACATTAAAGCTCTTATCTTCAGCTTAGCCAAGTTATGACTTTCATGACTTAACTGACAAGTGGAAAGAGCATGAATTGAATAAAGGAATAAATCGCTACTTTATGGCATATCATGAAGGTATTAATGCATCTGTGACTTTTGACATCAGGTCATTTTTCAATTTTTAACAAAAACACCTCCACGGTAACCATTATGGAATTTGTCTATGGTGACATGTAAGAGTAAATAAAACTTTTGAATTATAAGGAATTGTATTTTGGGGGTAGGGAGAGACTTGCATTTTGATATGGGTTTATTCACATGTAACAATAGACTTTTAATAAATCTGCATGTACATTTATAACATTCACATATTCAAAATGCACATTTGAAAAAAATATATATGATATAATAACAATATATTCATGTAATAGTACGCATAGTCCTATTAAACTTCAAATGTGACACCCTGGATCAAAACTACAAATACGTCTTGGGTTTATATGTTGTCTGAAATTAAAGATTCCAAACATTCCAATGATCCAAACACTTCAGTTACTAAAGTATAGCAAACTTAAATGTAACGTTAGAAGAGAACTATCAATGCTTTCCTATGTAGAAAATCTGCTTCACCTATCATTTATTTCATTTTTCTATTTGGGACTTATTAGTAGTTTTGAGGCTAGGGGTCATAAATTGTCAACATCGGCAGGGGGGGGGGAGGTCGATTCACTAACAATAATAAAAAAAAAAAATAGGTTAGCATTCAAATAATTGTAATTCTACGTCATAATGAGTAATACAAATTTTATAATAATACTTATATATAATATATATATATATATTATATATTTAATCTAAATCTATGGATAATATTAACCCCGTTGGTCTATCATTATATAAAAGGGGAAAAAAATAATATAGCCCAAGATTTTTCTTGCTGATACACTCTATTTTGGAACAAAAGTTATGCTAAATTTTGTGCTACAAAGAAAGAATCAAAATTACACAAAACTATTGTTCCATCACAGTCATTTTGGGTTATTATGTTCGAAACCTACACAAAGGCATGGCTGGCATGAGCAAAATGGATTTTTCCATGTGGGATACAATACAAAATTACCAGGTTGTAATTAATCTGTATACTATAAAAAAAAAGTTTCCCACTTGAACAATTTTATTTGATACAGACTGTAAATAGACTATTCAGGTCTTGCTGTCATTATTACTGTGATACATTTGCTGAAAATGACAATTGTATGGTGTTTGAAATAATCAATAGTTCCAACATTTTGCACTCCACATATTGCATTTTTTTAAAATCTCTAATACAACATACCAAACATCCGTAGTCTTTAATGGCAGTTCCTTATGCTTACTACAGTATGACTCCAATTAGATTACATAAACCTATTTCCAGTTAAAAAAATTGGGTACTCTAACTTATTGGTAGAAAATCACTTTTTGTCACATTTTGTCTCTTATTGAATGTTGCGTGCAATGGCAGTGGCAAAGAATGGCAGGATAAAAGAACCTAGTTTGAGCATGTAAATAGTTAATCAAAAATTCCTAAGAGAAAATAAAATGTTTCCTTGTTTAAAAAAAAAAAAACAGAAATAAAACATCACAAAAATAATAAATTACACCCTGTAAGAGGTATTGACGAGTAAAACAAATTTTTAAAAAGTTAAAAAGAGCACTCTGACGAGTTTATCAAAAAAAGAAAAAAAAAAAAATGTATGAATATGAAATACACCCTGAAAAGGTACACAGAGCTCCGAAAAGGCATTTTTCTATACATAGCGCACGAACAAGTAGCAGTTTTGTCAATAGCAGGCGAAAAATGCAAATTTGTCTTGCCTTTAAAATATCTATGTTTCCTTAAAAAGTACTGTTAAACAGCAAATGGCAGGATTCCCACAGCAAATCTTACGGGCCAAATCAAATTACTGTTTAGATAATAGTTTGTCATACCAAATTATTGTTATTTTAACCAATGTATGTGAGAGGTAGTTAGTAGATTTTTTCAATTACATAACATAATACTTTGATGTATGAAATTTAAACATGTTATACACACACATAACTTGGATACAAAAATAATATAATTATATTTTACATATTGTATATATACACACATTATGATAGTACTCCATGCAAGGTACTATGGCCTTTACAAATAAAAATGGTATGTGTATACTGTTAGTACGATAAGTAACAATATTAGTTTAAAAAAAATACAAGTTCAAAAGTAAACATCACCACGATTATTTACATACAGCAAAACTACAACATACATGAAGATAATACAATTTGATCCGTTATCTTACCCCTAAATGAAAAAACGTAAAAATATGCAGGAATTTCTCTATTTAACATTCCTTAATCATCCTGTGGGTGGTTAATACCTCGTAATAATTTTGCGTGTCAAACATTTTGTTCCGACTCAGAAATGCCGTACAATTTATTATCTATTCTAAAACAGAAAAAAGGAACCTTCAATGTATCATGTGCCCAAGTCACCTCCATACAAACCAAAATTTAATAATAACTACATAGCGAACCCTTGAAAGCCTACATTGTGTTTGTTGACATATCTCAAAAACTGGGTGATAATATAGACCTGCCTGCAGAAGCTCAAAGATTCAGTAGAAATCAGATAATTTTACCCGATCATGAAAAATGAAATTTTTTAATGTGAGTCCGGCAGAGGGTTGCATACAGAACTCTGTGCCCTATAACATAAAGAGTATTGATCGAATACAAATTTAAAGCAACCATTGCAATTGGTTGTGTGATACGTTTATGTGGGAAGTCCATGTAACAAGAATCCAGGGGGGCGTTTCATGAAAGGACTTGTCGGACGTTTTATCCGACAAACTGTTATAAGCTACTGAAATGCTTACAGCTGATTGGCTGACAGCAAATTGGTCGGATAAAACGTCCGACAAGTCCTTTGATGAAATGCCCCCCTGAATGACTAGTATAGATTTGCAATCAATTGTAACTCTTGTGTTAAAGGGCATAGAAGTCAGCATCTACATTTCTGGAAGTTACCCATTTAAAAATTCTGATCTTCTTATATGTTACATACATACATGCACAACATATCTGAAGATAGGTGATCTGAATCACGGAAAAGTGGTAGGACATAAATATATATCTCTTTATCCTTTCCATATGAAATGTAAAACATTCTTCTGCCATTAAACACTATGACTAATATAACAAGAAAAATAGGCAAATACATCATGTGAGAAAATGTTTTAGCACCAAGATCTTGTCCTGTCCTTTTACATGTTATGGAAACAGTAGGCCTGGTAAAGTAGTAGTAATAGTAGTGCTAGTCAGTTCAAAAGTGTTTTGAAATTTGCCTGATCGTAAAAAAAAAAATATTCATGAAATTGGGGCAGTAGGCCTACCATTACTAAATACAAAATATGAAGATGTACAATTCCACAAGTTAATCAATCAACTTAGATTTGGAAGCGAACTGAAATGTAAGTATTGAATATCACACACATCTACGGAAAATAGTACCACATCCGTATTCCACCGAGTCAAAGTTGTATTGTCAAAATATATAATAAGTACATTTTCGCACCATAACAAATACATATATTCTTCAGAAAAGCAATGAGATGAGGAAAACTATCCACTCTCATACCTTGTAAAAATTCACCCGAGTTAAAGTTTTTCCTTTTAATCAGTTTTGTTCCTGTCGCTTTTTGTCTGTGGATTCATTATCATTTGTAAGTAGGGAGTTTAAAGCTAACATCAAATTCATGTAGATTGGAATAAAAATAGTCTGGTCTTTTCAAATGATCTCCTCATTCATTACGGACAAAAAGAAACAGGAATCTGACCTG
>CALNVZ010003433.1:38156309-38167137 GCA_940671915.1 Paracentrotus lividus
GAAGCTGCATTGATAATGATAAGACAATATTTCATCAAAGATGGGTTACAGTTTCTTATCAGTTTGAGAATTGTTCAACATGTATACAAATCGTAATGTAACATAAACAGCCTTACGATCAAATAGATGTAAACTAGATTCTTGGATATTGCCACCCAGTGTCCTACAGTGACCGTGACCAGGTATTGGCTTTGCAGACTATTGGCCCTGCGGAATACCGGACATTAACAGGAAGATCCTCAAAGGCGTGGATTACAGGACAAGGGGAGAATTGAGTCCACACGGGACTCACCACCTTCGTAGGAGCACCGCACTCCAGCGTCTTCTGAATGCCCACAGTTCTCAATCTCCCAGCCAGGATGGGTGCAATCGGACAATCTCAGCTCTGCACCTGTGCACTCCAATTCATCCAGCCAGATCTTCCCAAAACCTTCTCCGAAATGAGCCGAATCGTAAACCATGTCAACCCCTGCGTAACCAAGCTGTCTGCAAACCACTTCAGCATCGGACCAATCCCAGCTATCGTCACAAACTGTACCCCATTCACCATCGTGGAAGATCGCAACCCGCCCTTCGACTCCAATCGTTCCACCTAGGAGTCTCACATCCCCTTCTGATGCTGTAAGATATAAAATGGAAAGGATAAAGGTTGCGCAGGAATTCACTATCCATTCCCAACCCCAGATTACCCCAGACATCAGATAAAACATTACAGTGACATTGGTGATACATATTATTCTCAAGTTTGAAGTTGATATCTCAAATTGCTCTTGAGATATCGCAATTACGGACGTATGTACGACCCCAAAACATGATGCCTCCGGCAACACCTTCGCTGGTGGAGGCATACATTTTTTAGAACACCAGGTTGCGATTTGCAGCATTTACGCGACAGTCATAGATTTCGTACAATGGGGGATGAATTGACTGCCCCCCCCCCCCAGTTCAGAATAGGTGGTTAAAAAAGAGAATCACCCAGCACTCCTATTACTAATTTTTTCACTGCTCTTACCTTGTGACCAAGCACTGAATACCTATATCTCGTCTGATGAGAAAGTCATGCGTACCCCACCTCCTATACTACAGTACGACAATTGCACTTTCGGTGCCACTCACAGACCACCGAGTCCAGCTCAATGATTGAATGGTTCAATCGCTGGCGCACTCCAGATCCCTTATCCGTTGCAAGAAGTACATCGACGCTCCCTTTGGAAACAGCTGCTGCAACCACATCCTGTCAACCACTCACTTAAGCTGTCACACACACAGTCACCCACTGATAGCATAATCATATATCTCAGGAGACCCTTCAGACTGTCTGAAGGGCCATTCACTAATCGCACTGCCCAAGGTGCTGTATTGTGAAACAAGATGTGTCATTAAAGATGGATCATATTTTATTGAGAACATGCCCACTGATTGTTCATTAGTATATCCACCAGCCCCGTAACATAAGAAGACTTACGATGGATAAAAAGTTACAATCAATTGTCATCTTGGTAGGCCCCTCATTATTAGAGAGGGCGCCCCAAATGGTTGATGATCTTAATTCTACCCAACCGCCTCACCTAACATCTTAATCCATCCTTATTCTAATTCATTGACTGTACGCTGCACACCGAAATTAGGCTCCAAAAAAAATGGGCGATTCGCAAGTTCTTATAAACAGGGCACATGAGGACTTTGGCTTTCTGATGGGCCAATTCACTAATTGCACTGCCCCAGAAGCTGCATTGATACATGATAGACAATATTTATCCATCAAAGATGGGTTAACAGTTTCTTATCTCAGTTTGAGAATTGTTCAACATGTATAAAATCGAATGTACAGTAAACAGCCTTACGATAAATAGATGTTAACTAGATTCTTGGATATTGCCACCACAGTGTCACTATCGTGACGGTGACCAGGTATTGGCTTTGCAGACTATTGGCCCTGCGGAATACCCGGACATAACAGAAGATCCTCAAGGCGTGGATATACAGGAAAGGGGAGAATTGAAGTCACACGGGACTCACGCCCTTCGTAAGGCATCACCGGCCACTCCAGCGTCTTTCTGAATTGCCCACAGATTCCAATCTCCAGCCAGGAATGGTGACGATATCGGTACAATCGTCAGCTGCTGCACCTGTGCACTCCAAGTTCATCCAGCCAATCTTTCCCAAAACCTTCTCGAAATGAGCCGAATGCGTAACCATGGTCAACCCACCTGCGACCAAGCTGTTCTGCAAACACTTCGCATCGACCAAGTCCCAGCTATCGTTCACAGATACTGTACCCCTATTCCCATCTGTCGAAGACGAACCCGCCCTTCGACTCCAAATCGTTTCCACCTAAGGAGTACTCCACATACCCTTTGATCTGTAAGATAAAAAATGGAAAAATAAAGGGCGGCAGAGAATTCACTAATCCATTCCACACCAGATTACCCCAGACATATGGATGTAATAACAGTACAGTGACATTTGGTGGATACATATAGTTTCTCAAGTGTTGAAGTTTGAGTATCTTCAAATTGCTCTTGAAGATATCGCCATATACGGACGTATATAACGACCCCAAACACTGAGCCATCGGCAAACCTTCGCTGGTGAGGCACATTCTTTTAGAACACCAGGTTGCGATTTGCAGATTCATGACGCGACAGTCATAGATTTCGTAATGGGGTGATGAATTGACTGCCCCCCCCCCCCAGTCAGAATAGGGTTAAGAAAAGAATCACCCAGCACTCCCCTATTATTTTTTTGTCACTCTCTTGGACACGGTTGACAAGCACTGAATAGCATATCCTACTGAGTCGAAACAGTCATGCGACCCCATGCCACTATGACCTACTGTCGACATTAGCATTGCGGTGCCCTCCACAGAATCACCGTAGTCCAGTCCAGATTGGAATGGTGCATCCCTGCCATCCATTATCCCTTATTTCCGTTGCCAGAGAAGTAATCGACGCTCCCTTGGAAACCAAGCTGCTTGCAAACCACATCGCTGTATTTAACACTATCAAAGCTGTCATCACACACAGTGCCACCATCTGATAGTCAAAGTATATCTCCAGGAGACCTTCACTGTCTGAAGGGCCATTCACTAATCGCACTGGCCCAGATGCGTGTATTGATAAACCAAGATTCATTAAGATGGATCATAATATTTTTTGAGAACAGTGCCCCACTGATTGTCATAGTATATCACACAGTGCCCTGTAACATGAAGACTTACGATGGATAAAAAGCTACAATCAATTTCATCTTGGTACCTCATTATAGAGAGGGCGCCCCAAAGTTGATGATCTTAATTCTAACCCAAGCCCTAACCCTAATCTTGAATCCATTGACTGTACCCTGCACTTCGAATGAGGCTACCAAAATAAAATCGATCGCAAGTTTTTATTATTACAAGGCAAATGAGAACTTTGGCTTTTTGATGCGTTTTACTTCTCTCTCTCTTTTTTTCACTTCGCTGTAGTAGATATGCCAATTTATTTTCATGCTTTTTCGCAGTCTACTTCTATTTACTTTCTCTCTTTCTTTCCTGTCAATTTTTTTTTTCGCCTGATATTCTATGTTGACTTGGATCTATGTATGTATTCATTAAGTTATTATGTACAAATTTTTAAACTTTTGATGTTGTTATTTAGCTGTATCATATATGAAAATCCCATGTCAAATTTCCATTTTAATTGCAATTTATGCACTATGTTATGGACGAAATAAAATTGAATTGAATTATTGAATTGAATTGAATATGATGGGCCATTCACTAATTGCACTGCCCCAGAAGCTGCATTGATAATGACAAGACAATTTTTCATCAAAGATGGGTTACAGTTTCTTATCAGTTTTGAAGATTGTTCAACATGTTTACAAAATCTTAATGAACATAAACGCCTTACGATCAAATAGATGTAAACTAGATTCTGGATATTGTGACCCAAGTGTCCTACAGTAACCGTGACCAGGTATTGGCTTTGCAGACTATTGGCCCTGCGGAATATCGGACAGTAACTGGAAGATCCTCAAGGGGCACGGATTACAGAGACAAGGGGAAGAATTGAGTTCACACAGGACTTATCCACCTTCGTAAGAGCACCTCACTCCAGCGTCTTCTGATGCCACAATTCTCAATCTCCGCAGCCAGGAGTGGGTGCAATTGGACAATCTCAGCTCTGCACCTGTGCACTCAAAATCATCCAGCCAGATCTTCCCAAAACCTCCTCCGAAATGAGTCCGAATCGTAAACCATGTCAATCCCTTGCGTAACCAAGCTGTCGACAAACCTTCAGCATCAGACCAATCCCAGCTATCGTCACAAACTGTACCCCATTCACCATCGTGGAAGATCTCAACCGCCCTTCGGCTCCAATCGTTTCCACCTAGGAGTCTCACATCCCTTCTGATCCTGTAAGATATGAAATGGAAAGGATAAAGGTTGCGCAGAAATTCACTATCCATTCCCAACCCGGATTATCCTAGACATCTAATAAAACATTACAGTGACATTGAGACAAGGAATTTTGAGACTCATGAATAAACTTTTCAATTCATAGGCAACTTCATACCCTATATTAGAGATTAAATTAAGAAGAATAAAGAATTCCTATTAAACACTTACTATCTCCAGGTGAGCACCTTACTGCGGCATTCATTTGAATGGGTACACTGGGTTCCTAATCCCCAACCATTATGAGAAATTCAGCTAGAGTGTCCTCATGTACCTAGGCACTGTACAGAATCCAGCCAGATGACCCCGTTCCCGGTCCAAATGAAATGTTTGCCCTTTGAGCCCCGTGGAAGCCTAGTTGATTGCATGCTACGGTAGCGTCGTTTATTTCCCAGCTGTTATCACAAACAGTGCCCCATTGATCCCTGTAGAATATCTCGATACGCCCCTCGTTTTCTGTTTCTCCATCCATAAGTCTTAATATCCACTGGGTGCTGAAAGACACATATTATTATGAACACATTTTTATAAAATCCTCTCGTGTGATATGTATGATATGTTGTATGTGGTAAGCCAATTCTTGTTGATACACTTTATTTTGCATATCTGCATTTGTAGAACAAAAGTGATTCGTCTTGTCAAAATGAGAGAGAAGTTGCAGATCAAAGATCTGAGTAAATCGACAAACTAAAAAAAAACCTCAAAATTTTAAGGAAAAAATGTTTTTTGATTTTCTGGTTCTTCCATGCTTCATCTTTGCACTGTTAAAAAATGAGTGAAATGATAACGGGGAAAGTGGTAAAAAAGCAGTTTTTCGGCGGGTGTTTTTTCGGTCATATTTTTTTTTTCCGGACACACAAGCGCACTTCCATGCTATTTCCCCTCTTCGTTTAGCTCCGCCCTTAGCAACGCATGTCTTTGTTTATTGGACGTTCACAGTCATGTGATTTGTGCTTTCAACTGGCTTTTGTTTTGTTTTTGTGAGCGAATAGCGAACTAAATTCAGAAATTTTGCGTGCGATGCCACTACCTGCTGTGAGAAAGCTGTTTCATCAGGGATAGCGGAGCACGCAAACGAATGTCAAATCTAACAATCGGGTGGGGGGGGGGGGGGGGGGGTGTGGGGAAAAGCTGTGTCAAAGGGGGAGAACTAGAGATGGTACGCTTATGTTTTTATTGCTTGACTTGCTACCTGGATCCAAATGAATGTTAATTTCGCATTATATTTTTAGGGCCACGATATCTGTTTTGATCCGGCTGATTGTGAATTAAAGGAGCCTTCTATAAATGCAAATTTGGTTCCATCAGGGTAACATAGAGCATAAAAAGAGGTTACGTGATAATACTTTTGATACAAGTATTTAGGTTAAAGTAAACAATGGCTTTAATAAGACGCATAAGAGATGCTAATTTAAAATTGAAAAAAAAAGTATGGTTTTAAAATTGGTTCATATTGCATTATGTGGAAACCAATGAGCTAAGTGAGGGGGGGGGGGGAAGTGGCAAATCGAATGAATCTAGTTTATAACTTCAGCTGGTATCTCACTTTTCGGGAACTACTTTGAAACAACTTTAAGACGGCTTTGAAACAAGTTTGAGACGGGTTGTTGAGACGTCTCCAAGACGTTTCATGAATCGCGGAAACTACTTTGAAACAACTTTAAGACGGCTTTAAAACAAGTTTGAGACGGGTTGTTGAGACGTCGCGGAGACGTCTCCAAGACGTTTCATGAATCGCGGAAACTACTTTTAGACATTTCTCTGAAACTGCTTTGAAACAGATTTTGAAAATTGTCGTGGAGACATCTCGGAGAATTCTCCTCGACAGAATAAAGACGGAATAAACGTTTTATCCGTCGCGAAAAAACCATTCAGTTGCGGAGACGTCTACGCGATACCAAGAGAGAGAAATAGAAAGGTTAAGTGGTTAAAATAATGTTCATTATTATAGATATATAATAAAACATTAGTTGCATGGAGATTAAGCCTGTCGTTTTCCGATTCTCGCTAGGTTATACTTATCATGATAATGAGAGGGTTGATTATCTGATATTTTGCTTGACCTATTTTGTTGTAACTATAATGATGTAATGAAATGTAAAGCATGCCAAATGCAGTACGGTATATTATAAGTTAAAAGTCCCGCTTTTATTTCAAAACTTACACCTCCGCTTTTAATGAATGGTACTTAGTCAAAGGTGCTATTGTCCAGAGGTGCGAAGCCGGCCGCTATGATCTTTAATTCATATTTTATAGAAATAATTTGAAAGAAACAGGACCTCTTTTCAAGTGCTATTCAGTAGGCTCATCGATCGAATCGTGGGTGCTGCACATGCATTACGCACTTTGAATTGTGTGTCTACTGGAAAGGAAGAAAGCGGAACTTTTGCCAAAATTTTTTTTTTTCTTTACAAAATAACGCGTCTTATACATGTGCAAATGTATTTGGTTTTGATGACTTTGCCTTACAGTGTTATTTAGAAAAAATGTCTTCCCTTTTATGTTTACATTTACTACAAATCATGAAAATGACCGAGTTAGATGTAACATGTAACATTTTCGACTTAAAGTTCTTCCGATAAAAAATAATTTTCGCTACTTAAAACGGGACGTTTTCATTCCATAACTAAATAATTAATTAAGTAATTGTACCCGCTGCGACTTTATTTCATGAAGGATTTATTTCGAAATATTATCGTCTTTAAGTTCTTCCGATAAATAATATATTTTCGCTACTTAAAACGGGACGATTTCATTCCATAACTAAATAATTAATTAAGTAATTGTACCCGCTCCAACTTTATTTCATGAAGGATTTATTTCGAAACATTATCGTCTTTAAGTTCTTCCGATAAATAATAATCTTCGCTACTTAAAACGGGACGATTACATTCCATAACTAAATAATTAATTAAGTAATTGTACCCGCTCCAACTTTATTTCATGAAGGATTTATTTCAGAACATTATCGTCTTTAAGTTCTTCCGATAAATAATAATCTTCGTAACTAATAATTCCATAACTAAATAATTAATTACGTAATTATATCCGCTCCGACTTTATTTTTCTTTTGTTTCTTATGCTTATGAGTAAGCCTACGGCCCACATAGCGCCCAGCGCCCGCCCATCCCCCCCCGCCTCCATTATTTGAAAATTGGCGCAGAGACATTTCGGAGACGTCATCATGATGGAATAAAATATCGGAGACGTCTCAAATACTTTTATTAGTCACGAAGACGTCTCCGCAAAGGAGTTCCACCCTAAGCTTAATATTTCTAACCAGTTAATTGTTTTGACATTATGCATTAGTGTAACGGAGCAAAGATCATAATACGATTTACTCTTAAAATTATTCATTTCTAAAAATTATTAATATCTTCTTATTACTGGTAACAAGTTTGATCAATAAAAGACAAGATCGAGCAAATCATTTACGTTTTTATTTTCATTGTCTTAAGCTAACCTAGCCACTCATAAAACGTGATCAGAGAAATTCTAAATACATTCGTGAGGCGCAAATATTTATTATAACATTTTTGGAGGCTTATCTCTATCATATACTTATTCAAAGAATATAAACAAAATGCATAAGCCCCTGTACAAGAATAATTTAGTCTATAGACCATTATTATGTTCAAAATTTCCAACAGAGTTCAGATTAAAATGACTCGCTTTATTGTGAGTAAGAGTATACACGATTGACACGCAAACATCGGAATAAAACCCCCAAAAAGGTTTTTAAATAGTTTTGTTCTAACTAATTTCGCGCCAGGATTGGTAAACATTTTTATTAAAAGAGCGGACTTTTTCTTAAACAATTAGAAAGAGCATGATGTTTTTATTTATTTGACGAAGATATAAAACAACTAACCAAATTCAGCTCTTTTTTTTTGGAGAAGATTGAATGTTATTCAGACAACATCGCCGTTGTTTCCGCTTGCCGCGCTTGCCTCGATCATGCGTGATGGACGAGTATTGTTCTCTGTATACCTGAATGCAGCCTCCTCATTGGTCAATCGTTTCACTTTTGTAACAAGTGGTTGCTAGGGCATTTCGGTGAGTACAGCGGTGACAAAGTGTTCTTATTTTTCTGGCACGGAGTCAAACGGAAGTCAAACTTCGCAGACGTTTTTCTCTTGATTTTGATTTCCAAGAGCACAATTCTCCTCGCGTTCAGAGGCTAATATCTCCACTTCTATTTATTCTTTACAGTCGGTTTATATATCAAATTCAAGGCAATGAATCAGGGATCAATAATATCAAATAAAATGGAATTTAAAAATCGCGACTAGTCTCTCATTTCGACGTGACGTATCACAAAAGTTATGCTTAATTTTTTGCGATGAAGGGTGAATTAAATTGCAGGCCCAGAACTATCATTGCCTTGCGCTGTGGCATTTTGGATTATTGTGTTGGAAACCTACACATAGCCATCGAATGTGAAAAATGTGTTTTTCATGATAGTTAGAAAACTTATCTCATTAGGCCCCTCCCCCCCCCCCCCTCTGAAAAAAAAATTGTTTGTTTTGCTCTTCCTTAGACAAAAATAAAAAAGGGGTGGTCAGTCGATTATTTTTTGTTTGTTTTGTGTTTTTTCCCCAACATATGGGCAATTCCATCGTTACGGACGTTACATTGGGAGGCGACTTCAGATAATCAATCGATAAACAAATGTATTTGCATTTGGAATTACAGTTTAATACTTTGCACGTTTGTAGAAAACATATAAGAGTTCAACATTCTTTAATTTCATTGCTTAAGCTTCATTGGTTAATTAACCACGATTGTTGGAAGCGAGCGTTACGGACGTTACATAAAAAGGACATCTTTTTTTTTAAATTAAACATAATGGTAAAATTCTTTGAAGTTACAAACTTCAAAGTTTCTTAGCCCTAATTTGCAAATAGATCTTATTTCATTTTATGCATTCACAAACAAAAAGTTCTTAAAAAGTACTTGTCATTCTTTAATTTGGCTAATTAAGTTGTTACGGACGTTACATTTTAATTGTGACTTTTTTTGTTATGTGACCTTTTTGGTTATTTCACCCCTTTGTCATGAATTAAATGTCATTATTGACTTTTAAGTACAGAAATAAATCCACCCTTCTCCATCTAGCAGGCATGAGACAGAGAAATTTCAAAAAAAGAGGAAAATTGCTACCAGTGAGGGAGCGTAGCGACCGAACTTCCTAGGGGTGGGTTCGGGAGGGGGGTTCCCCCTCCCGCAGAAAATTTTGCAATTTTAGGTATAGAAAATTCATGATTTCTTTGGCTGCAACTTCGTCAAATCAATCTCGTGTTCCAAGTCTACACACAGTGAGGACGGAAAATCTTTCCAGAATACACAATGAAAACACCGCCGAAAATACCTCCGCTATGTACATATTAATTTATATTAAAAAAAAAAAAAAAAAAAAAAAAAAAAAAAAAAAATCGTTTTTTTTTTATTTTTTTTATTTCAAAATCCGCGGATCCGCGGAGAAAAATCATGCCTGATCTAGTGAAAGTTTCAAGAAAAAATATCAAAAGAATCTTGTGTAATTTGAATTTTAGTGATTTCTTTTTCATGTAGTCCCACACATTGAATTTTAATGGTGGTTCTAGTTATAATCAAGGAAATGAACGAAATTGAAAAATAATTTTTATTGATTTTGAAAGAGTATTATGATCCATTAACACCCATGGCATGAGATAAATGATTGGACATAGAATAAACATCAAAGAGACATTTTTAATTTTTGACAAATGTCCGCTTTAGCGTGGAATTGCCCATATGAACAGTCAACTCCCTAGATGGATACACGTATGTATGTGACATGCCACTGCAGAGCCCCCCTGGCATGGCCGCGCTGCCAGCCTGAATATGCATGCACCTGGCCTAGCCTGTAGCCTGCACTGCTGAGCTGGCTGCGCGAGCATGCACAGTACAGAGAGTTTGTGTACAGATTCAATGCGCGACATACATGTATGATGTAAGCAGAAAATGAGAAATTTGTCAACATTTTTATTGATTTTCCCTAACTTTGTTTTAGCTGAAAATTAATTTATTTGGGAACCAAAATGCTTAAAATGTTGTAAATGGACAAATTAATAGAAAATATGAAAAAAAAAAATAAAAAATAAAAAAACGTGACTGGCCATTTTTTCATATTTTCGGTCAGTCAGGCAGGGCAAACAAAAAATAGAGGTCGTCATATTTTTAGTTGACACAATTGACCTACATGTAGAAGTAAGGTAAAAAATCACAGAAAATAAGATTTTTGCTAAAATTACATGTGTACCATTTCCAGTTAAACATATAAATTGTTCTTTGACATAATTTCAAGATCATAAGGATCACCAGAATGTGGCAACAATATCAGGCTAGTATGATCGATGGTGTAAT
>CALNVZ010003433.1:38169835-38181615 GCA_940671915.1 Paracentrotus lividus
GAAGTGGATATCAAAGATACAAAAACCTAGCAGACAGAACAGAACAACGACCGAAGAAGAAAATATAGACAAAAAAAATGGAGTAACCCATCCACTCCAAAGGCGCCAATTGTAGAAGGCTCACCAAAAGGTGGAAGAGAACCAGGAAGAAAGCTAATAGGTATCATATTGAATCGTCCAATATAATATATGACAGTTATGAAAACCCAGAAAAATTACTAATGGAATTAAGCCTATAATGTTCATAACTTTGAGGTTATTTTAATGCGAATATTTTAATTTAGATATGATTAATCTATTCGACATTATTTCGTTTTTCGTATGCATTATTCTTCCTATGTAGACTGTACTAATAGAATAAATCCCATGACTGTTTTGTTATCAAGGCAGTATTTTCCGAACAACATTGTTATCATAATGTATAGAGCTACTCATGCATATTCATAATCTTTTGCCGAAGTTCGTGTGAAAAAGATCAAAAGAGTGAGCTTGGCGAAGTGTGCAAACGCGAACGTACCATCGTAGTCTTTGTTTACCAGACATCCTTGATCGGTTTGTTAACAAACAAATCCACAGAAACGTACATGGTGCGTATAGTGCCTATGGTATGTCAGTAATATTACACCTTCATGTGAAGGGTTAAGAATTCATAAATTGTCTTTAATAATGATTAAAAAAAATTACAATATAATAGTAAAATAATAACATAATACAATAATAAAATGTGTGGATTATAATAACAGTCATAACAATTTTGGTGATAATAAATGAACCTTGGAGGAAAGAAGAAAGAATGAACTGAATTTATGTTGTATGAATTGTGTATATTGTAGAAATTACAATTGATGAACAAAATATTGATAGACTCAATAGATAATAAACATGGCATACTGTATAATTGTATAGTAATACTATTGTATTAAATGATGATCACTGGTCATAATAATCATGATAAAAGAATCAGGATTATTATAATGATAATAATACATTATCATGCTGACAATATTGTTGAAAATAATAATAAACCTATTTATGATGACAGAAAATTAATTTCTGAAACAATATCAGAATCTTTACTCCTTTTTTTTTTTTTTAGTATCAAATAACATCTTTCAACTTCTGATGTGTACAACCAATTACCACTTCTTTGGCTATATTTCTGTTGCATTTATAGGTTTACTTATTTCTTGCTATCAAGTACTCTTGCATTTTCTACTTAATTTTGTGGAAACACCCTTGGAATCCAAATTTCTATCCCGTTTACAAAGACCGAATAAAATATTTTGTATCTTGTAGGCTTACGAGAGTCGTTAGCAGACAACAATGCTTTTTGACTAGTATACTGAAACAACAGGTCAACTTGTCGCGTGCAAATTTCTTTGAATATGCATTTTTGCACACGAGGTTTTGATTTCAATGACAATACAACCACGTATGCATAATGCATAAGAAACGCCCCCTAGATCGGACAGGTAAACATTCAGTGTGCAAAATTTACTACGAATACATGTGATTTTTTGCACACGAGCTTTTGATGTCAAAAACATATAAAGCGTTGCATTTTGTCAGAAGTATCATTCTTGGAAACTGTAAGCAACGTATTAAACGACAGAGTTAAATATTTTCTTCATTTGAACCACGTCTTGAGCTCAAAATCTTCAACATGGCTAATGACAAGTGCATCTGTTGTAACGGTAAGTAGGAAACTGTCATTTATCTGTTTATAGGCCATATTATTATTATTGTTATTCTTAATTGTGTGTAGGCCTATCTATTTAACGTAGGCCTATATCGTTTTAGTCAATATCTGACATGTCAGCAGTGTTGTAATTATCTGTATCAGGAAAGGAATGAGTTTAAAAAATATATAGATATTAATTCTAGTTAAGGTAATGGTACCTTTTAATGCCTAAGTTTATCCGTCTGTTTACTTCGAAACAATATTCATGATATGCTAATGAAGACCACGCCCTCAATCATTACAAGGCCGTGTGAAAATACTAAGTGTGGTATCTCACTTCGCGGAAACTCTCGTTAATCTCTTTGAGACTGTATTTGGGATATAACTTAGACGTTTTGAACAACTTGGAGACGATTCTTGATCTTGTCGCAGAGACGTCACGGGAACGTCTATACCACCGCCAAGTTTCATGAGTCGACGAAATTTAATTTTGAACCGCTCTTTGAAATCTTTTTGAGCAAATTTATAAAAAATTTATACATAAATAAAAGAAAAAAAAAAAAAAAAAAAAGAGATAAAGAATCGCAGGCAGACATCTACTGGAAGTGTGGTACATCCTTTACTACAGATCTTTGGTGTTTTAGCAATACTTCAGATAATAGTGTATATACAATCTACAATATGGCTGTGACACCTATTTTTTTTTTTTTTTTTTTTTTTTTAATCTATATATGTTACTCTCTTCTTCTTGGGTCAATACTAAGCGCTGTTGCGAGTTATATAACTCTTCCTGTTTTGCTTTGCTTACTATTTTAAAATATTTTAGCGTTTAGTCTGTTTCGTAATACGGGCATGATAGACGAAATTAGTGTTACTTTGTAATATTTTTAATCGTTGACTTATGTATCCTTATTTTCTTCATACAGGTGGTTCTGTGCAGTCTGCCGGGACAAGAACTTTGTTGTGAAATGGAAAGGTGGTGGCAGTAATGAATGACCTGCAATCTGGGAAAATCACGACAAATGAGTAGTTGTCGTTATTTTTATTGTGTTACTTGCTTTGTGTGTTCGGCTACAGTGAAGCAATTTCCTCCTGTTCCTTTTTTGAACCACCTTATAAGTTGGACTTAAAATTATCGTGATAAAGCAAATTAAAATAATCTAAATGGAATAAGCAAATAAGGACACAAATAAAAGAGGAAAACCAACCAAATCCCGCGCGTGGGCTACCTACACTATCGTAAGACAAAAGTTTCTAATGATTAGTCCAATTTTTTCCCTGAAAATTTTACGGTCACTCCTATGAATAAGCTAGATGAGACCCCCCCCTCAATGTCCATAATTAAAAAGAATGCTATGCATATGATGCCTGTAATAGTATATCCACTGTACATGAAACTATGTTTGATGTCATTGAGTTTAGTCTACAACAACTGTTTTACAATCTTGCTATAGATTGCTTTGCTTACTCTATCATATATAATCATACTTTAGTCTAATTAGCCTTTTGTCGTGTGCATGCGCATTTGGTCTAACCGGTCACAATGGTTTAAGCCACTTTTATAATCTAGATTCTGTAACTAAACTGGTCAAGTACCAATATCCTGGAATTGACGAAAGTCTATTATGACAAATTCGGCTATTAGATCTGATAAAGTGAAATTTAGACCGTAATGGTTTCGTAGACCTACATTTTAACCCCATGTGTTACTTCGGAAAATCAGCATACTGGACCAGACTGCGTCTAGACAAGTGTGATAAACTACTTCCTTGGGAGATGAAATTTGTACAAATGCCAAAAAGCACAATACAGACTTAGTAGGTAGATAACAAATTGTGTGAAGGATTTAAAAGATATGAAAGTATGAGTCAACAACAATGAAATGTGTGATGATTTAAAGTGATTTTAAATTATATTCTTCTTATTTTATTTTATGTAATACTGCATGCGCATACGTGCACAATGTGGGACCAATATGTTGCCCCTGCCCTGTAAGGAGTTGCGAAGAGAGTCCTACACTGTTTTTAGCAAGTTCTTTATCTATACTGCGAAGATAAAAGTTAGAGTTTAAAAATATAAATAAATAATCATAAATTGAATCATTAGTTAAATTTTTTTCGACCAATGGTACGTGGAAACCCCATGTCTGTAACTACAGTTTATACTGATCCAGGATTTCATGAACGCAGAAGGGTAGGAGGGGGAGGGGGGGGGGCAAATTAGGAATCATTGATCAAGATTATTGTGTAGTGAGAGTGAGATATTTTACGACGATAAATGTCTAATCAAGCTTATTCAATAATGTGTCTGGATTGCGATCGTCATAATGCTATTTTTAGAACTAGACATATAATAGTCTCTTAAACACTACAAAACTTTAATTTTGTAATTTGTATAATGTGGAAAGAGTAAAATTTAATGTTAAGCTTAATTTGAAAATAAATTTATTTTTTATCTTTTCTACATCATGTGTTTAACCAACACTTTTTTTGACAACTTGAATCACGAAAATTCCTAATTGATTTTTAATGACTCCATTGAAATGTTAAAGTTCAGGAAATTATTTGCATACTCTCTTGGCATCGCAAGCTGTTCTTTGTCCTTAACTTCTTGTTGATGCTTTTGTCAGTGGGGTGAGTGTGAACGTTATTTCTGTGTTTTTAGTTTAAATAAATAATTAAAACACATGGGTTTTCCCCCCTTTTTTTTTCTTTTCTGACAGAATGCATACGAGGACCGGATGTTTCTACAACTCGTTCATATCCTTATAGCGCTGCCGAAGAGTGATGTTCGATCTGATGTAGAAATATTTGTAACATAGGTTATATACAAAATTATTTAATTCATATCATTTGAGTTAAAAAAAAACCGCGAAAGATTAATATATTAATATTTAGCGAATACCTTACATCAATTTTGTTTTGAATTTCTTACTTTAAGTGCAGAGGCCAAGTAAGATACCGCTCTTTAATCCTGTGCCAATTAGTAACGTGTCCAGTCTTGATTAGTTTATAGTATTTTCCTTGACATTGCTTTAAATGGGCCACGGTTGTAGAAGTAAAAAGAGCGATTAGCAACTCATGTATAGAGACTAGAGCCATTAACATGCATGCATTGCTTTTGTGTTGTCCTATAATTATATGCTATGGAATATTGCCGCGAAGCAAATGCAATTTGAAAATTATAAAAATTCAAAGAGTAAAAAGTTGGTAAGTATTGGAGAACAATGAAGCAATGTAACATTGTATATATTATTGTATATTTCTAAAATAAATGCATCACATGTGTGTAGTGGTGAGCAAAACTATGTAAAATCTTGTAATGTTCAACTGATCAAACTGTATTGATTTTTATTTTTTTTTATTATACTTTTCTCAAATAAACAACCAAAATGAGTTAAGAATTTAATTTTGTTTGTGTAAGATCGGTCAGTAGAGCGCTAGGCATTTTGCGTAGTGATGCTGCTGCGCTTCCTTACGTGTAATGTCTTATTCCTCTATAAATATGTATTTATGTGATTATGTTAGTTGTTCTGAGTAATATTTCAAATGAATAAAATTAAAACAATCAACTTGATATGGGGATTAGCTCTAGAGCTTAGGAGGACTGGATATGTGACTGAGATGTACATGAGTTGAACCATTAACTTCGGCGATTCGCGGATTCAGTACATAGGGCGCCAAATGCCCGATTAGGGGTGCGGGGGAGCGCCAGCGAAAAATTTTCTGATTTTAACATTTCAGTCATGAGCGGTTTTAACAACTGCTGGCCCCGCTGGATCGCCACTCTGGGTGAGTAGAATGAAGACAACTATTTTAGTGAGTATGCACTTAAGAGTGAGAGATGCCAGAGATGATGAGAGGTGTAGCGGAGATGAGAGAGGAGGAGAGGAAGAGAGGGGATGAGAGAGAGGCGTGAAGGTAGCGGAGGGATTACACTAAGCCAACTGGTAGAGTGAATATAGGCAAGAATAGGGAGACGGAGTGTGAGCAGAGAGTAGATTGAAAGCGCGAAAGAGTAAGAGCGAACAAAGATAGAGAGAAAACAAAATTGAAAAGCGTGAAGGGATGAATGAAGGTGATCGGATAAACGCAGAGAGATGAAGGAGAGAAGATTTAAAAAGTGTGAAGAACGAGGAGAGTAATTGAGAGAGCGTGGCGTTAAGGGATAGAGAAGGAGGGGAGAGGTAACACGAAGCAAATGAAAAGATGAGAGAAAGATAGAAGATGAGAGAAGAGGAGTAGAGAACGTGTAGAGAGTTAGAGGGGGTTAGGGAAAAGAGGATATTTAATTAAATCCAAACGTTTTGGGGTCTTCAATGATTCATGATCAATGCCAAGCAAACACATGCTATATCGATTTGGGCGCCGATTTTCCTATATATTCCGTATTGGCAAAAACATGTGGGAATCTGTAGAATTCGTCGCCCCGCCCGGGGCCGCCCCTCTTAGTGAAGTGTGCCAATAGTAAACCTAATCAATATCAATGGATGATATAATTGTTCATATGATTTTTAGATATATTGTTATTATTGTGCTTTATACAACAAATAACAGCTAAAGAGAAGAAGAAGAAGAAGAAGAGAGAGAGAGGAAGAGAGAGAGAGAGAGAGAGAATGTAGATGAAGAGCTATAGAGAGAGAGAATTTTTTTTTTTTTTACTAGAGATTCCGGCGGGCAAAAGCAAAACAACAAAAAAGACCAAATTTGAGGCAATGCATCATACTTTAATTTTAAAAAAGATTAAAAAACCAAGAGTATAATTCATAGAGTAAAATTTTGTCGCGTATTCTTTATAGGTGCGAGTTGATAATCCGAACGCTGGTTGAGCGTAGGTGTGAGTGTGATGGACTGGTCTTATCCGTGTGTAGTTAAGTGACTGTAACAGGATATCCCATAGGAATAGGTAAATTAAAATAATCACCACCAATATTCATTCACCACGTTCTTATGCGACAAGACAATGAGGGTTGCCAATGGTTGCGCGAAGCACGTTATTTTCGTTTTACCGACAATGCTCGAGTTACACCTTCTAACATCTAGTTAAATGTGATACAGGAACTGTTCCCTCGGTTTAAGCAGTGACAAGCATGGACTAAGGTATTATTTTTCCGATTTTGGGATAATCCACTACTGGAGGAGGAAAGTTATTTGGATAACAATTCTACTGATTGTACTCCACGGCACTCATGTGTAGAAGTGGTACGCGACTGCGAAACGTGTTGGTTGTTCCTATCAGTTTCGACTCCCTCTACATTATTTTCCAACCTCGCCACTCTTAGAGAGAGTCCTCTTCGTTGATCGTACTCGCGATTTCAGAGAGATCCCGATATCTTATACTTATATTCCTTTGTGACTAAACTAGAAAAATTTGCTTTCACTCTTTTCTTGCAAGTTAGGATAGTATGATGTGAGAGTAGAAGAATACACTACATATCATGACTATTATACGACGCAATTTACAATAAAAAGTTACTATATTTTCATTAAACCCAGTTTCGCTTCAGATAATGTTACAACATTTTCATCGTCAACTAAAACAGTAGTTTAAACTGGCCATACTTACAATGCAATGATTTTTATTTCATTTGATAACCATTCCTGTAAACAGTTTAGCAATACTCTAACACAATTAAAATGCATGTAGTTTTCGAGCCGATACTATCAAGCAAAACTTTCTTTCGTTCTCCCTTATTTACCAAAGTAGTTAATTTAAAAACAACCTTCTGTTTGCGTCCCGGCTTAAGCAAAGTTCTGAATATTTTAAAACACTTGTTGCGAGTGAGAGCATATTATCGTTAACATACCAGCGAACATTCCACACAGGAGGTATTTAAATGCACCGCATGTATTAATTTTAGAAAAAACGAGTGTGAGAGTAGTGCCGTGAGTTGAGACGGATGTGCATTTGTGTATAAAGATGTTAAAAGAATCTTTTGAGTGTCACATGGTTCCGTGGAAGTAGTGCTCAAAAAGACCCAGATCATGGGGATTTAATAATACATGACTTGAACCCCGTGCCTTCATCATGCATCATTCAATTTTTTTTGCCGATTAGTGTTTCGCTGTGTAAATACTTCACAAAGATGTTGAGCTTGGCGATGTTGTGACAAACGCCGAATCGGACGATCGCTAGTCTTTGTTATACCAGACATCCTTGTTCGGTTTGTTAAGCAAACGAATCCACCGAACCGTACAGTTCTGCGTATAGTTGCCTATGGTATGTCGGGTTAATATTACACCTCTCATGTATGGCGAGATTCATAATCGCTTTAATAATGAAAAAAATATTACAATATGAACTAGAGGTATTATATTAAAACATATTCAGATATTAAAATTGTGTGATTGTATTAATATCAGTCATAGCATTTGTGAGTCTAGAGTGAGCGTGTGTGGGAGAGAGAGAGTAGTGTAGTGAGGTGTGTGTGTGGTGGAGAGTGTGTGTGTAGTGTGTGTGCGAGGCTGAACCAAAATTGATTGCGACGTCAACAAAAATAATAAACATACGCATACTGTGATATGCCGGTATAAAGTCATACGTTGCAGTAAATTGTATGATTCGCCCTTTTAATTCATATAAAGAGATTTCAGACATTATATTATATGTTTTAATATACATTATCATGCTCTGACATATTTAATATTAAACCTATTTAATCGATACAAGAAATATTTAACTTCGGCAATTAGATTCCCGAGATTTCTTTTTTTGTGATGTATCAATATAAACTCTTAACTCTCAGTATCTACACTTTTTGGCTATATTTCTGTTGCATTACTAGGTTTACGCTGGTGTTGTGATGCGTGGGAGTGTACCTCTTGGCATTTCTCTAATTTGCCTTGCTCCGAAATAATTGAACCAAATAGTTGCTCTATCGATTTACAAAGGACCGAATAAATATTAATGATCTTGTGGGCTTACCGAGAAACATACATTCGTTAGAAGACAACATGACTTCTTAACATAGAATATACTATGAATAAACACAGGACTGTCAGAGTGATCAAATTTCTACAAATTGAATATGCATTTTTGCACACGCAGTTTATTTCAATGACACAACCACGTATGCATAATGCATGAAGGAACGCCCCTGTAGATCGAATGTAACATTCTGTGGGCAAAAAAGTTACTTCGAATTAACATGTAGTTCTGCACACGAATGACCTTTTTGATATCAAAAATATATAAGTTGCATTTTTTCAGAAGTATACAATCTTGAAGGTGTAGCAGCAACACAATGCACAGAGTTATACACCAATTTATTTTCATGTGAGCGCGTGTGTGAAGGTAGCTCCAATTCATTCATACTTGACTAATGACAATAGAAGCTTCTGTTGTACGATGGTATACTGGGGAATTTTATCTGTTTTATAGGCATTGTGTAATTATGTTATTCTTAAGGTTTCTATCCATATCTCAATCTTAAAGCGTGCGTGTGTGTGTGTGTGTGTAAGTGTGTGCGTGTGCGTAGTGTGTGTGCAAGTGGTTGTAATTATCATGTATCCGGAAAGAATGACTTAAAAATTACTCTAGCATATTAATTCTATTCTTAACGGTTCATGGCTACCCTAATTTAAATGCCATTAGTATAATTATCCGTTGTTTATTTACGAAACGACTATTCATGATGTGTAAAGACCCACGCCCTCATCATTACAGGTGGGCCGTCGTGTGGTAAAAAAACTATAAGTGTGGATCTCACTTTTCTGCAGGAAACTTTGAATCTAGCTATAAGACTTGATATGGGTGTGTGACGGTGCCTGAAACTTATTTTGAATTCTACTAGGAGTTAAACGACTTTGAACTTTTGCTCGCAGAGACGTCCGACTCTTACTCGACCCCTCAATTTATGAGAACCGCTGAAATACCTTAAGGTTCTATAAACTGCTTTAGACAAAATTTGAGAAATGTCGCGAAGCGTGCGCGTGGGGTGGATTACCCACCTTGCTACAAGCATGAGATTAAGTGTCGTCTGCGTGTTTGCACTCCAATAATCAGTGTATAAATCTGAAATAATGGTATGAAACTTTTTTTTTTTTTTAATCATGAAAATTTAACTCTCTTCTTCTGGGCCAAATAGCTCTTCGTTGCTCATCTAATATATCTTTCTGTTTTGTTTGGTGAATCTAATTTCTAAATTTAGCTTAAGTGTCGTAATACGCCATGATAGACGGAAACTTGTACATACTTTAAATCATTTTAAATCATTTGAATATGTATCCGCTCATTTTGATATACAGGTGTGCCTGTTGCCTCGAGGACACGCTTGTTGTGAAACTGGAAAGTGTGCAATAATGATTGCCGTGCAATGTGTGTGCAGAGTGAGTTGTGTCGTTATTTTTCTGATTGCGTGAAGAACTGCCTTTTGATTTACGGCCTACATTGACAACTTTACCTTTTCGTGTGTGTGTGTGTGTGTGTGAAGTGTGTTGATCGTGTGGTATAGCAAATTTAAGAAATAAAAGAGAAGTGGGAGAACAGCGAGTGAGAGGAGCGCGCGCGCGTGGCCTAACACTTACATCTATAGCATACGATAATAAGCTATTATACTGTGTGTGATTTCTTATATTTCTTCCATGATTTATGTTCCCCGCTCAGTCTAAGAATTGAGACGCCCCCCCGAGCGTGCCGCGCGCCTAGTCAAAATTAAAACAAATGCATGATAGCATCTGCCCCTGTAATATGTCAAGTAATTATCGCTTGAATATGACTTTTACTTTGTTTAGTCTACCAACTAGACTGTTGTGACATTTTGCTATAATGGACTTTGCTCTCTCCGGTATCTATATATCATACTTGTCTAATTCCATTTGTCTCATGCCCATTTGTTCTAACGTCCACAATGTTAAGACCGTGATTTAATATAGTATTCCTGTAACAACTGCTTCATGTGAGAGCGTGATGTGTGCGTGTGCGTCTGCAGATTGCGTAGTGCGATGATGTGATGACGCGTGCGTGTTGCGTGCGTGTAGCTGAGTTTAGAGCCTATGTTTTCTTAGACACATTTTAGCCCCATTTTTGGGGTGTGCGGAGTGCGGAGTGAGTGTGTGAGCGATGCGTGATCAATAAAACTCTTTCCCTGGAGACTGACTATACAAATGCCAAAGCACAATTCCGCCTTAGTAGTAGATAAACAAATTGTGTGGAGGATTTTAATAACAAAGTATGAATGTATTAGTCATCACAATACGCAGGAGAGATAGGTGCTAGATAGGATTTTAGTTGAGGTGGCCTATACTTCCTCGTGTAATTTAATTTATGATTTAGATACTGCTGCAGTACGTGCAATGTGAGACAAAGTGCCTCTCTAGGAATTGCGAAGAAACTGCTAGACTTAGCAAGTCTTTTCAACTGGGCGAATGATCAGAAATTAAGATTGAAAAAAAATAGGATGTGTGAGAGTGAGTGGAGGCTCGTGTGGTGTGAGGTTTATTTTCGGACCACATGGCTGCGCAAATCAACCTCATCTTTAACATCGTTACTGATCCCTGGTTCATGGAAAGAGAAGGTCCTTGAAGGGGGGCAGATAGATAATTATCCAGATTTTGGTAAATAGACATTTTAACGTAATGTCTATCAAGCTTTTAAAATACATGTTTCTGATCATCAAGTCAATGCCATTTTAGAAATAGACATTAAATAGTCTCTTGAAACATACAAAAAACTTGATTATGTAAATTTTGTATAATGTGGAAAAGAGTAAAAATTTTATGTTAAGCTATTTGAAAATAAATGTTTTTTAAATCTTTTTACGTAACCAACACTTTTTGATAATACTGAAGACGAAATTAATTGATTTTTAAGATGTCTCCATTGAAATGTTAAAGGTTATCAGGAAATATTTGCATATTCTTGGCAATGAAGCTTTATTCTTTCTTATGCTTTTACACTTCTTTGAGAATGGAACACATTGTATAAACTTGAGGTTTTAGTTAAAATAATTAAAACATGTTTTCCCCCCTTTTTTTTTCTTTGTCTTGCAGAATGCATACGAGGACGGATGTTTGTCAACTCTTCTATTCATATAGCAGCTGCGAACAGATGTGATGTTATCGATCTGATGTCAAATATTATTGTAACATAGTGTATATAA
>CALNVZ010003433.1:38195555-38255706 GCA_940671915.1 Paracentrotus lividus
CATGTTCCTCATTGCCCCGGACAACCAGATTTTTTGTGAAACTAATGTAAGGGCCTACATGACGGAATTAAATGTGTATAACGGTAACTTACTGGCTTATTATTAATCAAAGAATATTAAAAATCTAATTTTCATGTTTTTATTTTCAGGGGTTTTCCATTGGGCAACCAGGTATATTCCATTCGAGCAACCATTTTGATGTAAGATCCAATATTTTGTTTCCCTGTAGGGCAATTACCTACCCCCCAAAAAATATTATTCTTGAGTGTTGTATATATGGCCGTGTGTTATAAGTTCGCCGCCTTTTGCATTACATGCCAATTTCACTACAAATGGCACTTTTTCACTTCAAAGACCTTGATCTCGAAAGTATACACCCTCAATATATCAAACACTATTACATTTCTGAAAGGAATGGCCTCAAGATTCTAATTTGCAAGTGAAAAATTAACCAGGTGCAATATAAAAAAGTTATTGGCAAAACATTAGCGAAATTAAGATATCTTTTGAATTTTCAACTTGTTATTATCGTCAATTCGTCTATAATCACCAAAATATTAATAATATTATTATATTCTGGGTAGAGATATCACGACCTTTCCAAACAAGGTATAATTCATTATGCGTTCTGCCAATTTTTTTCAGAATGAAAAAAGTATAACGATCTGAAATTTAGCCCTGAAAATATCTATAGCTTTTTTTCAAATTCCTGACGGGAGTTGGGTCCTGCCAGTACGGTGACGGCATCACATATTGTTATAAAGTGATATGATAGTATAAAGCAGTTTAAAAGCTTCAATTTGTGCTAAATTCACAATCATAGGCTAAAATTTGGCAGAGATATTGCAGTTTTCCCAACGGTACTACAATAGCTCTAATTCTAATGACTTTGTACAGGAGGCATGCCTTTTTAGGTCAAATAACGATTTGTTTGATTCTTCATGGGTACTATTGTAACATCAAACCTATTGTTCAGGTGATTTCATGGTATAAAGCAGTTTATAAGCTTCAGTTTGGTACCGACATTAACAGTCATGAGCAAACCAAATATTTGGCAGAAGGAAAATCAAGATTCCCCAAATCAACCACAAAATGTAAAAATTTCCCATGTACTTTGTAACACGGCGGTGCTGTTTTCCGGCGGGCCGCTTCCCAGCACCACTCCTACTGTCCCAAACTTAAACCATTGTAACTGCCACCAGAATGCGATACCTAAAACAATGAAACCTACAGGGAGCTAGCACAATAACATAGCTTCAAAATGAGATCAAATTGTGTACATAAACTTCTCTTTACTTTGGAAAATATTTGACAAATTAATGCTGGAAAAATAGCAAAAAGCGTAACAGACCACCCTATTTGGGTGGCGAGTTCATAACACATGACCATATACAAGCATCCAAAGAATCACAAACAATCAGAGGGATGCCATTCGGTACCATTCAAAAATCATTGGAAGAAAAACAAGCAGTCCCCCAAAAAAATCTCTGAAAAGCATGAGTAATGGAGGGCATAAAAAAATACACAACAAAAAAAAAATCCCAGAAATTGTTTAATAAAAATTCCTGGAAAAGTGTCAGCTCTGTAAAAAAACACAAACTAAATTTCCCTGAAAATACTAAATTCATTGAACTGTTTTAATATCTCTTCTTTTCTTGAAGTCAAACTACCTACACATACACAAAAAAAAAAAAAAAATAATCAAGTTATTTGATAAACTGAATCTTCCATCAAAAAGCCGGGAGTGCTAGAGTCTTCTCTGCTGAAGCAAAACTCCCCCCCCGGCGCCCCGTGAGGGTTGAGGGTTAGAGTCTCTGGACGTTTCTAGCAAACTTAACCCCCCGCCCCCGTACTGTTAGAGCCTCTGGATATTTATAGCACACTTACTCCCTTCTGGACACCTAACACCCACATCTTCAGAATGACTGCAATCGTTAAAACCCCAGTCTCGATGAGAGCACTCCGACAACTTTGCCTCCCTACCGGTACAGGATACGTCATCCAACCAGATCCTTTCCATTGCCGCTCCTTCCCCGAAGACGGCCCTTCCGTGAGTTTCCGGTGCATCAGTTGTAACATTGAAACCCAGCTGCCTACACACAACCTTAGATTCTTCTAACCCCCAGGAATCATCGCAAACAGTTCCCCAGCTTGAGGAGTAGTAGATCTCCACTCGCCCTTCAGCACTGTTCAACCCTCCAAGAAGCCTCACATCTGTGGTATAAAGAGAAGAATATATATGTTGATAACAATCATGATATTATGCCTGGGGGTGGTATTCACCAACTGATTAATAAAGCTACAATGGACTTATTTTTACAACTGGAACAAGTTCCTGGGTGCTATTATCACATTATAAATCATTTAGCACAAGAACTGGCCTCCCTAAATACCTCACGCACAGTCCCTCAGTTTGGATAGTGATATCTCTATGACACTCAGTTTTGTTTGATCTTCCAACAAGCCGACATGTACATTGTAGATAGTAGAAAGAAAAGAATACCTTTAAAAATGTTCAAGAGCCATTAACGCTCTTATAATAATTGTAGATTAACATCATAACTCAATATCAATCTTCAAAAGTGCCCTCATCTAAGACCCTATAATTCATAAAAACTAGACCATACTCTCCAGCACACCTCCAGTTAAAACTCTTCATGGAGTATTTCGGAGGGACATGATACCACGAACCAAGCACCAAGAGTATAGTTGGCATATATATTAGTTCAAGAGGGCAAAATTGGCAACATAAACACTGATCACCATCCCTATTTTGGTGTCCTAAGTCTAAGATCTGTAATTAAAATTGTGAAAATTTATACTTTCATACTATGTAGAGGTCTAGGCATAATCTTTAATAGCACTTTATATAGTGGTAAGTGCTTGACTATGGCAGTTGTCTCCCAATGGAAAGTAGTCAATGCAAAACAATTGAAATGTTGATGTCAAGCTCAAGCCCAGTTAGAGAGGCATGTTCCAAAAAGAGGGTCTAAAAATTTTATTCAACATATTTAGAAATATTTAATTGAAGACTAAGATTGCAATTTAACACTAATGATCATAAGCACAATCAGGGTGCACAATAGTCTAGTTCTGGACTCTTTAGAAGTTTGTGTTCATAATCCGCTAGATGGCGCGTTTCCCCACTCAGGCCACTCTCCCCCACACAATCATTTACCCCACTCATTCACCTATCGCGTTTCCCCACTCAGGCCACTCTCCCCCACACAATCATTTACCCCACTCGTTCACCTATCATAGGTGAATGAGTGGGGTAAATGATTGTGTGGGGGAGAGTGGCCTGAGTGGGGAAACGCGCCATCTAGCGGATTATGAACACAAACTTCTAAAGAGTCCAGAACTAGACTAGGTGCACAACTCTGTTTTTCAGCATTAAAACTGTTGTAAATTGCTCAAACCTTTACCAATTGCCTTGAGATTTCACTTGTATCACAAATACACCCTCATTATTCCATATCCTGATTTTTGTAATGTTTACATTTTCTTAAGTGTCCATTAATTAATGCTAATTAACGATAAACGGCCAATTTTGCGTGTAACCCAAGAAATAACAAGTTAAAAATATCACTTGAAATGCAATTTCCGGGTCTGAAATTTGAGACTACCCCCATGTGTTATATATGGTCTGCTTTGTTTTTTCACTGGCATTCCAATGGTACCATTTAAAATAGTCTGCCTCCACAGGAAAAAAAGTTATCATGCCTTAGGTAATCTGATGTATGATGTGTAACCTGGCTCACTCAAGTGACCTTCTGACCTTTCAACTAATGTTGTCATGTCATGCAAGGTCAGACAGATATATTTTTTTAGCCATAAGTAGGGCAAAGTCCACTCTACACAATGGTATCCATTGATCTGGTGGAAAGACAACATTTTTCAAGCTGTGGACTATTTGAGATTTCTTAAAAAATTAGTCGCTGAGATTTTGTTGCTTCACTGTGGGGTAATTTCACAATATAATCATATAACATATTACATTCCTTTCATTATATTGTGTTGATTTTTCTCTTCGTACAAGGGCATACTCTATCAAGTATTCTGTAAAAATTTCTAGAAATTTGAGTGATGGGAAGAATATTTTTTTAAATTTTATCAAATTCTTAATAAAAATTAGTCATTGCGTGTCTAACTTGTCACAATGTAAAGGTCACAGAATCATGATAAGAATGAGTGATGAACAAGTAAGTTTTCTTTTTTTATGGGGGGTGTTTTTTGTTGTCAGTTTTTTTTAATCTTTAACTGTTTTTCATGAAATCTGTAATCCTGTACACCTGTCTATACAATGTACTTGATAATCTTTGATAGCCACTTAATATGTCAAAACCCCCATCATTACCCTTGCATTTGGGCAAAACGCAGAAGGTTTCAAAAGAAATATGGAATTTAGAAATAATTTGCAAGAAATTATCATATTTTCAAAAGTACTGGTAGAGAATTAATGAAATTTGAATGGAAGCATTCAAATATATCTTCAATTGCTCTCTGAAATTTTGGTGGAATGTACTTCATCCAAACAAGAAATATATGACATTGAATAAAAGTAGTTTAATACGTATGTTAAGTAATACATGAAAATTGCCTGTATTTTCTTGTCATTATTGTAAGGACGAGGAGACCAACTTCCTGATAATTCTTTTAAATGATATTGCTATGGCTGAGAACCATACATGTGATGATTGTTTCCTGCAAATTTCAGAATTGTCCAACAGTTATTTTTTTTAATACAAATTTTTTTGCTTATATATGCCATCTATGTGTAATATGACACCGTTCGTTAAATTGCTAATTAGCATAACTTAATTACATATTTTTTCACATTTAGTCTTGTCATTTTGTAGTTCATATTATGAACAATATGATTAAACAAAAAAAGCATTTTCAGTCATTTTTTCTAATTTTACCCTGTACAACAGTTGTGCACCCTGATAGTGCATATGATCTAATATCTTAATTCATTTTGAGGTAAGTAAGGTTTAAAGCTGATTTCACTAATTCAGGTTTCCCATCATCTAAAGAAAATTCCCTGATTTTTCCCTGATGAAGTCTCATCATTCCGTGATAATTACTTAAACCCACTAGTCTTTGCATGTTTTGCTGTACTAAAAACCACCATACATGTAGCTAGTCATTCATTGGATGTTGTTTATATATAAGGCCATGCGTTTTGAACTTGCCCCCTTTGTGTTACATCACCTACATGTAAATCTAAAAATTGTGCACCTATCAGGATCAAAGTGTCATAACTTTTGAAATATTAACTCTAACTCAACAAAAGTATACACTTTCTGAAAGGAAATGTCCTGTGGATTTCAAAAATGCCATCCAGTGCAATGTAGGGTGAAGTAGTAACATATATTACTTAAAAATATTGAATTTTGGGGGGCCCAAATTTTTTTTCATTGCAGCCCCCAATATTTTTTCTCCCTATGATCCAGGTCTTAATTACTCACCATACTTGAATTGCTCTTGAAATTTCTTTCAAAAAATATATAGTTATAGGTGGTTTCTCCATTTAATAAAAAAATTCTTAACCATAAAAGGGCCCAAATATTTTGGTCAACCCGGGCCGGGAGGAGGGGGGCAACCCCCCTCCTCCTGGTGGGGCCAAAGTTTATAAAAACATACATGTACATGTAGGTGGGCTATCTTATAATGAATAAGCTCACAATGTTTCAGACCCCTATCTCAAGTAATTTTTTAGTTATCCGCATTTATGTAATGCCGTTTCACATACAGCAAGAACTGTATCAAGTTACTTTATGTACAATACACAGTCAATGGGGAAATTGTCATTTTACCCGAGCGAAGTGCGGTGATTTTCAGAACTGCGCATTACCAAGAGACTGGAACTTTATATTCTGTGGTATTAAAAGATGCATTAGACTATAAGTAGGGATGTCCACTAAAATTTTAAGTTATTTTTCAGTTGTTTTTGCTAGGCTTAATGGATAGAGCATTTTAAAAGAAACATTTTCGTACTTGAATTATCACAATTGGATGTTCCATTTCAAAGATATGACCCAAAGAGTGTCTCAGATTACCAATGAGCTGCTAGAACACTTTTACAAGTTTCAGACAAAGCCAGAAAATGCAATAAAAGCTCAAGTTTATGGTGCTTTTGTCTTTGATTTATTAAACCAAATCATACCAAACAATTTCTATGTGTGTATCAACATGAAATGAGATCATAGTAACATAATTAAAGAGTATGAGTAGATTATACAAAAAGTTATGGCAGTACAAAAATGATGGTTTTGACATGTGTGTTACCGTATGTGATCCAATATGACCACCGTGGAAAATACTCCATAGGGCATGTTTCAATAGGAACACCCTAGACAATAGGCTATTTCATGGTGGTGTGGCTCAGAGCTGAGTGTTGGAGAGGGTAGAATAATTTTAACACTTATATGGCCAGTGGTAAACATTGTTCTTTGTTTTTCACCCCAATACATTTTTTGTTAAAAAATAGTTCAATTTTATAGATATCCACTTTTCCTTTAATATCTGAATCTATTCCAATCATGAGAAATTCCAGTCATAACACACATCACACAGAAGCATCACTTTGAACACGCTGTAATTTTTTTCATATCAATTTTTTCAACAGGAAAAGTTGATCACCTGCTGAGGTATTTTCTATTAAAGGAAGAAACTGACCAATTAGGAATAAAAATGATTGATATTTACCACTGGCCAAAAGACAATTTCGAAAGCTGTTTTTTTTTTGAAAATTTTGCTATTTCTCTGCCTGTGCATTATTGAGTAGGCAGTGCATGGGTTATTGTTTGCATTGTAAATGCATGGGTGACTACATCCATACAGTGAAGTGGAAACCGTTCTAGTGGCTTTTTGCTTTTGTGTGGCCATCCCTACTATAAGCTATAAATTCCTAAAAGCTCACAGCACAAAAATAAATGTCCATAAAGGTATCATGGTTATAATGTTTCAAATGCACAGGAGGGTGCAAAATCCCATAGACTTTGTGTGTACCTCTTCTCCCACCCCCCCCCCCAACCACCCTTGCCTTTTCGTATTCTATCGCATGCCATGTCATGATTTCAAGTGCGAGTACGCTCAAATTCACAGGTCTGATAGAGCTTGCATTCAGCTTTCAAATAACACCAATTTCATGGCAATACTCCTCTATTTAGCCAAGATACAGTATCAAACATTTAACTGAAACAAAATTGGGAAAAGCGTAACAAAACCACCCCCTTTTTGGAATGTTAGTTCAAAACACATGGCCATAACAGAGTCTGACTGTCACTGACTACCATATACATTCGATTTTTGGGCCAATCAAACTAACCTGACTTTTCCCTGATTTTAGCTATTTTTAATCAAATTTCCTGACTTTTCCAAGTCATATACTATGTCAATTGTGGAGTATTGACCTAGACCTAGTAGTGATTTGGGTGGCAGGTTCTGCATCTTGGTCTATTGGTTTTTCCCCAAGATTTTTCTTCTTTTGGCAATAGATCCTTCTAGATATAAAATTTAAATTGAAGCCCTCCTAGTCCTACACTCTATGTGGTTATATTTATCAGAGAATAGATTTTCAATCAATTTGATTTCATTATCATGAATATAAAAAATAAATAGCACTCCCAATTTTTTGTCAATTGTGAATAACCGTATGAGAACGCATTTAGTCTTCACACTGAAATCTCGCCACAGCTCACGACATGGCTTTGCTGCTCGCATGACTTTTCCCCCGACTGGAAAAAGGAAAATGATTTCCCCTGATTTCCCCCGATGAGCTGGACCTGGGAACCCTGTAGACTTCCCTTATACCCAGTTATTGGGTGTCCAGACAGGTTGGGAGTCCAGACACCCAATTTTAACCAACCATTTGAAAAGGTTTTCAAGCAATGTTTTTGTATTTTTTTTAGCAAATAATGTTAGAAAATATTGTGAGGAACAAATATTGATCATGAAGAGCAGGATTCAATTTATATTTTTGGCTAAATCCCGAGACAAAAAACCAGGCTTCATTTTTGTTCAGTGTCCGGACACCCAACCCCCCGTCCTACTAATTATTATTGAGAAGCTTCCTCAGCAACCAAGAGGGCTACAGGCAGCCATTTCTCAATACAACCTGATGTTGTTTTGCAGCTGTATCTGTATGTGACTCCGTCTGTTTTGGAATTTATTGAATGATGAATCCTCATATTTTTTTCTGTGTTAGAAAAAAAAGTGATTTTCATTTGATGGTGGGGCCGGGGGTTGGGTGTCCGGACACTTAATAAAATTGAAGCAATGTTTTTTTGCCCTTAGATTACGTAAAAAATATAAGTTAAATAATGCTTATCATCATCAATATTTGTTCTCCACAATATTTTCTACCATTTTGTGCTAAAAACCTACAAAAACATTGCTTGTAAAACTATTCAAATGGCCGATAAAAATAGACTGTCCGCACACCACATACAGCTGCAAACCAACATCAGTCAGTACTGAAAAATTGCTGCCTGTCGCCCTCTTGGTTGCTGAGGGAACTTCTCAATTAGCGAAACCAACTTTAAACCTACCTGAAAATAAAAAAAGATAATCTATAGTCTCATTGCATTAATGCTTCCATTAGATATTTAAAATTTGGTTTAAATAGTAGAATTTATAGACCCTTTTTTGGATATGCCACCTTGACTTGGCTTGAGCTGCTCAAGACACTTTTCTGCATTGACTTTCCCTTGGAAGAAAACTGCTGCAGTAAGGTACTTCCCAGTGCAAGGTAAATTATGAATTGACCTAGCCCCGAGACTAGTCATAGTAAGAATTGACCATGCATAAGTGTAAGTGTCCGCACACCCGACCTGTCCGGACACCCAATAACCGGGTATACTCCAGAGATGCCAAGTTTAAAACAAAAATTTGCGTGAGGTCATTCACATCGTGTTTGAAGGCAGTGCGCACACGGCGCATGTTACCACATGTGCGCGCGCGCAGTTGTACTTTGTTCATAAAGGAGGCACACGCGCACGCTACACATGTTTTACATAGTACCGGTAAGCTATCTCGCAGGGATTGATGCGTGAAAAACCTGCCAATATTTAGGGTTTTGAGACTCAAAAATGGTTTTAAAAAAATCTGCAATAACGCTACTTTTTCTCATTTTGCGTGAGAAATGGGGTGTTCTGCATGAGATCGTGAGACGGATCAGAAATGCGTGATTCTCATGCAAGATGCGTGATGCGTAAGACTTGGTAGCTCTAATACTCCCTGTATGGCAGAAGTACCTTAGTCCACGCATCTCTATAAACGCGCGATATGTGCGCTCAATTTTCTCAACAATCGAGAAAAAAACAATCCAATCGAAGATATCACAAAAGCTTTGGGAGAAAATCATTTATTTCTTGTATTTTCATTAATTCATGAAACCATGAAAAATACACTTTCATCAAGACAGAAAATGAAAATTTCCGTTCATTTACTGGTAGGCTATGTGCATGGACTAATCTGCTAATGTACCGTTCAGTTTTGCAAACGCAAAATTGACACGATCGCGGAATCGACTCAGCTTGCGCATTCCCCAAATATTTCTGTCATAGTTTTCTCTATAAATGGTCCTTGGAATATTTGACATTTAATAGAGAGAACCATTTTCAAAAGATTGATTATTTTACTTTTAGCAGCTGAAAACAAGTGCGTGGACCAGTCAGTAGCCTAGTCTAAGTAAGGTAGGATGGGGGGCACGGAAAAAAGTCTACTATTCCGCTTTTACAGAAATAGAGAACAATGCATTTTGATTATTGGGCGCTCTGATTAGCTACTGGTAGCTATCGCGAGGAGCTCCGCCTCCCGGTTGCGATGACTGAAGTGCGTTGACCGTAACAGAACAACGCGATTCAGCTGTTCCCCATAAAGACCGCTTTGTCGTGCGCGCTGTCAATCATAACCAAATTGGACCCATTTCGCAAGAAAAACTGCAAGACGCGACTTCAAAAACGGTTGGGCGTAGACCCACTCTTCCAATATTTTTTAGAATAAAGAAGAGAAATATAAAAAAGGAACTTCAACGAATCCACTGTCGGACGTACGCCCAATATTTCAAAACGCATATTTGAAATGAGGACTTACCAAAAAAATAAATGACAAATCTAAATTTTATCGTGACTATTGTTCATTGGAAGGCACAGTGGTAGGGTATTTCATATGCTAATTCGTGATCATTCGAGCGTCATGCATAAATTACTAAATTATGGAGGAACTTTTCTCCGTGGGGGGTCCGTTGTCCGGACACTTTAAAAGCAGATAAAAACATCATCTTTTGCTCTCGATTTTCTCAAAATTTGTGCAGTAAATAGCAAAAATATTTGTGAATATATGTGCTTTGTTATATTGTCTGATATTATTTTCAATCGAGTAATGAAATATTCATCACAAAGCTTCTAAAATTGCCGTCTTTGTCCGGACATACAACAACCGGGTATACCTCCAGGCTCCAGCCCACTCCTAGTTCGTAAACATACGTGAGTAGAATATAAGTAAATTATTAGCGTAACTCAGAGTACCTTGACAAACATTTCATGATTTGTTGCCTTCCCAAGCCCATGCCATGGCCATTGGCATTGCGCCCGGGCGCACGGAAAAAAGTCTACCATTCCGCTTTTACAGAAATAGAGAACAATGCATTTTGATTGTTGGGTGCTCTGATTAGCTAATGGTAGCTATCGCGAGGAGCTCCGCCTCCCGGTTGCGATGACTGAAGTGCGTTGACCGTAACTGAACAACGCGATTCAGCTGTTCCCGATAATAGACCTCTTTGTCGTGCGCGCTGTCAATCATTACCGAAACGGAGACCATTTTGCAAGAAAAACTGCAAGACGCGACTTCAAAAACGGTTGGGCGTAGACCCACTCTTTCAACATTTTTTAGAATAAAGGAGAGAAAAATAAAAAAGGAACTTCAACGAATCCACTGTCGGACGTACGCCCAATATTTCAAAACGCATAAAGAAATGAGGACTTACCAAAAAAATAAATGACAAATCTAAATTTTATCGTGACTATTGTTCATTGGAAGGCACAATGGTAGAGTATTTCATATGCTAATTCGTGATCATTCGAGCGTCATGCATAAATTACTAAATTATGGAGGAACTTTTCTCCGTGGGGCGTGTTCCTGATTGATTTAATATGCCATGGCACCGAGAGCTCCGATCACATATTGTGCGCCCACCCATTTATTTACGTGTCAGGTTTATGAAAAATCTAACAAAACTGTAAGATATCGTATTCGTAGTCTAGACTAAAATACGTCAAATTGCGATGCCTATAACGTCTTCTACGTACCGTAATTTCTTTGAGCAAGAACAATCTCAATAATTTCAGGGGACAAAAGGACGAATAAGCACGCGAATAACAATTTCCTCAGCAAGCTTCGATGCATCTTCTCTTCTGTTTGATGTTGTTATTAATGTGGTTGAGACTATATGAGCTCCAATTCTTGTTGATTAATGCACGTGCGGTTTCCGCGCGCGCTGCATGTATGATAATATACATCAAAAAGATGCTATACACAATACACATGACTTGTGTTAAAGCAAGTTCATTTCCAATACAGGTAAAGTATTATCTTTGCAAGAATGCCGAACTATATTAGGCGGCCGGGCTCCTAAACTCTATTATCGGGCTCTTATTCTCTATGAATTATGACCGACTATGATAATTACCATTAAATGCCACAAAAATGAACGATTTCGATCAAATTAAAGTTTTGATGATGTTTGCAAATAAATAATCACTTGTATTAATTGGGGGAGGGGGGTATCTGTAATTATCATGATTAAAACTTGTATTCTTAAACTTACAGCTTAAACGGGGCTCCAAAACTCTATATCGGGCTCTTATTCTCTATGAAGTATGACAGACAATGATAATCATCATGAAACGCTACAAAAATGAATGATTTCGATCAAATTAAAGTTTTGACGATGTTTGGAAATAAACAATCACTTGTATTAATTGGGGGAGGGGGGTATCTGTAATAAGTATCAAAAACCCTAGAAGTCCAAAACATATCAGACCAGAACAAGAGATCAATAAAAACGTACAGCTTAAAAACGGAAGGACTACCCCAACCCAAAAACTCATAATATCGGGAACAACCACTCTTTAAAACTAAACTTAGACACAAATACAACTAGAAACACCAAAAGACTAAAATGAGAAAAAGCATCACGACCAAAATGAAAATGCCACAAAAGTGACGATTTCGTTCAAATTTGAAAGTTTTGATGATTTTGCATAATAAATAATCATCTTGTAATATGGGAGGGGGGGGGGGGTATCTGAATTATCATGATCAAAACTTGTATTCTTAAACGTACAGCTTAACGGGGCTCCAAAAACTCTATATCGGCTCTTTATTCTCTATGAAGTATGACAGACAATGATAATCAATCATGAAAAGCTACAAAAAATGAATGATTTCGATCAAATTAAAGTTTATCGATTTTTGGAAAATAAAATCATGCATGATAATTAAAATTGGGGAAGAGTGAAGGCTATCTTGTAAATTTATCATGATCAACAACTGATTCCTTCCAACGTTATACAGACTAAAAACGGGGACTCCAACAACTATATTTCGGCCGAACTCTTTATATTCTCTATGAAGTATGACAGACAATAGAAAAAATCATCAATGAAAAGCTACAAAAAAATGATGATTACTCGATCAAATTAAAGATTATTGACGATGTTTTGGAAAATAAATAACCACTTGTCATTAATTGAAGGAAGGGAGCTACTCATGATTTATCCTAATGATCAAAACTGGTATTCTTAAACGTACAGCTGCCAACGGGGCTCCAAAACTCTATATCGGGCTCCTATTCTCTATGAATTATGACAGACAATAATAATTATCATGAAACGCAACAAAAATGAATGATTTCGATCAAATTAAAGTTTTGACGATGTTTGGAAATAAATAACCACTTGCATTAATTGGGGGGGGGGGGTATCTGTCATGATCAAAGAATAAGAGCCCGATATAGAGTTTTGGAGCCCCGTTTAAACTGTACGTTTAAGAACACAAGTTTTGATCATGATAATTACAGATACCCCCCTCCCCCAATTAATACAAGTGATTATTTATTTCCAAACAACGTCAAAACTTTAATTTGATCGAAATCATTCATTTTTGTAGCTTTTCATGATGATTATCATAGTCTGTCATACTTCATAGAGAATAAGAGCCCGATATAGAGTTTTGGAGCCCCGTTTCAGCCGTACGTTTAAGAATACAAGTTTTGATCATGATAATTACAGATACCCCTTCCCCCAATTAATACAAGTGATTTTTTATTTCCAAACATCGTCAAAACTTTTATTTGATCGAAATTATTCATTTTTGTGGCGTTTCATGAAAATTATCATTGTCTGTCATACTTCATAGAGAATAAGAGCCCGATAATAGAGTTTAGGAGCCCGGCCGCCTAATATAGTTCGGCATTCTTGCAAAGATAAAAATACTTTACCTGTATTGCAAATGAACTTGCTTTAACACAAGTCATGTGTATTGTGTATAGCATCTTTTTGATGTATATTATCATACATGCAGCGCGCGCGGAAACCGCACGTGCATTAATCAACAAGAATTGGAGCTCATATAGTCTCAACCTATTAAATGTTCAGCTGTTAATGTTGCGCAATAATGGAGCTCAGAGAGAGCGCGCGGAATTAAATGCGGGGCGCCCCGCCGCCGCGCGCGCCCGCGAATTTTTAAAACGTAGGATGGCGACTGAAGATTTATGAATTAGTCATGATGAGTGACTCGCTTCTCTCAATCAGCTAGTCTTTTATTCGCAAGGAAATGCGACTCCTATTAAGCTTCTATTCTTTATAGACATTTGAAAATATTGGTTTATTAACGTTAGTTGTTGATCCTATAACCATCCCTTTATTCAATTTAATAAATATGTTTCAAAATATGTTATCATAGTCGATAATTGTAATTGGAACAGGCCCGTAACTAGGATTTTTACGGGGGGGTTCGAAATCTGAAAAAGGGGACCTTTTTCAAGAATTTTTTTCGAGCGCGAAGCGGCGCGAGCCGAAAATTTTGAGTTAAACTTTGAGTAAACTCATATCAATTCTACTCCACGTGAAATGTAAATCTAACGTATGACATTAAATCTTAACATAAAGACGCGTCCATTATTTGAGGAGGGGAAACGCAGCATTACATTCATGAGTTTAGTGGAAATACATGCATCTGAGCGGTGCAGAAAATTATACGGCTCTACATTAATGTCAACAAAACCCGCGCTATAACGGCGGAAGCGACCGATTGACAACTGCATGCAATTATTACTTAGCGTACAAAAACTCGCCTAAGAAAACTTCCCTGTCGGTAAAATGGTATTATCAGTCGATCCGTTCGAGGAAATTCGTCATGGACATGAAATAAATAATTGAACTTTTATCATAGTTTTTGTAGGTAGATGCTTCAGACCAGATTGGGGAAAAAGACATTTTGGCAAGCCTATAACACCATTGTGCTAGAGTTGTAATCAGAATCTTTATTTCAAATAGATTGATGTTCCTAACGATTATTGATATAAATAGTGATCTTGTCACATCTTGCGAAGACGCCGTCCACATGCGATATGCATGTGATATGCGGAAATATTGACCCATCGAGTAACTCGTTTGTGATAATGTTCAAAGTGACAGGACTTTTTTTTAACCAATCGAAATGAATGTACCATATTTGGAAAGCTGAGAATTCAAGCTTTTAAAAACTGCTTGATCATTAAGGTGTAATATAATTATGCGTAATCGAGGAAGATGACTATACAGCGTATGAGCTATTTTGAGAGCGAAATTGGCCATATTGTACAGGAATTTGATCTTACTAGGATTTCGAATTGACTCAAGTGACAGGACTTTTTTTTCCCTTTGCAATAAGTTATTCCTATTTTTGAAAAATTAAGACTCTTAGCGTACTTATTCAAGTTGATCATTTCTTTGAAAAGGTAGTTGCTCGCCATAATCAAGAAAACAAAGTGAAAAAACTGTGCAAATTACAAAAAGTCTATGGCCTCGTTCGCTTTGCGTAGAGTGATTGATATGATGCATAACAATGTTATAGACTCTATTTAGTATCCGCGAGCACGAAGCTCAAAACTGGGGTTAATTGTCTATTATAGACCCTACTTATCGATCGTATCCGCGAGCGCGATGCGCGAGCAGAAAATTTTAGGAATCTTAATGGCTTTTATTTTTGTTCATTTAGTATATAAAGGAATACGAGCGCGAAGCGCGAGCCTAAAATTTTGAGATCAAAATTGGAGTTAATTGTGCAATATAGAGCCTATTTAGTATCCGCGAGCTGAAAGTTTTGAGCTAAAAATTGTGCCTTATATATAGACTCTTTTTAGGATCCATGTTGAAGATACATAATAATCTTGGCTCATCAATAATCTTTGCTATGAATATTTTGTGGGCTGCAGGCCCCTAACCCACCCCCAATCTAGCCCACACACAATTACACCAATTCTTTTGACGTGGTTTATCTCCTGCAGAGGGCACTGGGTTTTTTTATACTTATTGTTTGTTAATTTTACAGTGCGAGGTTGCATAGCGACCGAGCAGGACAATTTGTAGTTTTTAAAGACATATGAAGTAAAGAAAGGGGCACTTTTTAGTATTGTAAGTGACACTTTTTAAGAATTATCCATGGGACTTTAAAAAAGTATGAAAGGCTTCTTTTTAGTATAAAAGGGCATTTTTAAGCTAAGAAAAGGGGCGCGAGTAGAAAACTTTGAGCTCAAATTTGTAGTTTATTGTTCATTATGGACCCTATTTAGTATCCGCGAGTGCGAAGCGCGAGCTGAAAATTGGGGGTTTAAAAGACATAATAGAGTAACAAGGGGCCCTTTTTAGTATTGAATGTGCCCCTTTTTTAAACAGAAATTTTTCAAACTTTTCAAAACTCTGAAAGGCTTCTTTTTAGTATAAAGATGACACTTCTTTTAGTTTACAAAAGGGACATTTTCTGGTCATGAATAGTTGCCCTTTTAGGGTGGATGAAAAGGTTGGGGTCACTTTGCCCCCTGCCCCCCCCCCCCGATGTTTCTGTAATATCATTTCCTAAAATTGAAGTTAACATCATTTAAAAATATAAAAATAGAACACAAATGCAAACGAAAGCATTCCTGCGAAATGGTTGAAGTGTAATTCCTTCGTAATTTGTTCGAAAAACATGATTATCGATCATCCCCAAAATAAAAAATGTTTGCGAGCGCGAAGCGCGAGCTAAAGATTTTACATGTAGGGGGACTGAAAACAAAGCGTTTTAATCTTCCTTTCTTGTATTTATCTGTTGCATTTCTGCCAAAAAGTGGCCGGGTTTTAATTTTTTTTTTTTTTTGGTCAAGCGGACACTGCTCGCCTGCGGGGGGGGGGGGGGGGGTTCGTTTCGAACCCCCCGAATCCCCCTGGTTACGGGCCTGGGAAGTATCATAACGCAGATTGGAGAGTTGAAAACCAATATCGTGTCTGTATGCTTAGACTATGTACATATACTGTTTGCCAATGCATGCGATTTGGTCGATTTTTTATTCTGATTCTCCTTCTCTCCCTCTCTCTCTCCCCTTTCTCTCTCTCTCTCTCACACACACACACACACACACACACACACACACACACACACACAACACACACACACCTTTCTCATCCACACACCAGTCTATCAAGTCTCCGTTTCTCTTTTTTTTCTCTTCCGAATCCCTACTTACACTACTTACACTCTTGATCTGTGTATTTTATGCACTCACTATATAATAATAATATAATAATAATAATATGGTTTTATTTACCCAGGGTAGCCACTTCTCCCAGCGGGCCCTGCATGATGTTCCAGCTTCTTGAACTCTTCGGTTCTTCCAGTCTTTTTCGAACTCTTCTCTTATACAGGGCGTCCCAAAAAGAACTATACACTTTTGAAATGGCTGCCAAATAAAAAATATATGATTTTAGGTAATGAAATTTACATGTATGGAAAGCTCATTATCCCAACTTTCATATGACACCAAAAAGTCTGAAAATAAGTCATGCATGAATGAGCAGCGTTCACTTTTGTAAAGGGTATGGAAATTAGGGTGCGCAGGAATTGCCCTACCAATTTGTATGAGGAAAGTCATTTTGGAGCTTATGGAATTGAGGATGATATGCAGAATTACTGATCAATTATGATGAGTTGGGGTTTGCTAAGTGAAATTAGTGGAATTGAGGATTACAATGTCATGCACGAGTGAACAGGAATATGTATTTCCTATTGTTGCATTGTAACTTTCCAAGGTATATTTAGTGAGGTCCTTCAGTGGTGTGTTTAATCTCTCTCTCTCTCTCTCTCTTTGTCTTCATCCCTCTCTCTTCTTCCTCTCTTTCCCTGTCTCACTCCCTCTTTCTCTCTTTTACATGGGTGTGTTTTTTACCATTCATATTCATTGGTTTCTACTCCATAATATCCTGACAACCTTCCCACATTTACCCAAATTGGGATGGTTGATGACAATCTATCAATCAATCATTCACATAAATTAGACAATCAACACCAAGCTAGCAATCACTTAATCAACAGTGTACCAGTCTCCAAATGTTTCAAATAATCAATCAAGTATTACATCATCTTCATACAGTTATTTCAATCACCATGTCTTACTGTAATCCAATAAATCAATCAACTCAATTGATCAACCAACCAACTATCCAGTCATTTGAGCAATTTGGACTTTTGTAAAGGAATATGGTGTAACACAAATTCGTGAAATTAACATGTCAGTCTTTATTTTCAGTTGAATTTTTTTTTTTTTTATTCGATTTTACACTTGTTTCATCCATCCTGTAACAAAACAAAAAGGAGAAAAAAAAATCTGATAATGCAAAATTAAAATAAAAGTCTGTACGTTCAATACTCAACGTGTCCTCCTCCTATGTCGATGCACAACCTGTTTGTTGAAGAAAAAAAATGTCACTGATGTTGGACATTCAGACAATCAAAAAGATCATGAAAACGATCATCAAAAGTGATCAAAAATCTTACCCTGCATCTCACCTGTTCTGTACCCCATCCTGACTACCACTAACACACCACTGAATACAACTTGGAAAGTTACAATGCTATAATAGGAAATACATATTCCTGTTCACTCATGCATGAAATTGTAATCCCCAGTTCCACAAATTTCACTTAGCAAACCCCAGCTCATCATAATTGATCAGTAATTCTGCATATCATCCTCAATTCCATAAGCTCCAAATGACTTTCCTCATACAAATTGGTAGGGCAATTCCTGCGCACCCTAATTTTCATACCCTTTACAAAAGTGAACGCTGCTCATTCATGCATGACTTATTTTCGGACCTTTTGGTGTCATATGAAAGTTGGGATAATGAGCTTTCCATACATGTAAATTTCATTACCTAAAATTATATATTTTTTATTTGGCAGCCATTTCAAAAGTGTATAGTTCTTTTTGGGACGCACTGTATTTCCTAATGCTTCCAGCTCCTTTCCAACTTTTCTTATATATATCTCCTGTTTCTTCTAGTGTTGTTCAAACTTTTTTTTTTAATCGCCCTTCTCTCATTCTTTTTTAAAACTCTTTTCTTCTATTTCCTTTTTCTTCCAGTCTTTTCTTTTTAACTCTGTGCTTGTATTTCTTCTATCCTCCATTCTTCTGTGATCTTTCCTTCTCACTCACAATCTAAGTCATTCAACATTCCCTGATACTAGTATTATTTTTTTCTGCAGAAAATATCATTGCAACTAATTTGAGCTCTGGTAACAGAATTGCAATTCAATAGAACCTGGACACAACTTCACTGTGTGATTTGGTTGTTTGATCCAAAAAGATAAACTTACAACTTGATTGAAGTTGCATTCACTTGGAACCACATGTTGCATTTTCGCAAATATTGGTGCTATCTGCATCTGTATTTTATTAAGTAATATATCTTTTCTACCAAAATTTATTATCAGTTATTTGTCATATTTTCAACATTCAGTGTGACGTTTGTTTGATTACATGAGTAGTTATATTACATAATTGCCAGAACACAGGATAATCTTACAATATATATCCATGTCAACAAATGTATTATAAATTCTCTTTACATTTATTTTCCAATAATGACCATATACAGAACTCTGATAATGGGGTACATGTAGTAAACTTAGTTTACACGCATGATCATAATTATACACTAATATGCAGCTCTTTAATATTGATCATAGCCTCACAGGAGAAAATCTAATTTCTTCACCATTTCTCTGGAAATGAGTTCAACTATAAAGTCTGGATAGACCAAGCTTTTCATAATTTACTCCAAACATACAAGTATCGGCCACCGACAATTTCAAAAGAGACCAGTTGAGTAATAAAAACGGTCAACAATATGAACGGGCCTTCCAGAGCATCTTGAACTGGTCATTCTTCAAGAAAGTAGGGAGCTTGTAAATATTACTTGAATATTAAATAAAAATACATTGTCTTGGTTACTCTATAAAGATGGACCTTCATAATAAACATCACTATCCAAACTTATAACAAATAATAAAAACTTATCATAAAATATATATCTCAGTTTTAAAAAAGCAGACAACACCCATTTTGAACAAACAATCCAGATTTTAGTTTAATTCTGAATGCTGGCTTCTGGAAAAAAAAAAAAAAAAAACATATTAAAAAGCTCTAAGATATCCTTGAATCCTGACATTACTTATCAAAGGGTACAGTGACAGAAATGACTGTATTAAACTTGAAACTATTTAAATATTTTGAACAATTTTTAATGTACATTTTGTTTTATAGATTACATTGTATGTATCTTGTCAATAATGACTGATATTATCAAGGGCTTAGCCCAAAAGCTTCTAGCAGCATGTATGGACTGACAATCGCAAGGTATGCAATTCGGATTCCTGGGGGTGTTTTACTAAAGCTACTGTACATGTATGTTCCCACGCGACAATCAGGGTTTTAGTTCTTGAGGATTGTATCCCTAAGAATTTAAACCCTAACGGCTTGTTCTCGAGTCGGGTTCACACAGAGTTCTAATCCTCTTATCCCCATACTATTCGGCTATGTAGCTTGACTGAACAGGAAGTTTAACCGTTACAAGAGGTCACTCTTATCCTCGAGAACACAAATTCCAAGTTAAAATTGTGTCTACACGGTCAAACACGCGATCGGAGACCACCCGCCACTTGGAGTTTTGAGCCTTAATTCTAAGATCTGTCGAGAACATAAACCCTGACTTGTCCTCGAGAACATAAACACTGAGTTCGTTCACACGGGCCTTAACTCCAAGTTATCCTCGAGGATAACTTGGTGTTAACTTGGAGTTAAGGCTTGTCGTGAGTACGATACTTTTGTGAAGTTACGAATGTCTTTACTGGAACATGTTCTCAGGTGTATACTAATCGATAAGTTTATTCGGTAGTAATATAATGAAATATTACTGTTCTAAACATGAACTCCCATTATGACAAGCACAGTCATTTAAAAAGATTTCATTATAGAGTTTATAAGGCAGTTTTTCCTGTCCTAATTTAAAAAATGTTTATTTTTGTCATGTGTGTAGTGTAGCAAAATTTTGTTATAAGGAAATCTTTCATTTTTTGACCTGTGCTTTTTATAGCAGGAGTAGACAGTAATTTAAAACTGGCTACCTTATCTCAGTGAGCAAGCCCTCTTCTGCCACTCGCCGTTTTCTAGCTGTTTTCCCTCTCTTTTCTCGCTTCTTTTGGATAAGTATTGGTCAACAGACTGGGTGAATAGACTAGCCTTTTTGTAGCTGAAGAGTCTCCCTTTATCTCTCTTTTATCACTATTTTGTAGCCCTTTTGAAAACGGCTAGAAAACAGCGAATTTGGACGAATTTCCCCACAGGAATTTGTCCAAATAACAGCTTGCTCACTGTGCATGCTACCCCCGGTGCTCTCAGAAAGCTTTCTTGGCATGTCGAGCCTTGAGAGCTGCTTTCATTTCATCTAAAGGTTTCTTCATCTCGCTCGGGGCGTGAGGGATGCCCAAGCTGCGTCTCATAGCAGGGCTACGTAGAACAGCTAACTGACCTAAGCCACATAGACTGGACAGCAACCAGTAGAAACTCACCGCCTGGAAGGGAAAAAAATATGCACCATGTTACATTATATTTATAATTCTGACTAATACATGTATAACAATATTCATCATCATCACAATCAAAGAAAAAACAAAAGACTTAATAATAATAATAATAATAATAATAATGCGTATTATTTATAATGCGCTTTTCCCATAGTGGCTCCAAGCGCTTTACAGTATTATTACCCCGTTCACTGGATTTAACTCCATACTTGTAGTCAGCCATTTATAGGCGCCTTATACGGAATTATCCTCCCAGGTACCCATTTGCACCTGGGTGGAGTGGATTTAAGTGCCGGTGCGGGAATCAAACTCATGACCTTTGCCTTCCCAGTCGAGTGATACGACCACTAGACTACGGCACTTACGCCACTTAAGTTCTAGCAAAGGCGCTTGGGATAATGATAATACATCGTGTTGCACAAGAACAGTTATCCTAACTAAAGTGGCTACACTGGGTAAATAAAACAATATTATTACCAAAAATAGTAATCTGTCACAGGACAGCTTTAATGGCCTGATTATCTGATACATGCAATGTCTTGAGCCAATTACTACATCAGTAATATTTTATGCGGTGGTCACAACTCGTCGTAGGCTACGGGGCACATGCCATCAACGTAGCCCGCATTGAATGTACAATGCATGCACAGGTCGTTGGTCAATTTCTGCGATTCTTGCGTTTCTGTAGTAAGGGTATTGGAAAAACTTCCTTCAAGTCGTACATACAACGTGCCTGAGATGTACAATGTACCTGCGCTGCACAATTTTTCTACGAAATCCGTCGTAGGGAGTTGCACGTCGAAGGTACGGCGAGTTGTGACCGCCGCATTACTGTTTAGACTTAATTTTTTATACATGCAATCTACAAAAATTGATCCTCTTGACCCGAAGCATCAGAAATTCAGAAAACAATGAAATACATAAGGATTAAAAACAAAAGAAGACAAGAAAAATTCATGAAACAATGAATAGATACATGTAAGAATCAAATATATGCTTCCAGTAAGAGATGTGACCAAATAGCCCAGTTAGATGAAGGTTAAAAAATAGCAATTAAGTTTTTTAAAAATAGAAAATTCAATTTTTTTTTTAAATGGACAACAGGTTTTGAGAGATCACATGGACAGCTCGGGCAAAAATTATTGGACCAAGCATTTGTTCTAAAGGGTTTCAGTGTTTTGACTCTTTTAAATGAAATCAAAGACAGATTGCAGGAACACAAGCCAGTCAACAAGACAGGACTCTTTGAATTCTTGAAGCAAGAATGGGCTGCAATGACAAGAGAAGAAACCCTTATGAAAAAAGAGCTTGGTTTAATAATATTTTCCCCAAGCTGGAATTGTACATGTGTAGCTCGCTTGAGAATTTTGCTAGGATGAGGTACATGTAATATAACTAAGGTGTTTACCGATGGCAGCATAGCAGCAGCTGGTACTGAACAGATGGCTATAATTCTGAAGGTATTCTGAAGATAGTGCTGGGTGTGTGTTAGAGGACCTCTTCTTAAAGACCATAACTGCAAGGTAAAATAAATAGCATTTCAATGAGGCATATACTGAACAGATGGCTACAATTCTCAAGGTATTCTGAAGATAGTGCTGGGTGTGTGTTAGAGGACCTCTTCTTAAAGGCCATAACTGCAATGTAAAATAAATAGCATTTCATTGAGACATATTTGGCGCTGAACAGATGTTTATAATTCAGAAGGTATTCTGAAGATAGTCCAGGGGATGATTCATTAACGGCGGTCGCAACCGTTCCTCAAAGCGATTTTTGGGATTGATTTTACGTTCAGATATATGAATATTCATGTACGCACTCAATCAAACCAATCAGAAAATTTTATTTTGACAGGTTATTTTTGTAAGCAACTGGTAAATGAGGTAAATGGGGTGCACATGGAAATTGTTTAAGTTATTGTTGACGTCACAATCAAATTGTCAAATTTACGCTTCACGCAATGCGCTTGAAATAATTAGAGTACACGCATGCTCATATTAAATTAGGGTTATGTACAAAAGACAATGCTTAAAAGCGCTGCCCGATAGATCGCTTCCAGATTTTGGATCAATTTTACAGCTAATATTGATCCCAAATAGCTTAGTGAATCAGCAACTAAAATTAAGATTGCTCTTTTGATTGATATGGATCCTGATACTAATTTTATCCCAGTTGGAATCCCAGTTAGTGAATCACCCCCCTGGGTATGTGTTAGAGGACTTCTTCTCAAAGGCGAGAGTTGAAATGTAAAATTAAAAGCTATTATGTACATGTACATATATATTGAAAGATTTCTCCTGACTTTATATGCAGATAATAATAATAATAATAGTTACATTTATATAGCGCTTAATACGATATCCACCTTAGTGTTTCTAAGCGCTTTATAGTGTTAACTAATTATTACCCGCCTTAGCTAGGCTACCCCGAAAGGCGCTCACAGCATTCAAGGAATTGCTTCCTACCGGTACCCATTCACCTCACTTGGGTCGAGTACAGCAAATTGCAGATTGACACCTTGCCGAAGGATGCTAGTGGAATGGACGGGATTCGAACGGCGTACCATGTGATCAATGGTAGTTACAAATTCTCTCTTGAGCATTATTCTTGATGAGTAAACCTCTTGACACAACAATCAATATTTATTAGTAAATTAGCCTATGGTGGGCTTTACAATGAAAAAACAAGAATGTTTGGAAGAAAATACCCAGGAAATTGTTATAACAAGGTCCTTGGGAAAATAGAAATTCCCTTGTTATGTCAGGAATCTTGTTAAATCAAAGTAAAAAAAAAAAGAAAAGAATACAAAGAGCTGGGACCAGCAAAATTGTCTCGTTATACAGTCTGTGTCAAATAAAATGGTACAGTTGGAAAACATTTTTTTATAGCATGAAGATTAATCACAACCTGGTATTGGTATTTTCATAAAGCAGGAAAATCAGACTTTCTTTTGCAAGTTTTTTCATCTCATATGGTGTTGTAATTTTTGAGATATGAGTAGTTTTCTACAATCAAGAAAAATCCACTTTTCGCACCCCGTCCCATTCCTTTGTGTAGGTTTCGCATAATGGCCATGAATTCAGCGCTCCAGAACAATAGAAGTGCTTAATTTCGATTTGTTCCTCATTGCACAAAATTTAGCATAACTTTTATTTTACGAAAGAAAATTATACAGAACAAAGCCCATCAGCAAGAAAAATCTTTTGGCTTTAATTTGGTACCACATGCACACATTATTTGAAAAGATTTCACACCTTAATTATTTTTTCCCCGACTGTACCATTTTTTTGACACAGACTGTATAGGGGCAGTTCCAAGCAAAACAGGACATGGAGCTGAAATTTTAATATGCCGCTGTGCTTTTGAAAATGCAAATTAGGATCTGAAATTACCACAAAGGCTTCTTTACAATACAACCAATCATTTAAGTTAAAAAAAATTGCGATTCAGTATTCTTGCGCTGAATAATTGATCAAACCCAAATTTGCACGTATGGGACTATGGGGCTTTAAATGCCTCTATTTCTTATATCTCGTCACTTTTTACCAATTTTTTTGGCTTAAAGTAATTGTCATGGTCTACTCCAACAAACTTTGGTATTAATATTTCTTTATCATGAATTTCTCCTCACAAAAAAGACCGGGAAACCAGATGTCACTCCGTAACCGTCACTCCGTAACCGGACAAGGGTTCAAGTTTTAAGTCATAATTAACAAAAAATTCAACCAATTTTTTTATGCAAGGTGGCATATTATACCTAGAATAACATAGAATCCAATCAATAACTCAAAATTGTGATAGCCATTTAAATTTCACAGAGTTTAAGCAAAATGTTTTCTGCTCAAATATGCATGTCCATTTTGCGTCACTCCGTAACCATGATAATGAATATTCATATCTCATTAATTAAGAGGATCACTTTTAAAAAAATTATCATTTTGAAAAGAGGGTACTATCAGCTTTTGACATGAACCATTTCTTTGTACATAAAGATTAAAGTATGGATGATAAACTTGTTTGAATGCTGAAATGTTGCTTCTGAATGTCACTCCGTTACCTTGGAACTGCCCATAAGGAACCTTGTTATATCCGATCTCTTTATAACATGTTTCCACTGTAGTACGTCTTTTGTGATTTGAAATATATTTGTGGTAAGAAAAATCTTTTTTTTTTTATGCAGGTGAGCATAATTATACAGTGTGTTCCTAAAAAAAGGTAACCGAAGTTCAAAGGTCAGTCATTTGAAAAATACATGGTTCATTCCTGTGATTTGTTTACTAGAATAGCAAGTAACTCATCAGCTTTAATTTGAGACATAGCTTACGTCCAAACTGTCATGGGTCACAGAGTTAGGGTCCTTTGAAGGTGCTAGGTACAAAACCCAGTTTTTCCAAGTTTTTGGTTTGGAGGGTATGAAACAAACCTTTTTAAAGCAGTTGGTGTCATTGGGTCTTTTTAGCATGTTTCAGTATTTCTCACTGGTAACGAGATGCGTTCTCGCTTATGAGTCTCTGGAGTCTCGGGGAGGTCGCCGCAATGTCTCCCGAGTCTTCAGGAAGTTGCGAGAAAACCCCAAAAAATGTCAAACATGTTTAATCTTTTGTAGACTTCTTTCAGACACGAGCAAGTCTCTGTGACGTCTCTGCGGGGTTGCCGCGACATCTCTTAAGTATCCATGACGTCGCAGAGACGTTGTCGGAACATGCTAGCGATTAAAAGATATCAAACAGGTTTTACAATTAAAAGAAAACTTTTTTATTAACTTTTGTTCGATTTTCCTACGACGCCTTGAAGTCTCAGGAGACATTGCGCCGACGTCTCCATGACTCAAGAGACTCATAATTGCGAACCCATCTCATTGCCAGTGAGATAGGTCCTTTGGCAAATGAGAATGCATTTCATTGAAACTTTGTGTGAAAAAAAACCCCTAAACGATAAAATCCAAAACTTACGAAAAGTTGGTTCCATACCCTACAAACGAAAAACTTAGAAAAAGTGGGTTTTGTACCTTTCACCTTCAAAGGACCCTAACTATGTGACCCTTGACAATATGGACGTAAGCTATGTCTCAAATCAAAGCTGGTGAGTTACTTAGTACTTTAGTTAGCAAATCACAAGAATAAGCTATATATACTTTTGAAATGACTGACCTTTGAACTTCAGCTACCTTTTTAGGAACACACTGTATATCACCATTATGGCTAATTCAATTTTCAAAATTATGATCGAGTACCTCAACTAATGTGACGTTAACAAGTCCAAGAAGAACTGCTAGAGTGAAGTCTGTCTGCATGAGATCTGAGAACCACAGCATGCCTTCACTGGAGAGAGCTGGTAAGATATCAACATCCAACTCTGAGGAGATAAAAAAAAAAAAAAAATCACTTTTAATCCAATTATAAAATAATTATTCTACTCGTAGAAATTTTCTTGGTACATCAATTTTCCTGAAACATAAAGTCATATTCAAACGTGAGTGACATGACATTTGGACTGATAGAAGGGTGCATATCTTTGCACTTGTAGGTTCTGAATGGATCATGACTAACATATTAGGAGAGGCATGTGTCATTACCAGTTGGATTTGAATTTTACAATTGGTCCTGGAAATTATGATTAAAAAACAGTGCGTGAGTGACACGACAAAAAAAAAAAAAGACTAGGGTTTCTGACCAGCATTGGTTATGGTTGGATTTTGTGCCCAAGTACATCTCTAAGGGTACTACATGTATGCCATGGTATGTGTACATGAATAGTGTACCTCTCTGTCATTTATTGTCCTTACCAATCATTCCCTCTCTGTGGAAAAGGGTCCACCTCTATGTGTCGTGAGTGACACGACATCCAAAACGTGAAAGACACGACCAGTGCCTTAAATGCAACAATTCAAGTACATACATGTACATCAAAATTACCTGTGTGTATATGCCACGTTAGAGTAGTCCATGATAATTACTTTAAGGGGAAAAAAAATCTGAAAAAAGTGACTAGATATAAGAATAAGAGGCATTTAAAGCACCATAGTCACATATGTGCAAATTACTGTTTTTGATCAATTATTCAGCGTAAGAAAAGTGGATCACATAATGCTTGAACTTAAATAATTGGTTGTATTGTAAAGAAGCCTTTGTGCTGAGTTCAGATCCTAATTTGCATTTCCAAAGGCACAGCACCACATTATAATTTCAGCTAAATGTCCCACTTAGTTTGAATATGACCATATGAGCATGCTTTCGTATGCATGTTTTGAAAAGCTTAAGATGTAGTAATGGAGTGTCCAGTGTGAATTTAAGAACCTGCAAACATGTTTTCAGACTGCTTTAAAGATTGTTTTCAAATTTGTTATCTGCCACACCCTCCAGCGAACTTGGAATGGTATTGGCCATGAAATGAGTGCTAAATTGATCGACAGTATGCTAAGGAGGTTGATGACTGCCCTGGAAGCCAAAGAAGGCCCCCAAAATTTTAAACACTGCTTTAAAAACACATCTTCTGAAGTGTACAAATAACTTTTGGGCTATGAAAATTGCAAATGGCATCCTGGAACTTCCGAGACTGACGGAACATTTGAAATTTAGTGTTCAGGTGATAGTGACATTACCTATAAATGTACCATTTGATATATAGTAATTAAAATTTCAAACCAACATCGATTTGTTTAATTTCATTTTTTCAAAGTGTACAAATATTTTTTTGGGACACTGTACATATATGTAACTGAGGTTCAAATAATTTAAAGCCATAGAGGCTCAAGCTTCATGGGGAGTGGATCAAAATTTGCTGACCCCAGACTTTTTAAGTACTGGAAATACCGGTCTTGAAGGTAGATTTCTTGACAGCAAAACAAGCTGTCCCACCTGAGACATTTTTTGGCCTGCTTGGGCATCCATGATAAGTTTACTGAATGATGTGATGGTTGGAAAATACAAGTCATTACATAAGGTCAGGCAGCGGTGTTAAGACTAGAGATGATGGACAACCCCTGTTACTGGGTAAGCATGCATGGGGTCAAATTACCCAGGAAGCCCAAGACTCAACCTCTTTAAATGTAAAAAAAAAGCCTGGTAATGGGCATTACTATGGAATTACAAAAATGAAAGACTTGATTTACCTGTAGAGAAGAGTTCCGGATGTTTGCCAGTCATCTGACCTATGGCTGTTGTCATGGTCAACCATACACTAGCCTGCCAAAAGGGTAGGTAGGCCAGTTTGTAGGAAGAACATTGGTTGCGATAGTGGACATTACTGACCAGCATACGCACCTGGATGGGAAAAGATTAAATCATTGATCCCTGGATAATAGTCTGCAACTCCCGCCCAGAATTTCAAAAGGAAACAAATACACTTTTGCAATACCATCATGTTTTTAAGAAGAGTAAAAATTGCCAAATTAATAGATGATTGCTGATTTTGACATTGTCTATCTTTTTCCAAAAGAAAATGTATGTTCAGTACACTATTCCAATCCTATTTCACATCACCAAAAAGCTGTTGTTTGCAAAATTTTAACAACTTCATTTTCTGTAGGTATTTGAGTATTCACTGTGGAAATTTAGAGTGTATCGTACTATAAAACCAGAATTTCTGCATGCATGATACTTTGGCGAATTTTGAAATGAGACATAATTCGTGAAAGTTCACGAAATGCTCAAGAAAATTTATGTCGAAGCGATACTGTACACTGAAAAGTTTCATGCTGTGAAAAAGGCTGTTGGCTCCAACTCACAAAATTGTATGTTACAAATGCTTCTGGTTTTACAGACTGAATTTATCACAAGTATTTAGAAATACTATCATTAAATTCAGACTTGCCTCACTGCTGAAGACTTTAGCCATCTTTCTCTGTGACCATCCTTTCTCCTTGGCATGTATAGCTAACTGCTGTTTAATCTGCTCTACATACGCATTGATCATCGGCTGGACGTTCTCTATCCTCGCTAAAACCCTCTGCTGCCACACAGCAAAGGGAAAGACAATCACCCCTCTGATGAGAATGGTTGTGGCCATAATGGTCAACCACCAAGGCAGTCCAGCACTGTCATGAATGTACTCTAAAAGCTCATAGCATTTTTCTGTGGGGGTGGGGATGTAAATGCTAGAAGGGGTGCCCCCTGATTCTGTAACCGAGATTCCGAACGAACGCCTGGATGTATGCATCGGTAGAAAGTTAAAGGGTTGTATTCTCCCGATGTTTCTGAGTCTTTGATTGGCGTTTATCTGGTAGAACTGGGTGGTTTCGTGAAGGGAGCTTATATTGCGAGTGTGAAAGGGGATTGATAACATTGTCCTGCTTTTACCAGTGCACTGGCTCATATTCCTAGTAGGAATCCTGGATAGCATATGATGTGGACCGTCTTTCCATCTTGTCTGGCACTGACTGCATGGTTGTACTAACCTGGCAAACAGCACAGCACTCAAGGCTGTTGAATGAGATACCTACATGGAAATAAATGAAGAAAAATGGAAATGAAATGAAATTTTGAAAATTTAAAATCAAACTGAAGCTTACCCCTCCCCCCCCCAAAAAAAAAAAAACAAACAAACAAACAAACAAAAAGAGGACTATACAAATGTGTCTTCTATTCTGAGAGGCATCTCATCTTGTCCTATCAATCAATATATCCTATTTATTTGAGTAATTCCAATGGAACAAGTTATTTTGTCTGTTCACATTGTCTGCATGGCATGATTAAACTGGTTTCCATTTATGTCACTACAAAGCAAACTATCTAAATACAAACAAAATCATGGTAACTGATGTTACAGTGGAATTAAAGTTTTGAAATATTATATTGTCAATTAATCAATGAATAAGACCTCTTGAAAAATTTCAAACAAAGGGATGCTTGAATGGAGCATGCATGGAAGGTCATTACAGAGGCAAGGGCAACTAGTCCTACCCCTACCCCGTAGATGTTCAGGGATAGATGTCCAGGGGTTTGTTGTCCAGATACACAAAAGACAAATACCTGAAAAGCAATGGCAGGCTCATTATTATTCCATGTTCATTTTGGGTTGACACCTACATTTTGTTCAGTTGCAAGACGTATTCTTCATAAATTGCTCTGACTCACTTGAATGTAAGAAAATTGATTGTCCTTTTCAAATGTTTGTAATTTTGAGACAAAACATGAAAACAAACTGGGCATTTCCAAGACATTTGCTCAATCAAAAATTGCTCCAAAGTCAATTCTTAACACTCATTGAATTGATTGAATGACTATCTTCAGCTCTGGACTAAATGTTAACCTGGAAATAAAACCTAATTGCAGCCTTAATCCTAACTGTAAATCTTAGACGAAATGATGCAATTGTTGGTAAGGCAATTGTTGGCAGAGGCGTCAGGAGGCTCTGGGGATACAAAGGATTGGAGGGACAGGTGATTATTATCACACAATTGCTTGCCCTTCCAATCCTTTGTCTCCTCAGAGCCCCCAAATAGCATGCAATGTTTTACCTGTGTGGAGATGTTTGCCAGTCTCATTCCGAGATGTGATGGTATAAAATACATTGTCAGATCATTGAAACATCCTCTGATCACTTCTCACGAGATGGGTTCTAAAAGGAGAGTAAGCATAAATGATAATATTAATACGAGGAAGTTATATGCTGCCATCTACACAATTTATCTGGAAATTATATACTAAGGTACACAAGGAAAACTGAAAGTTAAATAAAAGAGTCAACTAAAGCAAATGAGCAGCAAGATGTTGTAGTCTTCAAGGTGGGACATGATACTACTGAGAATGATGTGCTCAAGTACCATGCAGGTCACAGACGTGAGAGAGATTGGCCTTCCATGGGGTACCTTATCACAGGCTTTGGAGAAGTCTAGGAGTACCACATCCATCTGCTCTCTGACATCAATGGCTTTGGCAAGGTCCTGGACAGCAAGGACGAGCTGAGAGACACAGGATCGTTTCCTACGAAAACCTTGTTGCACCTCCGATAAGATGTTGCAGTCTTCAAGGTGGGACATGATACTACTAAGAATGATGTGCTCAAGTACCTTGCAGGTCACAGACGTGAGAGAGATTGGCCTGTAGTAACATGGCTTGCTACGGTCACCTTTTTTAAAGACAGGAGCAACATTTGCTGTCTTCCAATCATCTGGCATAACCCCCTGGTTAAGCGAGGCCTGGAAAAATACTGTCAAGGCTGGGGTCAGTTCAGTTGCTAGAACCTTCAAGAGTCTGGCTGGAATTTTATCAGGACCAGTGACCTTGTGGACTTCAAGCTCTGAGAGAATCTTATAGCACACCAGCTGGAGAGATGTTAATGTGATCCACAGCTGGGTAAGGACTCTGACCTTTGTCCTTGAGGTTGGACATATCTTCATTTGTGTTGAACTGATGACTTAGTATGTTGGCCTTGGAGTAGCTGTCCCAGTACATCAATCCATCAGTCGACTTCAAGGGAGCAACGCCTGACACATCACATCGCTTGCTGTTTATTAAGCTCCAGAAACGCTTTGGGTTACTTGTTGAGTCTGGACTGACGATGTCTGTAAAATAGTCATTGTACGTGTAGGCTTCTTTGCATGAGATTCTTGTCCTTCGCTTGAGTTAGCGGTACTTTGTGAGGTGTTCTTGGTCATTTCTCACCCTGGCTCTGCTGTAGCTGCTCGTCTGTTTCTTCCGGGATAAGCTTTTCACCGAGCGAGTGATCCATGGCTGATTATACCTAGTCGATGTCATCTTGGATAGCCGATAGCACATGCTTGTCCAGAAGTTGGAAAAGAGATGATTTGTTGTGAGACCACATGACTGGTATTGAGTGGTATAGATTCTAGGGCTTGTGTGGAGCTGAAGTTCTCAGTTAGAAAATATATGTGCCCTATTCGATATCAGACTGGAAAAAACATACCCTAAATGGCATAAATACTGGGAAATTTCAGCTGAAAACATCTTATTTTAAGGAAACCGTCGACGATGGCAGAAGGCTAAGAAAACAGACCCTTTTCAACACTTTTTGTGGACACGCAAGCCAAGACTACAGACAGAGTCACAGTCGGAAAGAGCCTGAGCTATAAACTTAATAGGCAGAAATATTCCACCGTTCTCTGGATGTTTTCTAATATTTTCTAATATTTTATAATTTTTTTTTGATTTTCCATCGAACGGTGGAACTATCAGTATACCTTTTCCGTAGGGGGTCTACAACGCCTTTCGTGGCTGCTTTTCAGCCATGTAGAAACCAATGGCCCAACTTTTTTTGCGATCACGACATCGTTAGCTTTGTCTATGATTTTTTTTATGTTGCAAAGGAACAATATACTTTTACCGTTATTATGATAATAATAATTATAAAATTATATAATAAGAAATGTAAATGCCAAAGTGTTTTCGCCGATTTCCAGTTTTCTTTGATTCGACGTATGCTAATTCGAAGAGAGGTAAACCGGAAACTGGAAAAAACATTGACCAATCACAGATCGTTTGAGGGGTCCTTCTAATGAATATGTAGTTATCCGAGTAAACATCGCGAGCTAGCTAGCGCTAGTGTGCATGCAGACTTCAGCGGCAGACGACAGTGCGCATGCGAAGAAAAAAAAATGATGAATATTCATAGCAAAATGGCGACCTCCCTGAAAACACGTTATGAAAAACTACGAAGAAGACGTCTTTGATGAAGTTTGGTCAAATTAGTTGTCTTTAAAACAAGATTCCGTAAGTAAAGAATGATTTTTTTTAAATGCAATATCCACGCATGCAACTTAAGCAGGCCCCGCGAGGTAAGAACATTTTGTCATTAGAAATCCGAAGACTTCGTTTTTAAATTTATAATTATTGTAAAAAAATACAGTTTTTTACGTACCGTTTTCTCGATGGATGATTTCTTGGATATCCAAGGTCTTTATTAAACTTCCGTTTCGCCTGTTTTTACTCCTAAAACTTCTGTTTTGAATCACTTTTGATGAGTGTTTGTGTAAATTTGCAGAGACGACACACACATTTCGGTAAACAAATCCAAACTATTTTCAAATGAACGTAGATGGCGAAAACACAATCTGGGCAGATATCTGCCTTGCGCTCGTTCAAAATATAAGTTAAGGTCAAAGTACTACTTCCGAGAGTAGTTTTTCATTGCTGAGATCGCCAAGAAACTATCTATGATTATCATGCAGCGATATCTCAATTGGGAATTAGTCTTTGTTCAAAGCTAATATATTTATTCAAGCCCTATATTATCGAATTTCGTTATTAAATATGAAACGAAACGGAAACAAACATAAATGTAATTAGCAACATACTAACCACAGAGAAGCTAAACGTAACTGAAACCAAAGTAGATTCTCAAACAAAATCAAGTGCATTTGCTTCCCCGTCTTTATTAAACATGTGAACGGCTGAAAAAGACTAATAGTCCAAACAACGTTTACTTTATCTTGGCTATGGACAGGAAGCTTGATTCAACTCTACCTATACCAAATTATTGATTCGGTAAAGGTCCGATGAGAAAGTAGAGCCCAATCGCTAGCACGTAGCTAGCTCGCACACTATCGAGCAATGCAACTAGAACTTGCTCTGTGGCGATGCCGACTCTTGGTATTGGCCGAGTTGATCTGGGACGACTCTTTCAACAATATAGCAATTGCCACACGCAGCTAGCTAGCTGCATCCTAATCATAGTGAATGACGGCGCTCTGGAGTGAGGCTGGCTGACGAGTGGTGAGTTTTTCTCCTTTTTAGTGTTTTATTATTATTTTTTCCAGGGCCTAGGCCTAGCCACACATTACTACGAGGTCGATACGTACATGTAGTATCGACCTCGTTAACCAAGTCCTTCGAGAAAAGTATAATTTTTTTTGATCACTTTTCTTTTTATTTTCCTATTCCTATGATGAAATATAACTACACCAAACTATACTACACACTTTTTTTTGTACGTAATGCAAGTTTAAACGATTTTTTTTTTCTTATAAACATAGAAAAAAAGGAGAAAACTCACCGCATTAACTGCCTTGACCTGTCCGTCATGTCCGTAGTCGACGCCTATTGCAAATGGCGCTACAGCACACAGCAATACTACATTTTGTATATTGTTAAAAAAGTCGGCCCAAATCAACCCAATCAACTCGGCCTATTCCAAAACTCGGTATCGCCATAGAGCAAGCTCAAATTACATTCCCTCGGTACCGGTGTACTATAACCCGTTGTGTGGGCGAGCTTGTGATTCCTCAGATCATCGTACCTCAGCGAATGAAAAATAAATTAGGTAGAGTTGACTCGAAGCTTCATGTAATGCTGATCTTGTCAAAGATAAGTGAATCTCGATTGAAGTCAGCCTAGTATCGATAACTCTTGTTTGGATTGTCAGCCTTTAATTTGAAAACAGCTTGTAAGTCTTCAAATTATTTACCTAGACGTGTGAGAAGTACCTTCACATTTGAAAGATAAAATGAATTTTGATTGATGTCAGCCTGGCAAGTACATTGCTAAACTTCTTCTTGCGTTGATATTATGGCAAGCATTTGGATACAACTATTTTTGCCACTGCTTTTCTTTATTATATATTTTTTAATTTTGGCTTTTTTTATTTGCAACGTTATTTTGGCCTAATTATTTGTTTCTTGTCCTTCGTCCCCCCCCCCATTTCTCTTCTCTTCTTCTTTTTATGTTTTTTTCTTACTTCTTTTCTCTTCTCTCTCTTTTTTTTTTTCCTCCTCACTTTTCCTCTTTTTCTTCTCTTTTTTTTATTATCTCTCCCTTCTTTCTCCATCATACTTTTCTTCTTTCTTTTTTCCCTCTCTCCTTCTCTCCTCTTCTGTATTTTTTAAAGCTTTTTTTTCTGGTCTCTCATTCCTTTTTTTTTTTTCTCTTCTCTCTCTCTCTCTCTAGCTCTCCTTTTCTCTCTCTCTCTCTTCCTTTTTCCTCGATGATTTTCTTCTCTTCTTTTTTTTCTCACCCTCTCTCTCTTCTCAGTCTCTTCCTTTTTTTTCTCTCTCTCTCTTTCTACTCTCTTCCCTTTTTTTCTTCGTTTTTTTTTTCTCTCTCCTCGTTTCTCCATGCCTTCTCTTCCTTCTCTCCTCACTCCTCTTCTCTCTCTCTCTTCCTCCCTTTTCCCCATTTTTTTTCCTCTGTTTTCTTTTCATTTTTTTTTTTTTCTTTCTTTCTGGTTTATTGTTTTTTTATGTTTTTTTTCTTCTTCTCTTCTTTTTTTTATTTTTTATTTTAATTAGATCTATTTGCTTTGACCTCAGTTGATATATCGGTCAGCGATATATCAGAATGGAATGCAAAGTACTCTCGGAATAGTACCTTACCCTAATACTACCGCAAGGCGTTATTTGTGTTTTCGCCCTCTAACGTTCTTTGAAACAGCATGTGAGTTACTAGACGTGTGTGGTCGTATCTTCAAATTCAAGATTTCAAGTCTAAATTACTCTATTGAGAAAGGAAACAGATGATAAGAATGTAAGAATATCTTTATTGTCACCAACCAAGTCATCTGAAAACGGTACGTAAAAGTCTTTATTTAAAACATATAAAGCAATTCATAAAACGCAATCGCGAGAACTGTAGTGTAGGTCGTGGCTCAGAGTTCGGGTGCATACGTGGGCCTAGCTTAATTATTATGGACTGTGGAAGCACTGTAGCATTTTCTACATCCTTTATGGATGCACTTGCCATAAAAACAGTGGGAAAAGTGGTTCATTAAAAATATCAACCGATATAGAAGGACTTGGTTAAGAGGTCGATACTACGTATCGACCTCGATAGCAATGAGTGGCATATCCATATAAACAGTTAGAAATCTATTAAAAATTCTTATTAAATTTTGGGATATCGTGGGGGAAAAAGGGGTAAATGCGAAATTTTATGTGGACTGTCGGATAGCTTAACGCAAGATGCGTGTCTCCCTGTGGTTAGCGCATGTACGATTTTCAGTCGTTTATTTTGTATTGAGCATTCAGTCATGTGTTCACCAATGCAATCCCAGGCAACTTTGGTCTATAAATAATAAAGTTAACTGTGTTCCATTAGAGCTTCAGCTGCTGTGCTGAGAAGTGGAAATATAAAACAACTGAATAAATAGTCTTGTCTCGTAAATAGAAGAAATCCTAGTTATTTAAACTATAATCGAAATATAAAATTATAGAAACATTGCACGTGCACTGGAAAATTGTAAACGACACCACATAAAAATCGATACGTGGGACCGAAGAAAAGAAAATTGAAGTTGAGATTTTGGACAACCGGTCAAAGTACAGGCAAAGTGTACACAAGACAAGACGATAATCAAATATTTCTCGTTTAAAACTTACCTTCTACAATCCTACAAAGTTGCCATATGATTGAGCTTTAATAGACGCTTGATATTGATGCTGATCCGATTCCTTTCAGGAAATGAGACAGAGTTAGTTTACCGGCAGTCAAGGCATGTCCCACGCATGTAATTGTGTTATTTTCCTTTACATTATAAATTTAAATCTGGACTCGCCGTTAACTATGATGAGTTGCATTTGACTGTGATCATGGTAATCTGTAGGAGCTGGTTTAAAAATCCAACATTTTATTGGAAGGGCCGGGTAACTAAAGATTATAATGGACCTATAATAATTGTTGCTGCTATATTACTTTCATATTTTTAAGGGGGGGGGGAGGCGACGACGCGTCGCGACGGATGTATGATGATGGTGATGATGCCCGTGATGATGATGATGATGAGTATGATGATGATCTAGATGATGATGCATATGATGATGATGAATTATGATGATGATGATGATTATGATGATGATGATGGTGGTGGTGAAGTTGATAATGAAAATATATATTGTTCACAAATGTTTTAACTATTGAACAAAATATAGGCCTAAATCTGGCTTATAATGTTGTGTGATGTGTAGCCTATGTCAAACAGTATTCAAGTCTTATTTAATTTCAATCGAAATTTCGCTTTACTCGAAATACTTAAGACACGCATTAATTTTTCTTTCCCTCTCTCTCCCTCTCTCCTCTCTCTCTATCTCTCTCTCTCTCTTCTATCTCTCCCTCTCTGCCGTCTCATTTCATCTCTTCTCTCTCTCTCTGTCAATGAATGATATATATTTTTTAAATTTATAAACTGATTAAATATGTATACATCTTTTTACTGTTATCACTGTGGAAAATAAATGAGTTGGATTGAACTGAACAGTGTATTGGATTATTTCCCCCATTCTGTGCATGATATTTTTAACGCAATATAACATGCAATGTATACATACAATGTATTTTGACAGTGTGTGAATTCTATTCTAGCATGTTATTAGCCTATCCGATATGCGTCGGGCTAGTGGGCAAACTACTGACGGGCGAGGGCGAAGCCCGAGTCCGTCAGGCACAGAATATTGCACTGTATGCTGATCAGGGCAAAGTCTATAAACATCTTATACCGGTATCAGTAGACCTACATGACAATCTCTTAAGTTGTTTATGCATACATTTGGGTATAGCATTAGACATCTTACAGTTTGTCACATAATGTTATTTTTTCACATCAACTCCATTTTCATCGCGAATAATCGGGTGAATGTTTTCATGTATGACCAACAAGAAATCGCGAATCTATAGGCATTTATTTGGAACAGGATCAGAATAATGTGATTTTGTTTGTATTTTCTTCTTCTCTCTCTCTTTTTCTTACAATGAAGGCTCAATATACCATCTTTATCATGAATGTAAAAATAATACCTTGCTATATTTTTTTTAAATAGAATTAAAACTACATCTTATATCAGTATTTTCTCAGAACGGGGAAGGAGTGGATAAAGCACATGTACTCCAGTGGCGTATCTAGGGTCAAGTGCGCCCGGGCCAATTGTTGACTTTGCGCCCCCCCCCCCCGGTCTACTCCAGTTTTGCTCAACGATTTGTAGGCCTATTAGTTTATTGTACCAGTGGCATATATACATGTCCCCAGACCTGGGGATGATTTACTGTCCATACAGACACGTAGCTTATCAATTTTTTATTTCCTCTCAAATATTTTAATTTCATGCGAGCGCGAAGCGCGAGCGGAAAATTTTGAGTTCTTGCATTACTCGAATCTTGCATTTAAGAATCATGAATACAGATTCCGTTATCGACGAAAGTATAAAAAAAAAAAAAAAAAAATGCCTTACCTTCAGGGTGTCAAGAGGCCTATTGCACATAAAATTCTAGAGCTCTAAACTTGAATAAACTTTGCAAGGAACAGGTCTTGATACCGAATGGTCATAAAATACGGAAACAAAGACAATTGACAATGAAGAACAAAAAGGGGAGTAATTAGGCAGCGAGAAAAAGCATGGACAGAAAAAAAAAAAATCGTTTTACTTAGAGGGACCTTCATGTTTATCTGAAGCTGGAGGGGGAGGGGGAAAATTGATCTTGAAATTTGAGGCGCCATATTGATCTTAAACTATTTAAAGGGGGCTCTAAATTAAATTGAAACTCAGGGGATGTCAAATTGGTCTTAAAATTAGGATTACGAGGGCACACACCGGGGGCACACAACTGATCTAAACATTTATAAAAGGACGCTAAATTGAAGTTAATGGCGCCGATTTTATCTTCAATATAGGCCTATACAGGGGGCGCAAAATTGACCCGAAACTAAAATAGAAGGTACTAAACCTAAAAAATTTCTAGAAACTTTGGGGCGCCAAAAAAGTTAAACTTAGTAATGCTATGTAGGGGGCGCCAAAATTAATAATGGGAGGAAACATGACCCTAATATTCACTGTGGATCACCGATCTCCCTTTTCTTCCTCTCCTTCTTCTTTCCTTTCTTTTTCTTTTTTTTTTTTTTTTTTGTTTTCCTTTTCCTTTTTTTGCGCCCCTGAAGCTCCGCCCGGGGCACGTGCCCCCCTTGCCCCCCTAGATACGCCACTGATGTACTCAGTATGTAAGCCTATTCAAATTCAACTTCAGACTAACTTTTATTCTTCATATTTTGATATTCAGTAATATATCTTATTGAAATCGATAAACTATTGTTTTCTTTCAAAAGGGAAGCGAGATGGCTGGATCTACCAACTTCGATTTGGTCCACTTCTTGGTCCGGATCAAAAGTGCTATATTTTTAGGACTTGGTACTTTTTTGACTATCATACTAGCTACTGGAATAAAAGGTAAATCTACACGTTTCCATTTTCCCAAATCTTGGTAGCGATAGTAATATCTATGTTGTTATATTTCATGATGAAAAAAAAAATCCTGCTATTAAAAAAAAAAAAAAAAAAAAAACGAGATGGAACGTTAATTTTCCAACAACGATCGGTTGCATCATTTATTTCTACGTCTGCATTTATGTAAACTTTAGTTTCTTGAAAAAAAAACTCTTATACTTGTACCAATTTATGTGTAAACTGATAATTGAAATCATATCATTTAATTGAATTAATGAATTCATTTACTTGTGTGTGGAATATTTGCGTACGCGTGTAAAAAAAAATAAATATATAATGTTAATCTTTCATCTCAATCTTACTGAATAAATTTGAGGGCTGATATCTTTGGTATTATGAATTTGTGAACGATTGTATTATACATTGTAGATATTTTGTTTTGTATTTTCCATCATGTTTGATTAATGATATGGAATATATCTAATTCAATTTATAATACCTTGAATTTTTCTAACGCATCCATTATTTTCTTTTACAACCCTCCTATGTGCATGTGATAAAGGGGACTGGTTAATGATTTATTACAAGCCAAGCGACTGTGGCAAGGAGATCTGGCTTACCTTCAAGCGTTCACGACAATGATTATAACAATATCACTGATTCAAATGGCAATTACATGAAGGTATGCAGTCTGTGCCCTGTGACATAAAGATTTACGATTGATAAAAAGTTGCGATCCTTTTATCTCGGTAGCCTCATTTGGAACGCAGGTACATGGATCAGGGTTAGGGCTAGGGTAGGATTAAGATGACCAAGTTTGGAGCACCCTGCCCATGATATTTTTTTTCGGGAAAAAAGTCAGTCGTAACTTTTATCGATCGTATGTCTTTATGTTATATGGCACTGGGATCAAAAACATACTTTGAAATATACCTTGATGCAATGGCGGATCCAATAGCCGCCGAAAATTTTTCGATTTTATAGTTAATGAGTGGTTTCAAATGAGAGGAAGCACGCCCCCACCTGGACCACTCTATTTCTGTGACCTGGACCCGCCACTGCCTCGATGGCCACATCTTAAATACTTATTTATTTTTTTATTTATTTATTATTATTATTATTATTTTTTTTTTTATTTGATTTGATTATTATGGATTTTTATAGTGATCATGTTTGGAAGAAATCGACCAATACAGTTTTTGAAAAGAACATATTAAACTCCTTGAAAAATATCAACACATTAAAAAAAATTGTACTAATGATGGTATTTTCCAACTTTATGGAGTAAAGTTGTAAATGTTTTCATATCAATTTATTGATTTATCTTATATTTCTTTACAAATTGACATTATTTGATGTTTTTTTTCCTGACAGGATATTGAATTTTATATTCCCCAATCTGTCGCTGGAGCTTTTCTTATTTTTTATGGAGTCGGTGGCTATTTGAAATGGTATTACTACATTCAACGTCGCGAGATGGCAGCAGACTGGAAATGTCAACCCGATCGTTTCTTACAACCCGAAGATGATAGATTAGAGTTTTGGTTAGGATCATTCAACATGGCAATAGGTTCACTTTCATCTGGTAAGGATAATGAAAAAATAGTTTTATTTTGATTACTTTGATTATGAATTTTGAAATTCACTGAAAATAACCGTTGTTGCATTGTATTCTTTTTAATCAGAAGAGAACGAAAGAACCACACACAATATAATTTTGCATGACGTTTGATTCATTATTTTGCGACACTCGATCCTAGCTAAGTTAATTTGGGGGAGAAATGTAGAAAGAAATGTTGGGAAGAAAATTAATGTAGGAAAAAAAAATCCTTCAGTGCTTGAATGCACGCATCGAATTTTGGAGCCTCGCTAGAGTCGCCCCAGCATCCCCGGGTTAATCGATACCTATATTACTATCTCATAATTGGCTGATATCTTCTTCTCCTTCCTCATCTTTTCTTCTTCTTCTTTTTCTTCGTCTCCTCCTCCTTCTGCTTCTTTTTCTACTCCTCCTCCTTCTTTCTCCCCTCCTTCTTCTCATTCTTCTTCTTCTTCATATCCATCTTCTTCTTCTTCTCCTCCTCCTTCTTTTTCTTTCCCTTCTTCTTCTTCTTCTTCTTCTTCTTCTACTACTACTACTCTTCTTCTTTTTCTTGTTCTATAATTGGATGCTGCTTGCAGGCATTTTAGTTACCTACATCATAAACGGAGGAGAGACCCAACTTTATTACAACATCAAAGACTATGGATGGGTCTATTTCTTCCTGACCATCCCTGCTTTCTATCTTTACAACGAAGCATCTACGTACTACACACATCGTTTGATGCATCATCCTGTCTTCTATGGTCGTTATCACAAACTCCATCACCGTTTCAAATCTCCTACTCCGTGGTCGGCTGCTGCAATGCATCCCTATGAATTCATCATCTTCCAGTTTCTCCTAGAGATACCCATCTTTCTGGTCCCGCTACACGCAGGTAAGCGACTCGATTGGCCAGTCGATCGTGACCACGTGACATTCAAGAAGGAACCAATCAGATTGCACTGTTTGACGATCTATAATACTATTGTTTTCTTGGTGTAACTGTCAGAAAGGCGTAATAGTTTTCGTGTAACATGACTGTGAAGGGCATGCTATAAAAAAAAATCTTTGTGCCCTTTTGCCAGCTACACGACGGATCGTTTTGGCTGAGAATCTTTTTGGTCCCGCTACACACAGGTAAGTGATCTGATTGGCCAGTCGAACGTGACCACGTGACATTCTAGAAGTAACCAATCAGATTGCAGTGTTTTACGATCCATAATACTATTGTTTTCCTTGTGCGGCTCTCAGAAAGGGATAATGATTTTCGTATAACATGTGAAGTGCACGCTATAAACAAACTCTTTGCGCCCTTCTGCCAGCTACACGACGGATTGTTTTGGCTGATAACATCTTTCTGGTCTCGCTACACGCAGGTAAGTGATTTGATTGGCCAGTCGATTGTGACCACGTGACTTTCAAGAAATAACCAATCAGATTGCAATGTTTGACGATCCATTGATATATTATCGTTTTCTTTGTGAGGCTGGCAGAAAGGGGGTAATCAGGTAATGGTTTTCGTATAGCATTTGAAGGGCATGCTATACGCAAACTCTTACGCCCTTGTGTCAGCCACATGACGGATAATTTAGCTGATAAAGGCTTTATGTGATCCAAATTGATCGCAGCTTTTGATTCTAGAATAACATCTTTCATAAATCTGTACATAAATTTGTGATCAGAAAGGAGATTTGCATTAAATTTTATTGCTGAATTAACTTTTTATTTTCTTGTAGGTTTATAAGATATTATTAAATAAAACTTAAACATGAATATTGATTGAAATACAATTGTACTTGCTTTTACATCGTCATGAAACTAACCGTATCGAAAAGATTTTTTTTTTACAGAATATCCACAAAAGTATTTTTCTAACACTTTTGTTCGAATAAAATTTAAACTATTGATTTTGAAAACTTAAAAAATTGAATTCATTGTCAGTGTAAAATTGTAGGCCTTATAGATAATGCTGTATAAGATCTCCTTTTTTTCTTGAAAATCTATACTTCTTAATAATATTATCTACTTCCCAAATATAAAAAAGTCTATATGTTCGATGACTAAAACACACACAATGCAATCATTTTTTAATGATATAATATCTTTATTTTTTTTTAAATTTGTATTAGGTGTGTATCTCTTCTGGCTTGTTTACGGAGTTTATCACGGCATCCTTGCACACTCGGGTATTGACCTCCATTCAATGTTACCTTGGCAACCAAGTGTCATCTTTCATGACGACCATCACAAGTAAGATTTTTTCCTCATCAATAACTTCGAAATTGAATTCTGCAACTTAACATATAATTTAAATCTTTAGATTTGTGTCGATCCGCGTTTTAGATACGATAATTATTTGAATTAAAATAATGTCATGCTTGAAAATAATTATCCTAAATAATTTTGAGTCAGGAGTTTTGCTGATTTGCAAAGAAGTTCAAGAACAATATTTCCCAACAAGTAATAAGAATGTAAATAAAATTATGTTTGTATATATTTCTTTGAAATCTATGATTTTATTTACAATACGAACAACGAAAATCGGTTTACGATAAGGGTTGTTTTACGATCAGGGTACACCATTTTGTCTCACTGGACCGAAAAAAAAGGGGGGGGGAAATGTTTTATTTTCCCTCAAGTTTTGTGTATGTGTTCTAGGCAAGTAACATGATATTGCTTTTAAATTTTGAGGCATGAGGTCACCAACTTATTTTTCTATAGGGCTTCAAATTTTTTATTACACGTAAAGTCAATTGCTTCATTTTCGGATAGGACATTTTTGACGGAACATGATTTGACAACATTGTAACGTGAGCTATCTGAAAGATAAGTGGATGTGGTCGAAGTTAACATTTTAAGTTTGTGGCATATATAAAAGTGTTCTTATAGACAAAAACATTGTTCATCGAGTGATGTCTATATGCGTAAAAACACCGAATTCGGGGAGGACATTTTTGACCGAATTCCACCCCATTTTTGGTTAATGGTCACAAAAAAAAAAAATCAGATTAACCCTATCTTCTGGGGTTTTCAGTGTTTAGACAATCGCATTTTAGTGGTCAATTCTGATTTGCAAAACAAACCTAATGATTGCTAATAACATAGACTATTAGACATGAACTGTCATCCCTACACTAATTTATTCAAACACCTGATTTGTGAAAGAACTATCAATGACATTCATATCGTGTTTCCCCCTCTTTGATTATATGTTGGTCACCGACACAGGGTTTGGTGAAGCATGGATCGTAAGAAATTTGTTTGTAATATATATATATACAGATATTGGCTGCGCAGAAGAAATTAGATATCAGAACATATGCTTGCGCAGTTGGAGTATTTGTATTGGCATTGTCCTTCCATCCCTTTTCACTCAATATTAAACTCAAATTTATAAGATATATTGAAAAATAACGAATTTGTATTACAATATGAAAAGACCTTTGTTATTATTTTATCCGCGGTATTCCACTTAGTATTTTAGCTCCATGTGAAGAAAAAAATACTCTCTACTCAATTTTGTGTATAAGAGCTGTTTGCGGAAGTTTGCGGATCTGTTATTAAACATTTTAAAAACCTTGAAATTTGCATTCGCTGTGACTATACTAATACCTTAAACTATAACGAGGCCCGGTCCCACTGACGGGAGGATTAATTGCGCATGAGTTGCGTATACAAATTTCGTTCATCCGCAACAAAAAACAAAAACAAAACAAACAATCCGCAATTCATACGCAAATCATCCTAAAAAGCCAGTGGGACCGCACCTTTAAATACAAGGATAAGCGAAAACTGCTTTGTTGGAATTTTGGGACGGAAAGTCAAACCCTATTGTATATATACATTCAACCCTCTACCTGGTCGAAATATGAATTTGAAAAGCCAACATCCAGATGGACACATAGTTGCTTCGTTGTCGGTGACTGTCAGTACATCAAAGGGGGTTAGACGATGGGTATCCATTCATGCCAAATCCTTGCTAATAATAAAGATGCACAGGCTCAAAATTAGAAAAAGTAGAATGAGACAGTAATTTTGCCCTAAAATTCCAGATATGGTAATTTTTCTTTTTTAAAGTAAAGGTTTGTTTCAATAATTTATTTTTCTCTTGTAGGTTGCTCTAACAGTGCCCAATAACTTGCCATCGTAGATTTGAGATTACAGTACCTATATTTCTTTTTATGGTGCATAGAAGGCCAATATTTGAAGCTGTACCCTGATCGTAAAACAACCCATAATCACATTTCAAACTATACAGGATACCATTACTCATGCATGGGTCGCGCAGCGCCGAAGGAGAGGGGGGGGTGGGAGGCTGAACAGGCTAAAAATTAAAAGTAGATGGTAATTTTTGCGCTTTTGTACACATTTACTGAAAAAAAAAAGTAGGTCTAAACTCATCTCCTCGGCTTTGCGGCTCCTGTCTATAAATGTATAAGATAATGAATTATCTGTAGATGATGAATCATATTAAACTGACCTTCAAAGAAAAAAAACCTTGTTTTTATCTATGTTACAGCTAATTTAAACCTAATGAATGCGCGGTGTGCTTTGTTTCATTTTGTTAGTTTTATTTTTTTTTTTTTAGTTTCTCTTCTGGACGATATAATTTAATTATATTTTCTCTCTTTCTCTCTGTGCAGGTATTTCCATTGTAATTTTGGAGTAAATACGACGATATTTGACAAGCTTCATGGCACATTCAGGAGAAGCGACAGATTCTACTCGGAAACAATATTCGGTGGAAAGGGCGCCCCCGTAGAAAATGTATCCGTAACCGGAATCAAAGATAAAAGGAATTAATAATTTCTGCCCCTGCCTGTCTCCCTCTCTCTCTCACTCTCTCTCTCTCTCTCTCTTTCTCTCTCTCTCTCTCTCTCTGTATTTATATCTCCCACTCCTTTTTCCTCGTTATCCTCTTGCTCTACAATCTAACCATGTCTACTTTTCTTTATTTTACTCTCCCTTCCCGTTTTCCTGTATCTATTTGTCCTTTGTATAAGCTTTGTGTCACTAAATGTTTCTCTCTCTCTCTCTCTCTCTCCTCTCGTCCTTTCGCTTCTTTGATATTCTCTCATTTCAATAAACAAGTGTGTGAAATTTGAATATTAATGTAATCAAGTGTGTGAAATTTTAACGTACATAATATGTTTTCATATTATTATCGACAATCAGATATATCTTGAATACCCTGCAGGAAAGAGCACAGTGTTTTCACATAGTTTATTATGTAAAAATGCTTGAATTTAACAGTGTGTGTGATACAATAAAGCTATAGAAAACATTATCACTCATATAACCTTGGTAACATTGTATACCAGATTAGATTAATTTTTAAGCATAAAAATAGTGAAATGGGAAAGAATGAAGAAATGAAAAATTATATCTGAGGATAATGACGCAAATACAAACGGGATTCCCCCTTCTCCACCGTGTAGTACTTGCTAGAAGTGTGCTTAAACGGACACCAACCACACTCGACATACTCACTTAGCACTTATAATCAAATTAGGAAGATATATATTACTCAATACTAACATGACTAAAGCCAGTCTTTAGCTTCGGTAATGGAATCGCAAAATCAAGAGTTAGTGGCTAAAAATTTACTTATTCTGATATGTTTATCATGATGTAGATTGGTCAATTGAATCAGAAAAAAAAATATGCAGGATAATTTTTATGGAAATTTTCTGTAAGACAGGTTTGATGGAAACCATCACGCAAATATCATTTTCATAAAGACATCATGTTGTGGCTGAGCTCACGTTGACGACTCGTTTTTCTCGATCTTTTATAACTTTTTTTAATATCAAAATCGTAACAATAATCATGGTAATATCTTAGGATAGGTTTGAACATGGTGAACATTTCTTTTGATTCATTGATTCGTTTTAATGTTTCGTCGTTACGCTGTAGTCACAACTGATCCACCGTAGGCTACGTGGTATTTTATTTAAAAAATGGTGAGCTATATACGCAACTTCCATCTAACTTACTTGAGGAGTCTAATGGCTCAGTGGTCGTGTAGTTGTCTTGTAACTGTGAGATCCTGGGTTCGAGTCCAAGCCATTCGGGAGGGTTCTTTTGTTAGATGTTAATCGTCGTACTAAGATCTTCGGGTTCATCTGGGGGGCGTTTAATGAAAGGACTTATCGGGTGTTTTATTCCACAAGTCCTGTTTTATCCGACAGTTACCATAGTAACAATACTTCTCAACCAATCAAAATCAAGTAAAGATGTCAGATCTGACAACTTGTCAGACGGAAAATGTTGATGAAATTCCCTGAAGTCATACAATAATGATAAAATATTGACTTGTAATTCGTTGTATTAAAGTAAAGTGCCCCCCAAAAATTGTTATAAATCTGGAAAACAATAATTATTTTTTTAATATGAAGCAAATATAATGATTTATTTTTGTATATGTTTTAAGAAAGAAAATTATATCTTTGACAAATTGGAATAAATATGTCTGTCAGTTATGTAAGCATGTTTTTATACCGTCATGTACTAAATAAAATATATCATCGTAATTTGCAAGCTCCAGGAGTGCTTATCTTAAAAATTGTTATTATTGATATATGTTTATAAGATTTCAGATGATATCGCTGATTTTCGTTAAATATGGTGGTCCTATTATGGCATGAATGATAGCATGAAAAATACATGCTGTGATTATTGACTAGCGGAAAGCAGTTAGAATCGAATTAGTATCTCTTATGCATTTTCTCCATTCTCTAAAAGTCTTGTTTTTATTAGATAATGGGCTCGCCCTGCCTAATTTTACGCTTAGATGATCTAATTGAGAATAATGCGTAACGCGTAGAGATTTTAATTATTATTCCGGTAAAGTGGAATGGAGAGGGGGGAAAAGAACAAAACACCATTACTAGCTATTCATCCGGGTTTTATATCTACTCATTGAGTCGTACGAGAAATAATAATTGAATTTAGCCTCAATGGTACATCGGGAAAAAAGGCATTATTAGCGGATGACTTGTCGCTTTCATCCCGCCAATTTCGGAAGCTTTTTTTTCCCCCGCGAAAAATAATGGATCGGAAAAGAAAATTGAACGCGTGCACCGCAAGAACAGATTCCATTATCATGGTGTAACGATTTGAGGACCTGCAAATCAAATCAATGCATTGTTCATAATTGGCTTTTTAAATGTTTGAGAATAGGGAAGAAACATTGTGGTTAGTCATAATTACCAGTATACATGTACTGAATGGGGGATGAGTTCAATATACACGCTCTTATCATAACGCCGTTAATTAGTGGGCGGCCCCAAAAATCAAATTTGACATTTTAGGCTATACCCTATTTTGTCAATCTTTGATTACGGACATCGTTCAAGGCTATACCATACTAACCTACATTATTATCGAATGTACTATTTTATGCAAATGTATTCCTCATATTCACACAAAATACTGTGTCATATATGCCCCCCCCCCTTTTTTTTTTTTTTTTGGCCTGTAAAGATTTCTAATTTCTAATATCAATAGATGAAAATTTATAACAACAATATTAATTTCAAAAATGAATAACGAGGATAAAGCGCATTTTTTTTTTTTTTTTTTAAATTTCCATTCTGTATTTTCTTGTTCTCGTCTGTTTCTTTTTCTTCTTCTGTCTTCTTATTATGAACTTCAAGTTGAAGTTTATTATCCCAATTTTTTTTTTTCAACACACAATAATACGATAAGGATAAAGGGTAAAAGGAGCCAGAAAATAGCCTGAATGCTAGTCGAGTCTGGTACTTAGTTTGTACTTTCATAAACGAACATATAAATTACAAATTAAATTATTAAAAATAATTGCAACTTAAAAACAACACCAAAAAACAAAAAACAAAAATGGAATCATACATGCATACAACATAATTTTCCATAATAAGAGCAACTCATTATAAACATAAACTATTATACATTACAAATACAGACTGGTAAAGGATTATATATCAAATAATATCAGTTTTTACATACTCATCACTCATTTATTCAAAAGATACTCTTGAAAGATCCTTTAGACATCTCGTTTTATTTGTTCAAATAAATATTTTGTCATTTACAATGACAATGAAAAAATATTTAGGTTGAAGACAAGGTAAATAGACAACCTGTCATTTTCGTTTCTGTCCCAGTTTTCGATAATCTCCTTTTTTCTTCCTCTTCTTATTTTTAACTTTTTACATCTTTTCAATTAAATGGTTTGCCTTAATTACATGTTCTTAATATTAATAACTCTAACGTCTGCAATCCTTTGATTATTATCTTTTACCCTCGTAAATGACTCGTTTACTTTATTAATTTCACTCTATTTGTAAAGATTAAGGATAATCTAATTTTAAAATACAAATTTGGCCCAATTTTCTTCATTTTCTACTGCTTTATCTGTACTTTTATGTCTTGTCATTTGTAATTGGAATTGCGATGTCTTGCCATGAACTAAAACAACCAAACAAGTGAACCGTTTTTTTTTCTTCGCACCTCTCATGGGGCCTTGCCTTTTTAATCCTCTTTTGTTAGCGAAGCGAAAATATGTACCTTATATTGAATTATTCGTGGCATTAAGTGGTTTAGTAGCAAATTAGATTAGCTTCAGTGAAAAGCTACTTATAGACCACTTTCACATTTGAATCGACCTGAGGTCTGACAAATATATTCAGAATCTTCGGGGGAATATCAAAGAAAAATCGTGTATTAAAGGTACTGTCCTTCTGGCAAAATGGACAAGACCATTGACCAATCTTTGAACTTTAATACGAACGGTCTGCGAACGAACATGACAAATTTTTGCCTAAATTCTTACGAAATAGTCCGTTCGTAATAGCATTTGTGACCGAGACTATGGTCCGTATTCTCAAAAGCTGCCTAACTTTAAGCCTAGCTTAAATCTGTGGTTCAACTATGGCTTGCTAAAAGCAAATCAATCTGTCTGTGTTGCAAGTTCCTATACCATTCACTGAATTCTAGAATCATGTTTTAATTGTAAGGGAATTTTTTTTTTGTACTTATCATTCCCAAGCCGTTTTTAATAGTTTCACTACCAAAAATTATGATGAATTGAACATCTATACTTTCTGGTATTGAATCCCTTTTAGCAAGCCATAGTTAAACCACAGATTTAAGCTAGGCTTAAAGTTAGGCGGCTTTTGAGAATACGAGCCTATATTTCTGAACAGGATAAGGCAAGTGTATATGGATGAAATTTGAAAAGATGAAGACCACGAAAAAACTGCAATATGAAAACCTCAAAAGCTAATTTTTTTGTTTATATGTCACTTGCTTCCTTTTGTATTAATAGGGCTGGTTTTATTTGCGGCGGTTCTTATACAAGCCCCCGATATTGAAATTGTTTTCTCATCTTTCAATTAATATAGCAAAATACAAATTATTCATGATTCTAGTTCTCTGAGTCTTTCATCCTTCGTTAAAGAGATAAAGATTTCAATATCCACATAAATTCTTATATATATCGTCTAATACTTAGATACACTATTGGGAGCACAACCTTTAAATCTAATCGATATGTAAATTTTCATTAAAACTGAAGTGACTTAGTTGTTTTTCTATTTCATGGGATTAATGGACATGATGGAGGAACATTCGACTTTAAGCGCTTTCCCTACAAATCGGAATATATTATTTATTTCGAATTACGGTCTTAGATAAAATAAACTAGGGTAAAAATGAATTTTCTTTTATCAAACGAGGTATAATTGAATGTGAATCACGAATATGCCCCATATTTCCCTCAACCCTTCCTGGGGATTTTTCTTCCAAAAAAGTTTGTCACCCGCCAATATAGTCATTTTTGTCATTTTTTTCTTATTTTGGGGCCCTTTTTGGTTTAGGCGACCAACCAAGGCCCCCCTCAGTCCGACCCCACAGAAACACGTCTGAGGTGTTTTATGGTTACAGGCTTTTATTGGGGTTCAACGTTGATTTTATTCATTTTTACACCATGAAAATTTCTATGATCCTAAAACTGTATTGTAAAATCTCAGCGTAACATAAATCAATATAAAATATTATCTATAGTCGCCATTTACAACCTTGTCATCAAGGTTTAAAAAATAATTAGGGGGGAAATGATAACAATTAAGGTTTAAAGGTTGCTTTTTATTTATTTTGTTTATAGCATAAAGTGGAATAAAATGTTCCGAATTTTAACCAATTACACTTTTTACTTCAATCCCTCCCCTAGACAAGAGACCTACGCCTGTCCACATATATATTTATGAACATTATAAACAATACATCTCAGACGCGTTTCTTGGGGGTAGGACTGAGGGGGGGGGGAGGGCTTGATCGGCCGTGTAAACAAAAAGGGGCCCCAAAATTAGACAAAAATGGCCATCATGGGGTTGACAAAGCTTTCTTGAAGAAAAAAAAAAACCCGTGAAGGGTTTGAAGAATGTTCAAGATATAGCTAAGACAAACATATTCAAGAAATTAAAGCCGGAGCAAAATCATGTTGCTAGAGCGGCAAAAAAAAAAAAAAAAAAAAAAAAAAATCCACATTTATGACGGACAGTGTATATATATTCACATGTTGATACAAACAATTTTATAGCAAAAATTCAAAATAACAAATTTAGCTCTGCCAATAGTACAAAATTTATACATAATTATCAATTATCAAATCGACTATACTCAGGTATCGGATATCATAAGTAATGATTATGCCTAATCAGCATAGCGGTGGATGTGATAATGCCTGTGTCATATACTTCAGTATTTTGTAATTATTATGGGAAAAGTGAATAAAACAGTACTCCATATATCTAAATGATGTATCTCGAAGAATACGTTAGTCTAATGTAATAAGTTTAAGGTATGAAGTGGGTCTATTTTGCGTGGTTTGGTATCACTTCAAATCTTGTTTTGCGCGTGTTAAGACGGATTATACGAACTCGCCGTGCACTGACAAGATTTGTCATCGTAGCTTCTTCCTTCGTTGCGTGAATGAAGTTCAACTGAATAAAATTAGAGGAAGAGAGAGGATTTCGATATAAAATGATAAGTGCAAGTTTATTTGTCTGTAAGCATTTAACACATTGGACAATTTTTGAAGCATATTGGTATATGCTATAATGCTATCACACAGACACTTACGTTGAGTTACGTCCGGTTGCGTCCAAAAATTATATTCTTTTCTGCGGATCCCCACGGATGCCTTCCCGTCATAGTCAGCAGTGGAAATATTGATAATTTCGTTCATCCAGTAAAACAAAGAAATACATAAGAAATGATAGAATAGGAGATGAAATAAGATTAATACAACACAAACGTATCTATACGTAAGTGTCTGTGTGACTACAGCATTAGACTTGTATAGAGAGAATAAGTACGGAAATCCAAATAAGATCTTTGTTTTACCCTGCGAACTTCCAATTTCCTCATCAGTAAATTTGTACGTTTTTTTTTTCACACCGAAACCCATTCACATCACGTGGATAGAGTGTGTATGACTGATTTTTAAGTGATTAATGATAGCTTCAGGAGAGTTAGATATAATTTAATATAGATTTTGGATATAGAATTGTGTATATATGATCTTAGATTACTTATTGTGAATAATATATCATATTCGCCGTTTATTTAAGTGAAATTGGTCCAGAAATGGCTGAAATATCAACAACGAAAACAAAAACAGAAAGAAAACAAAAACAAAATATTGTCCCATTGGACGTTCATCGATCATTTTGATCATAGAAAAGGACATGTGTGGAAAACCAGTGCCAGTCCCATTTCCCCTTTATACAGAGCGGAAACGAGGTGTGTTCTAACGCCAATCCCGTTAGGCGAGGAGTTATGGTGAGCGTATCGCTGAGTTTGACCGTTATAGCGTCCCTCTCTGACAAAAACGCTTACATTTGCCAGAATTCATAAAAGGAATGTCACACAATTTCTCATACATATTTGTTTAGGCATGCAGAGTAATGTGTGAAACTTCTTTCAGCAATTTTCGGCAGAATTTCATTGCCCTTCCTATTACTTTCTAAATAAAAAAAAAGTACTGTAATAATCACAGTTGTGTGCTTAATTATTCGGTAAATTATTGTATTTATTCTGGAAATTTATTGGAGAAAATCAAAGCAAGTTAAAATCGATAGTCGTCGAAATTAGGATCCACACTGGTTTCCAATCCAACTGAAAAGATAAACAAAAATTAGATTTTAAATGACGTTAAATCATTCAATTCCGCTCACAGAAAACATCTTATAAAGGCTAAACAAGTCTAGTTTGTTAGTCACACTAGTGACTCCTTGTCAATAATTGTTAATGAAGGTAATACAGTAATGGAGCTCGAATAAGTTAATTAGTTAGACGCATTGCTCGGGCGTTTCACCATCACTTTGGGCTAAAGTGATTTACTAATCACATTCTTACACGCTATAACTTTTTATAGACGACTCATTAGTCTCCCATCAAGCGCGCGGGTAATTTCATTACGGGTGAGCGTTTCGAGACGTTGTGAATAAAGGTTGTTATGTCATTTATAAGAATTAAGTTCGGAATGAAGGGTTTAATGAAGTAGAATGACTAGGATGAATTACAGAGAGGGAACTGGGAAAATGTTACTTTGCCAATAGGGTAGGGATGTCTTTAAAGCGCCTCAAAATTTGGAGGAAATATGAATGATGCAATATTAATACGGCATGATGAAAACAATGATAGAGCCACTGAAAAAAGGTGAGTGTGAGAAGGGAGACAAAATATACATACATAAAGACGTGACCAATCGGTCCACAAATTTCAAGTGCTTCCAGGGGCCCCTAACCCCCGAAAATGCCAGTTGGTTCCAAAAGGGAAAAAAGTGGGTCAGAATAAATCTATTTTGGTTCCATCGGGCCATACCCACATCTATCATGCCCCAATGGACGCGGCATGTGTCCAACCATTTTTGCTTGGAGGTCAAAAGTTGACTCATTGGTCATGTTGGTAATTCCATGGACGTCCGTGGTAATTAAAAAAAAAAAAAAATCATCAAGCCAGACGTGTGTTGATTCGTATCAGCACCATCATCATCATAATCATAATCAACATCTTCCCCATCGTTATAATAAGCAGGCGCGGATCCAAGAAAACCGAATTGAATGCATTTCGGGGGCCCAATTGTCTGGGGACAAAAGCGGCTCTATTATGTTTACGCATGGGCCCGGTAAGTTCATTGTGTGACTCCGGTCTGCGTCCGCTACTGATAAGTGCATGGCATTACGGACGGAGATACTTTCCTCAACAAAGAAATAATTATAATTATCATATAAATAATAAAAAACATTCAGTATCTTAAAACAACAACGACATTTTGTTCTCCTATTAATCTCGCTGAAAGTATTATGACATGAGCCAACAAAACAATTGGAAACGCCCTGCATCATCTTCTAAACTTTCCGTTAACAAACTTTTAAAAGTAGTGTCATACGGCATGCATCAATATTGTTGTCAGTCAAAACATTTAAATGATTTTTGGGGACTTCCCCTTTAAAGGGCTGCGTCAATCGTGATTAGGGAAACCAATTATGGGTCGATAATTCGATTCCAACTTGACGAAACAAGTATGACAAGTAAAACCCCGAGTCCTCATGTTTTTCATCCCTTAAATTACATTATTAGCTAAGTTAAGTTTTATATGCAAACTATATTATCCTTCCCCGATGCTTTGGTGCAAAACAGTCAATTGAGCAAACTGATTCGATTGTGCCACTTTATCACCCTTCTTCCTGATTAAGTTTCTGCTTTTTAAACTGCAAGGGAGACTGAAAAATCAGGAGTGAATAAAGAGCGCCAAATTTGCAAACACAACCCGATCATGGGCCCTATAGCAGACGACCCAGTCCCATGCATAATGAATGACTTATGTTGAGGGGAGTTCGTTCGGAGATAAATGTGAATAGTACAATAAGGGTAAAGAGGGGATACCTTACGGGCTGATTGTGTTTGAGAATCTGACACATCTAGGCGCTGGGGAGATGATAATTATTTAGGTTTATCATCAGTGAGTGAATTGAATTTGAATACACTATACAGTCATTTATACATATTTCACATGTTACTAACTTACAAAAATATAAAAGAAATATTAGCCATATAAAATAAACCATAACAATAGTACAATTTGATCTTCAGCAAAGAAAATACCAAATTAATTTGCTTTCCTCCAGTAGTCTATATACAATACGTTTAATTGACATAAACTCCAGATAGTGCCTTTATGAACCAAAGATGAAAATCTAAGCTGAAATTTCAAGACTACATAATTTATGGTGATGGTTATCTGCTATAAACATGTCAGTATTTTTTAAAGTAAATGGTTGATAATTTCTTTTATATCTGGCAAGTTCCCAAACGTGTTACGGGCAAATTCATGGTTATCCATTACGTTCGGGGAAAAAATTATAGAAACTATGATACTATAAGCTCAAAATTAGGTATGATTTCATAGAAATAGAAGATTCCTCACAAATTAATTAATTTTATATGAATAAGAATGCATAATGACGCCATAATTTTAGTTAGTCCACGGATTGAGACGATGATCGAAATCCAATCCATGATTTCTCGAAAGGCCTATAGTTCTCCTTCTTGAACATGTCGAATATTGATACTGTTTCAACATTACTGTGGGTTATATTCGTGGGCTTTGGGCTATGTGAACGTCCCTTGAACTCAATGCAAACACACCGTGAGTCTGCTTGACAGATATCGAATCAAATAAGTGATTGACGAACGTCATTAGGATATCACTGATTTGATTTTTGTTCTTCTCTTCTTCGTTTTGAATCTTCTTCGTACACGAACCTCCATGGATTTCAATTGGAAGATTGATAAATAAAGACCAATCACACACGTTATCTCTTGATAGCGATAATGATTCGCTAGGTTCGTGTGGAAATTCAGTCAATGGCGAGATATTGATAATACAATTCTGATTTAGATGAAAGGAGATAATGTCGAAAACAAGAAGTAAAGAATTGACAGAAATCGTTTTTTATTCCACATGAATACGTCAAATAGCTCACAAGATAATTTGGAAAATAGCACAAAATTTGTGGATGATATCAAGATGATAATAAAAATATTGAACGATGTCAGATCGGAATATGCGTGTTCTTAACTTATTTTTGTACATTATTCTTCATTTTATTATCTAGTATTGAATATACTGTCTAAACTTTTACGAAGTTATTCAGTGAAATATGAATATAATACCATCACTTTAGTATTTTAAATTGAAAAGGTCTGTGAGAAATTTGTGTAAAATAATCTAATCGATTCTGCCTTTCTAGGATGTCTCAAGCAGTGAAGTTATGAAGATCCAAATAAATGGCGAAAGATATCAAAATCAAACTGACATTCATTTTTTGTTTCTCAATATTCGGACAAAATAACGTCCTGAATCTAATCTTACTTGATAATTCGACCTGTGGGGAATAAGATGTACATGTAGGTAATGACAGAAAACATTTTGTCTTCAATTTTGGAATAAGTTCTCATAAACTTCGTAAACATGTTTTATTGGTAGTTATAGAGTATACGGTACATATACGTTTTAATATGAATATTAACTCTATTTGATAAAATAAGGAGAAAAAAGAAAATGTATTATTGTCAATACCCAGATGGCTAATGACTTTTCTTTTTTTCTTTTTTTAAAACGATTATTTCTACAAGATTATCCTGAGAACAGTTAGTTCACATTCTTCAAAAAATATTTTTCTGTTATACATAGACTCTGAATGTAGGGGAGAGCGGGGTTATATCTAATGGAACATTTTTCACAAAAATGGCCGTAAAACAAAAGCGGATTTAATTCAAGAATAAAAAAATGATCAGCTTGAGTGTATATCTGTATGCTACAAATGTACCTCATTAAATTCTTAAATTTACTGATGGTTCCGGAAAAAAATCCATCTTCAACAAGACCATGTCAAGTGTTCCAACTAACCCCATACACGGGGTTAGTTGGAACATGGTATGGGGTAAGTTGAAACATTGTGCATGGTATCTTAAAAATTATATTTAAACTATCCACAACATTATTGCATGGGTTCAGCTAACTTGCTTTATTGATTCCAATTAAAATATTAAAGATTGGTGTTCAATTTCTTTTTTTTTTACTTCATGTTTTATTACACTTAGCATCCACTCACATACAGATATTCTTAAGTCCTGTGAAGTAGCATTCTGCATAAAAACTGTCCAGTTTGCACTAATATACATATAAGAATATTTCTGAACACGTCACTGATTTATATGATTTTATTCTTTTGTTCAGCTGAAACCTATTTACTTAGTACATGTTCCAACTAAACCCGTTCAAAATGTTCCAACTAACCCCAGAGGCCCATTTGACATTTGTAAGCTTACAGCACAAAAGAGGGACACCAACATGCGATATATTTAACCTTGTTTTGTAGCTTGGTATAACTGTTATACTAAAAAACAGGCCAACTGAATTTATATCTTCTTTGAGATAATAAAACATTTGTAAAAGTTTCAAAATCTACTCAGAAGGTGAAAAAACAAACATTGCTTTCTAACTTTACGAAGCTTAAAGCACGTTTGCTGTCTAAAATGTGGTGGATGGCAGTTGCTAATAGCAACAACCTGAGGAGAGATTTGCATAAATATATTTATAGCCGTCAGAGAAAATTACAATGTTTCAACTAACCCCGTGTTCCAACTAACCCCACTCTCCCCTAAACGAGTGAAAAACACACACAAAAAAAGGCGTTAAATTCCACCCTATAATTCCACTCTCCAATAATAATCAAGTAGTTAAATAAGGGACAACCCATTTTTCAAGTGAAGAAGAAGGAGAAGAAAAAAAAAAGAGTGGTCGCTATTAAAACTGAAAAAAGTTGAATTTCGCCATCGGGATTCGAACCTGCGTGGTCATGATTGCGATCATAACTTCATCTGTTGCATGGAATGAATGCGCACTCCACATCGGATCGTAAAATCGAAGCATTTTATCTAGTAAAAAAACAAAAACAATTATAGTCCTTTACTCGAGTCCACTCCTTTGAAACGATTGGAATTATCCAGCATGCAATCGAGATTGCAGCTGAACTCAAATTCACACAAAAAATGTGAGTGATTTACCTCTAAATTTGGAGTGAAACACCCTTCACTCTAGATTTAGAGTGATAATTTCACTTTCCCACATTTTACAGAGTATTACTTTAAATGGAAAAAAAAATGATATGGATTTTGATCAATATTTGTCAAGCATTTCATTCACAATGAATATAAATAAATGAAATGGCAAATATACAATGCTGATAAGATGACTGTTTTTGGTGATTTTTTTTTTTTAAATGCGTCATTCAATTTCTGAATCATCCAATATACAAGAAAAGGATTGAAAACATGAGTGTGATGACTTGTCCATGATTACATACTGGCTTTTTTTTTTTCTAGGTAGTGACCTGTCGATAATCGACAATACCTAACCCTTCGCCTCTCGTGCTGCGCTCTAACCTAATTTTAAAATCAAATTTCTCCTTCTTAATTTCATTTGATATTTCAATTGAGTTATTTCTCTCTCTTTGATTTCATTACGTTTCCTTTTTTATTATTATTATTCTATGAACGCCCGTTGGAGAGGAAGCGAGGAGTAAAATCAACTATGAGGTGCGGACACTGTGGCTACGTGTTCTACACGACGGAGGTTAACGAATATTACATTAAATAAGAAAGACCTCAGCAAAACGACGTAATGATATGAAGAAAATAGCGCGAAAATTTGATGAGGAAGAGGCAAATGAAATCATGCAAAAGTAAATCATTTATACATGGTGCCCACAAAACAACATACCGTATTGAGTGCGCATGCGTTATGGGTGTGAATCAGACGTTTCGATTTTGTTTTATTTTCTTGTGCGTTTTTTGAGAAAAACATCCTGAAATAGAGGGGCGAATGATAACGGAACATGGGGATGATATGGAGTTGAAAAATGGAGGGGCATGGCATAAAGAAAATAACAACGATCAGAGAGAGAGAGAGAGAGAGAGAGAGAAGGAGAGAAAGAGAGAGAGAGATAGATATATATATATACACAACAAAAAAAGTAAGTCCCCCCCTAATCAAAATGATGTAACTTTGAACGAGCTTGTTTTTTGTACGATAATTTGGAGGGAGTTTTATCCACTTATAAGTACCCTCTGTTGGAAAAAAAGACACGATCACTTGAGACATGCATGAGTAATCAACGTTTAAAGCAAAAATGACATTTTCAAGAGTCACAAGGGTCATTTTTAGCTGTAGAAATACAATTTTGTAAAATTTTCTTTTTACCTTGTGTTAAAACATTTTGGTGGATTTATCATCCAAAATTTGATCATCCAACCCCAATCCTGATACATTTCACTTTTTTATGGATGAGTGAGCACAAGTTTAAGAATTATTTCAGGCCTCCAAAATGGTAAAATCCAACAATTTTATTCAAAGAATTGACATCAGATATTATCATCACATTATCGACACATTTTTGAGAAAATGAGCACTATAGTCGTGTCATGGACGAGTGAGCACACTTTAAAGGTGACTTTGTGACTTTGTATTGACAATTTTGCCTTTAACGTGTGTTTATTCATGCATGACTCAAAGGTTTTATCTCATTTTCGCACATAAGTTAGTCGATAAGTGTATAAACATAACCGTCAAACGACATTACTCAGACTTTTTGTTAAAAAGTTCCAGCGTGTTGATTTGGGGCTTGTTTTTGCTTCGAGATTGTACACAATGTCAATGGAGAGGAAATCAAAATTTTAACAAAATTGAAATTCGGCTTAATTTCATTGAGGATTTTTGTTAATTCTACTAGGAGTTTTTTCACAAAACTTGGCACACAAGTTCAGGGTGGTGCTAACTAACAGGAACAAACGCCAAATTGAGAATCTGATAAGGTACGGGGTGGGGCCAAAGCTATGAAATTCCTTCCTATTTACATATTTTTCTAATAACTTCTGCTCACTGAAGCATAAAACACTGGAATTTTCGTGAAACTCGAATCAAATGAACTATCCAAGAAGGTCTGTGACAATTATCCAAAGTAAGCGATTTAATTTTAGTCCACAAACGAAAAAATGGTTTTTCACGTATCAAGTGCTCATTGAAGCGTGATTTTTTAATAAAATGCCATAGCATCATTTGAAAACAATTATTTGACATACACATAACAAAAAAATGTTAATAAAATGATTTTATTACACAAAAATGGAACAATACTTAACAATGGAATTTGAAAGTGTCCTTTTTTGTTTTTATTAAGTGTTCATTCAA